>CM062816.1:641826999-642426999 GCA_031772625.1 Pinus tabuliformis | reverse complement strand
TGGTTGACCTCTAGAAGCTACTTGGGCTTCCCACATTTGGTGCATTTGAGGTAAGAGGGGACAGTCATGAGTATAATGGCCATGTATCCCATAACATGCACAAGGTTTTTTCATACGAACAATCTTGTTCTTCTTGGGCTAGTTTTCATGTTATTGGTTATTGGTGTTAGCCTAGTTCCCATGGGGTTGATTAGGTTGATTACCCTGGTTACCCTTCTTGCACTTCCCCTTATTATTTTTCTTAATTTTTTTCGGATTCGTCGGACTCTATTGTCCATACATTTGACCCTAAGGGGGCAGTTGCTACTGGGGTTGAGGATCCGTGGGAGTTTGTGACACTAATGCTTAAGGGGCTAGAGTGCTCGACGGTGCATACATCTAACATAGTGAAGGGGAAATAATGTGGTAGATAAGCTGAGCACTAGCTGGCCCTCACATATGATGATGGAGTTGGGTGCATGCATAAAATGTTCTTTGTCTTGAATACATGTTGATGGAAGGATGGGGATAAGTGTTGGAGAAACTGGTGCCCCCCTATGGATAGCCACAACTTTGATGAGTATATGGTGAAGGATGTGAAATAGCTCCAATGATACCATTGGCAGCATGAGATGCCCCTGGTGCATTGGCACCACTAGGACAACTGAGTTCTAGTATAACGATATAGACATAATCAAATTGAGCATAAATCAAGTCATATCTCAGAGTGGTCTGGAGAGCCTCTACCTCTATCTGAGGAAAGTGAGAGGCAACATATTTAGAAATGGGTGCTAAAACAGTCCTAAGAAACCAATCGAGGTAGACATAGTCTTCAAAGGAAGGGGCATGGCACATGATCCTCCTTGTATGCCATACCTAGACATGGTTGAAAAGATGAGTGCAATAGGATTGATGAAATGTGTTCAAGAGTTCCGTACCAGAGTTGTATCTAAGAGATAATTGAAAATATGAAAGGAATTATTTAACAATTGTCGCAAAAGTAGAATGACAAGCAGAGGGCTAGTTAATGTACCACTTCGTAGCATCTCCAATGAGCGTGTGTTGGAATAATTGAAGATGAATGGAGTCATCGGTGATGAAATTAGATGAACACCACATATGGAAGGATTGGACGTGATTAGTGGGGTCCTCTCTAGAATTACCCTAAAAATTGGGAATGCTTGCAGGAAGCTTACTCGGCATAGCTGGCCAATGAGCATCATGGTGTATGGGGTCATTAACCAACTTGCTAAAATCTGAGAGACTTAACCTAGCCATGAAAGGTAGAAAAGGATCTGTAGGGACAGTTCTTGTAATGGTTCCGCTAGATGTTATTATCGGGGTAGGACTAGAGCCACTATCGGGTTGGTTCCTTGCACCGGTAGTGGGTCATGACATGATGATTGTATGCAGTGAAGGAGGCTCAAAATAGGATGAGGAATCAAATGAAAAAAACGAAGAGTCATTATGGGGACTCGGGGGAGGAGTAATACGTCCAAATGGAAACTGGGGATGAATACCTAAAAGTTTTTGAAACAAACACCTTGGTGGTGTAATGGTTGGAAGACACAAGTGACACAGAAATGATGAAGGGAGATAAAAAAAATGTCTATATCTTTGTCTCTATTGGGGAGATAAATTAATTAAATTAAGTCTTTCCTTGGTAGTGTTAACCAAGAGCCCTTTGCTTAAGGTGTGCTTGTGTGTGAAAATGTGTGTGTTTATTGATTAAACTGAAATTGTGTTTGAAAAAAGAAAAAGAAAAAAATTGTTGAAATGTTGTAAATAAACTGAGATGAAAAATAGAAAATAAGCAGCAAATCAACTATTTAAATCACATCCAAACTGGGTTTGAAAACATTGTGTTGGTTGGTGGAAAAACCAATTGAAAGCACACTAAAATGGCCAAGATATCTAAGCGTCAGTGTGATTGGGATCAAATGGCATTATGCTGTTGGAAAGTGGTGCAACAACAACAAAAAACTAGTGTGGAAAATCGTTGCAAAAGATAGGGCGTTGGGTGTGGAACCTAGGGAAAATAGTGGCACCCTCACACAAATGGCCAAACAACTTTTGATGGAAACAACCTATCTTTAGAGATTCGAAAAGGAAAGGTGCAAATCTGAAACGTATGGCTAAAATCTCTGCCAAAACTCAGACTTCTTAGTGAGTTGAACTCCTCCTACAAAGGTGGAAGTGTACTAGAAGCCCCAGGGGACTAAATTCCAGTTCGATGAGAAAAACAAAGTAGATCAAGACCTAAGTGGACTTAGAAAAAGGTAAACGAAATCAGCAGAGTGCTTTGAGCAAAACCGTGAAAATAATTAGAAAAATCCCAAAAACCCTAAAATCACTCGTACTGGTCATTTAGGCTGGGATCACACTTTTTGGCCCAGGAAGTGTGTTCTGCAGGTCCAGAGCATAGGTTTTGGCCTGAAAAATTTTATTTTTGCTCCTGATTTCTTGTGTGACAAGTTTAAGAAAACATGTTGTCTCTATTGCGGTTGGTTCCTATCACCTGTGGAAATAACCAGAAAACTTTCGGAAGTTAGAAATTTGTCTAATCTAGGGTTAGAATTCTAGTAAATAACATTAAGAGACCGAAAAAAGAAAAACCTACGCTGAAAACTGAAGGTCACCCAGGTTTCTAAATCAAAATTAAAAACACAGTGGAGTTGCCATCTGTTGGAGTGTTTCTTCTCGAAGCTGTACAGAAAGAAGCCACTTTAGAATGTGGATGAAAAACAACCTCAACAATAAAAATGGCTATAAAACAATGTGGATCTGTAGCAAATGATAGAAACAAAACTTGTCAAAGTCCTGTCTATGCAATAGAAATAGTTAAACAAAAAATGAAATAAGGAATGAAGCACAAATAAATCTAATAACCCAAACGAAACTATATATAAAGAATAGATTTTATTATGTGACACATGTGAGGGGAACATATGATGTTACTTGTCCCCCTCTGTGGGATGGGTTCTTGTCTATCTTTAATGTCTTCAGCTCTATAGAGTCTCTCCTCTCTACAATATGTAAACCGAGCAAAAGCTATTTGAGCTCAATGGGAACTCAAATGGAAAAATAAAATTGTAGGCAACAATTATTATAATCAAAGTTACAATAGTGAATGCAACAATGAAAATTGTCCAAAGTTAATAATGGGTGTAAAACCCTCGAATTTATAACAAAATATTGGGTTATTCTTGAATAATGGAAAATAATATAATATTGTTAACCAAAATCTACAATTTACCGTTTGGAATATTTTATTATATTTGGTTGGAGGGAAAAAGTGTTTAAATTGGTTAAATACTTTTATTTAGAAATAATAAATAAATAAATGATTTTTTTATCATCGCAAGGAATGTGGTTAAGGAATAATAAACAAATAAAGATTTGTTTAATTATTCCTAGAGAATTTAGTCAAACTTGACAAGGAATACTAACTAAATAATGATTAATTAATTATTCCTAGAGAAAATTAAGAAAAATAACGATTTATCTAATTGTATCTCATGATTGGGTCAAATATGACAAGAAATATTAGTTAAACAATTTCTTAATTAATTAGTCCTTGAAAATAATTAAATAAATAATGATTTTTTTTTATTATTCCTCATGGGTTTAACCAAAAAAACTTAACAAATGTGGTTTATTAAGTAATTTTTTATAGTGAAATTTTACTATGGTAAAATTGGCCCTACATTATGTAGTTCTATCCATCTTGTAAGTTATGGCTATATGGCCAATTTTTGGTGATAACAATTTTTCTTTGTGGCTGTGATAGCCACTACACCCTCCATTGCCATCCATTGTAGTCACCCTAATTTCAAGTGGGGTGTATGTGTCATTATGGTGTTTTCAGCCTGGGGAGCACATGGTTTCACATCTGTATTGGTGGCCTGAATTATCTTTCACTAGAACAAATCATACGAAGTACAACCCTATAGCACCACTGTTATGAAACCAACTCAAGAAAAAGATAAAAAAGATAGATCAATGCCTTAGAATTCAGCCTCTTCGAGGGGGAAACATCCTTTACATTGCATAAAAGAACAATTCTTGGATGATTCAAATGACAAAACCTCCTTTCTATATATAGGAGTCTAAGGAGTCACAATATAACCCAGGCGACCTAACAATAATAATATAAAGCCACAAAAATAACAATAGAGGGATTCTATGGGGCATAGTAATAACAATATGGGGATAATAGGGGCATAAGGGATACAACTACAATAGTAATGGAGTAATCACTAGTATTATAGGGACCCAACATGCCCCTCTCCTTCAAAAAAGTGTTGTCCTCAACGCTTGAGAAGTTCTGGATTCTTCTGTATAAAATTCTCATCCTCCCATGTGGAATCTTCAGCGGATAAGTTCTTCCACTTGATAAGATACTCCGAAATTGATCGATTTCGTAGCTGTCGAGTTCTTGTTTTTGTGACTTCTTCTGGTTCCAATATAATTTTTCCTTCCTCTTCAAGTTCTAGCAATATTGTTTGAGCTAGGAGCTTGTCACCTGTAACCTTCTTTAAACATGAAACATGCAAAACTAGGTGCAATCGAGAAGCTGCCGGAAGCTCCAATTTGTATGCCATAGTACCAATCTTTTGCAACACCTTGTATGGACCATAATACTTTGGTGATAATTTGTTATCCTTCTTAGCTTGCTTGAGGGACATTTTCTTATATGGTTGTAGCCGTAGGAATACCCAATCACCTACATCAAAACTTCTTTCGCTACGATGTTGATCTGCCTGTTGTTTCATTCTATTCTGTGCCAACACAAGGTTATTCTTTAAGAGTTGGAGGACTTTTTGTTGATGTTCAATGTGATGTTTCACGGCTTGAACCTTAGAATTTTCTCTTAAATATGATGTGATGGATGGTGGCTGATACCCATAAAGTGCCATAAATGGGGTCATTTTTGTTGTTGTATGGAAGTAAGTGTTATACCACCATTCAGCCAGAGGCAACCATTTGATCCATTGTGTCTGCTTATCAGATACAAAGCAACGAAGATATCCTTCTAAACATTTGTTTAATATCTCAGTTTTCCCATAAGATTGAGGATGGGAAGATGAGCTATGAGCTAACTAAGTACCGAGACAAGAAAATAATTCTGTCCAAAACTTTCCAGTGAAAATTGGATCTCTGTGACTTACAATAATCTTTGGGTTTCCATGTATCTTTTGAATTGTTTCAATAAATGCAGTAGAAACTGTACTGGCTTTAAATGGATGTGATAATGCACAAAAGTGTGCATAATTGGTAAGTCTGTCAACTACCACCATGATGACACTCTTTCCCTCAGACTTGGGTAAACCTGTGATAAAATCCATTGAAACCTCCTCCCAATGTTGGCTTGGAATGGATAAAGGTTGTAATAGACCTGGTGTCTTAATTGTTTCAACTTTATTTTGTTGGAAAACCAAACATTCTGCCACAAAATTTTGAATATTTGCTTTAAGGCCATCCCAAAAAAATTCCTTCTTAACCTTGCGGTAAGTTTTTAAAAATCCTGAGTGCCCTCCTAAGGGAGAAGTGTGCAATTCCAGAAGAATCCTTTGTTTTAGCTGGGAATTCCTACAGAGGTATAAGCGATATTTGTACCATAACGAATCATTTTTCTAGCTAAATGTATCAGACATACTGGAATCTTGTTGTAACTTTTGAATAAGTGCCCACACTTCTTCGTCATTCTTCCATTCCTCCCTTGCTTCGTTTATCCAATCTGGTTGGATAATAAAAATGGGACACAAAAATGCTTCCACATTCTCATCCTTTCATGAGAGTGCATCTGCCACCACATTTTGCTTCCCTTTTTTGTAGATGATTTCAAAGTCATAACCCAACATCTTGGTGACCCACATTTGTTGCTCTTCAGAGGATAATATTTGTTCTAAAAAGTATTTAAGGCTATCATGATCTATTTTTACCTTGAAGTGTCTTCCCATTAGGTAGGGTCGCCATTTCTTAAGTGCATGGAGTATTGCAAATATTTCCTTCTCATAAATAGCTTTGTGTAAAAACTTTCCCTTGATTGGACGACTTTCAAAAGCAATGGGTCTTTCATCTTGCATTAAAACAGCACCAATTCCATTTCATGAAGCATCACATTCCAGAATAAAGGTTTTTGTGAAGTTTGGTGTAGCTAAGACCGGTGCTTGGCACATTGCCTCTTTAAGATGTTCGAATGCCTTTGTTGCTTCTGGAGTCCATGAAAATGCATCTTTCTTCAATAATGTTGTCAGAGGTGCTGCTATTCTCCCATAATTCTTAACAAACTTGTGATAATACCCTGTCAACCTGAGAAATCCTCGCAGATGCTTTATGGATGTGGGAATTTTCCATTCCTTAATGGCTTTAATTTTGCTAGGGTCTACCTTAACTCCTTCATGAGATACAATATGACCTAGATATTCCACCTCTTGTACTACAAAGAAACATTTGGATCTTTTTGCATATAATTGTTTCTCCTCCAATAGTTGTATCACCCTCTCAACATGTTCAAAGTGATCCTTCCAAGACTTGTTGTAGATTAGTATATCATCAAAAAATACTAACACAAATTTTCTAAGGAATGGTTTGAAAATTGAATTCATCAAACGTTGAAAAGTTGAAGGTGCATTGGTAAGGCCAAAAGGCATGACCAAAAAGTCACAATGACCCTCATGAGTTCTAAATGTTGTTTTCGAAATGTCTTCAATCTTCATTCTGATTTGATGATATCCTGAACGAAGATCCAACTTGGTGAAGTAAATTGATCCATGCAATTCATCTAGTAATTCATAAATGACAAGAATGGGAAACTTATCTTTAATAGTGAGCTTGTTGAGCTCCCCATAATCCAGACACATGCGCCATGAGCCATCCTTATTGTGCACCAAAATGATTGGAGCAGAGAAAGAACTTCAACTTGGTTGAATTATACCAGCCTCTAGCATTTCTACAACCATACGTACAATTTCACTCTTTTGGGAATAGGGATATTCGTACGGCCTGATGTTTGGAGGAACACTTCCTGGAATCAGATGAATATCATGATCATGATCACGAATAGGTGGGATACCTTTGGGAGTCTCAAATACCTTGGAATGATTTTCAAAGAATTTTTGGAGATCTGGAGAAATAGATGATTCCACTGTGGACACATCTAGCAAACATAATTGTGCAATTACACCTCTTTGTTCCTTTTTTAAAAGCTATGTCATACCGTTAGAGCTGATTATCTTTCTCGGTTTCCCTACAATAGCCCTTAATTCAACTTCCTTTCCTTTCACAAAAAATTTCATGAAAAGTTCTTGAAAATTAAAAGCTATTGTACCCAAGGATTGTAGCCATTGGACTCCTAGTACAAAATCAACACCTCGCATTGGAATGGAAAGCATTGGGCTAGTCAATACATATTCTCCCATGGATAGCTTGATACTATGGCACTTTCCCAAGAAATTTATTGTTCCTCCATTTACAACCATCACTTAACACTCTGGTGTTGGATATAAGAAGCAATTCAATTCTCTTGCTACCTTACAATGAATAAAATTATGGGTACTTCCTGAATGAATCAACACTATTACATTTTTCTTCTTGATTTGTCCTTCTATCTTGATGGTTTGAGGAGTGATAATTCCCGCCAATGCATTACAAGATATGGTCAAATTCATTTCTTCTTTATCTAGGTTTTGTTCCTAGAGTATATCCTCTTCTTTTGACCTTTCTAGCTCCTTTTCTTCTTCCTCTTCACAATCCGTGTAGAATAATTTCTTCCCAACACAATTATGACCTTTAGTGTATTTGCTATCACAACTGTAACAAATCCCTTTTTCTCTTTTTTCTTCCAATTGTTGTGGTGTCAACCTTATAGGTTGTGGAAGACTAGCGGCAACAACACTTCCGTATTTATAGTTGTCAGTGATATGCTTCCTGGTTGCCATAATTTTTCTTTCCATTTTTCTTGCTAACCTGAATGCCTTCTCTAATGAATCAAGTTCCCAAAGGCGAACATCATGTTGGATATTATCCTTTAAAGACCCTATGAACACATCAATGCTATGCTCCTCTGGAATATCTTTTACCCTTATGTTCAATTTTTGGAACTCCTCAAAGTGCTCCATTATTGAACCCTTTTGTTTGAGACTTATCAATTGGTTAAAAAAAATGTTTCTTTTTGTATCCTCATAATGTGCCATCAATTCTTCCATAAAAATTGCCCAAGTGATAAATTGTTTACAAGAGCAAAGCCATTGATACCATACAAACTGATTTGGTTCCAAATATAAAGTTTCCATATGTACCTTTTGTGTGTTTTTCACATTATTGAGATCGAAAAATTGCTCCATCTGTAATATCCATGTTGCGGGATCCTTGCCATCAAACTTCCTCATATCGATTTTTGGAATATGGTGGGTCTTTGATCTAACATTGGAGTCTATGGAATCATGATTAACATTTCTTTTGTTCTCATCATGAGTTTCCTTTACTACCCTTTCACCATTAGTGACCCTTTCTTGTAGCAACTTATTCATATTTATCTTTAATTCTTCCATGTCTATCTTCAAATCTACCTTCAAATCATCCATCTTAGCTTCCACGTCATTCATATTAGCTTCTACACCTTTCTTTAAACAATCCATCTTAGCTTCTACACCTTTCTTCAAACCATCCATCTTAGATTCTATTCCTTTTTGTGCAAGGGACAGTTGTTGCACTTGGTCTTGTAATTTTGATATATCATGTTGAATTTCTTCCTCTTCTTCATGAGTCATGCTAGAGCTTTCATGTGCCTTACTAGGTGTTTGCATTTTCTTTCATTGGGGCATCGGTTACCAATAATAATGCTCTATTATGCCCTTTGAATTCCTTCAAAATAAATTTTCAAACCAAGCTTAAGCAAAAATTTAAGAAAATCTACACACCTTTTTTCACTTTGTAGGAGCTCAATATTGCCTCTGATGCATCTCTGTACTTTCCAATTATCTAGATCTGAATTTGCGACTTACATTAACCCTCTATGTCCTATTTCCAGTGCCACAAGTCTGACCCAAATTAGATTCTCCAAGGAAGAGTTATGTGAAATCTCCCACAGTGACTTGATTATAGACTAGTTCAGTAGAGCGAACTTGTACGACTTCCACGAGTCACTGTTTCGACCTTTGGATCTGAAAAATGCATACAAGAATCCAAAGTATGTCCTCTTTCTGTACCTTCTTACGAAATTTTAATCCGATCCCCAGAGAGAAAGTTATGATGCTTTTCCCCAGGTCACCTGTTTGGCATGTAATTCAGGAGTTTGTAAAAAGACCAACTTCCTCAGATCATATCTCCACAATATAGCATGAATAGATCTAAAATTTGGACTTAAGGTTCAGCGCGATTTCTTCTCAAATGGGTTTTTTTTGCAACTTCTGAAACATCGGAGAAAAAACGTTATAGCGAAAATGCTACAATGACTTGTTTGGAGCAGTGAAACCCTAGAATCCAAACCTCTGATACCAAATGTTATGAAACCAGCTCAAGAAAAAGATAAAAAAGATAGATCAACGCCTTAGAATTCAACCTCTTCAAGGGGGAAACCTCCTTTATATTACATAAATGAACAATTCTTAGATGATTCAAATGACAAAACCTCCTTTCTTTATATAGGACTCTAAGGAGTCACAATATAACCCAGCCGAACTAACAATAATAATATAAAGCCACAAAAATAACAATATAGGGATTCCATGGGGCACAGTAATAACAATATGGGGATAATAGGGGCACAAGAATATTAATAAGGGGTACAACTACAATAGTAATGGGGTAATCACTAGTATTATAGGGACCCAACAACTACCTAGGCTTCACATTCACTTCAAGTAATTTCAAGATGAGTTTTTATATTTTTGTATTTAGGGTTTCAATGTATTTTTATGGAATGACTAACTAAGTTGGGCATGTGCAGGTAGTTGGGAGGGGTTCCCGTGAAAGTGCCAGAAGAATTGTCAAGGTTAACTAACTTGGTGACTGTTCTTCCTCCGAAACCCCATGTATGCATTTTCCTTTTTCCTTTGGGGAAATTGGAGTTGAGAGTGATGTACTCGAAGAAAATATTCTTCCTATAACCTTGGTTCTTAAATCCCTGATCGATTGGTCTCCTGCTCGACTATGTTGGGCGCGCTATGTCAAGTATGATAACGCCTTCACGATTTTCTTATAAACTTAAGATTTTTTTCAGTGTATTACGACTTACTGAAGGCATGGACCTAACATGCGTACCCCTCTTTCATTGTGAACAGATACAGGTAACCTTATCTCTCCTACTACTTTTATACCTAGATCTTCACTACTTCTTTGAGGCTAAACTCCCTCTTGGCTCCCTCCAGGTTCATTTTGTTCCTTGGATCTCATTTCCTTTAAGTATCTTCCACCATAAGTGCTATCAAAAGGAATTTTAATGGTTGTGGATGGTTTCATTTGTAATTTTCGTATCTTCATTGACCATTTCTTCCTGATAGGTTTTGACAGGTCTCAGTTTCTTAAGGGTTGTGTTCCCTTTGTATTTGCTCAGCCTCCCAGTGTTGAATATGCTCAATTTTTTTTTTGTACTTTGTACTTACAGTCTTCCATGGAGCATTCAACAACACATTTTTTGTATAACTGTTATATGGGTTTAATGTCTATCCCTAACTACTCTAGTATGCAACTCACTGCTTAAATTTATGGACTTGAAAATTGTGTTTTGTACTCTGAGGACTATATGTAGGTTAGCCCTATGCTTTTGTGATGATGAATGGTTAATACATGCCCTGGTCATGGTCACACCACTGTATAGGTTCTATGAATAATTATATTTTCCTTTAGAGTTGTCACACTGAGACATTTAGTTACTTTCCATCATCAATTGATATTTTTTGTGGTTGCTGAAGGATTGTATACAATTATGCATTGATAAATTTATAATCAGTTATTATACTGATGTGTTCATAAGGTTAAGGCAGACTCTGCCATTGATAATCTTTGGTGAATGCAATGATCAAGTTACAATACCTATCTATGTTATTTTATAAAGGATAGTGTTCATCTTTTCACTCTGTTATTTCTTGTTTTTGTGCGCATTGTTCCACTCAATGTCTTATTGATTTGCTGGCCTTTGTGCTTATAATTTATGCTTACTTCGCTTTCCTATTGTGGCCTTCTAGAAATTCATTAAATAAATATGGGAATACATATATCTAGTTGTTCTTTTGTACTCAGTTCTTGGTACATAAATGAATTGTTCGACACTTGATTATTGTTTTAACGCTATAAAATTAGAAGTATATTGGACTACTAATTCGAGACTATAAATTTAATTTGATTGCCATTTTTGGATTTGCAAGCTAAAATTTGATGTTTTTCTTTGAAAATATTTTATGCACAATTGTTGTTGTTATTTTTTTTCTATCTATTGTATCTAGTAATGCCTATCCAATGTAATATTAACTCTATTGATTTGATCTCATAGCAATTATGTGTACATTTCAGCATACTAGAAAATATATTATGCCATTTCAAATGAAACTTCAGTTTGAATGATATTTTCTATTATTTATTTCTACATATCTTTCATAATTAGATATGAGAGTTTCATTATTCAGTACAAACTCAATAGTTTATCTTTTGTAAGATAATCTATCTTTTTAACATAAAGCATTTCTTCTAAGTAGCGACATGCAGGGTTTCGCTTGCGTTAACCTATGAAACGCTACTCAGAGCAACTACAATGCCCTTTTCTTATGTAACTTTGATTCTAATCATTCTAACATGATACCTAAACCTAGTTCAACAATTTTAGTTTTGTCAACATTTTCTATTGTTGAACGATCTCAACTTCATGTTATGACTCATTAGTGGCCAACACTACTACAATCTCCTAGAGTACACCTATAGAAAACTATGTAGATGAGCAATACAAAAGCACAAGAACCTTATTCCACTTCCCTTATCTGCATGCATTAGGACATAAGTAAATATGGGTCTCTTGTAGCCGTTTTTAATGTTACATTTGATAGATCAATACAAGCTACATATACTGAATAGAAAAAGTAAATTAATTAACTCATAATGGATATTTTCCTCATGCAGAACACTTTAAAATTCATGTTCAAACCCACCAAAACCATATACGACAACTAAAATAACCAATAATGATAATTTCCATTAAAATATTTATTTCACATTTTGTTAGGCCCCTATACCACTAGTGTAACCCCTTATTGTTATTAGTATAACCCACTTATTATATTGATGTACCCATGTAGTGCCCATATTGGTACTATTGTGCCCCATAGAAGCCCACTATTGTTATTATTGTGCCCTTACATTATTATTGTTATGTCGGCTCTGATTATGTTATGACCCCTTAGACTCCTATATATAGAAAGGAGGTCTTTTCATTTGTATCATCCAAGAATTGTTCATTTATGTAATGTAAAGGAGGTTGCCCCCTCGAAGAGGCTAAATTATAAGGCGTTGATCTATCTTTTCTATCTTTTCTTGAGCTGGTTTCGTAACATTTGGTATCAGAGCTTTGGATTCTAGGGTTTCGTTGCTCCAAACAAGTCATTGTGGCATTTTCGCTATAACGTTTTTTCTGTGACGGTTCAGAAGTCGCAAAAAAAAACTCATTTGAGAAGAAATCACGTTAAACCCTGGGTCTGACTTTTAGAGCTTTTCGCGAGATATTTGCGGAGATATGATATGAGGAAGTTGGTCTTTTTGCAGACTCCTGAATTACATTCAAAACAGGTGACCTGGGGAAAATCATCATAACTTTCTCTCTGGGTATCAGATTGACATTTTGTAAGAAGGTACAGAAAGAGGACGGACTGTAGTTTCTTGTATGCATTTTTCAGATCTAAAGGTTGAAACAGTGACTCGTGCCACGTCATACAAGTTCGCTCTACTGAACTAGTCTATAATCAGGTCATCTTGGGAGATTGTGCATAACTCTTTCTTGGAGAATCCAATTTGTATCAGACTGGTGGCATTGGAAAGAGGACACAGAGGGCTACTACAAGTCATAATTTAAAAACTTAAAGATCTGAAAGTACAGAGTTACAGTTGTTTCAAGGTAGAGCTCCTAAAATCAAGAAAAAGCAAGATGAGGAAGTTTGATGGCAAGGATCCGGTAAATTGGATACTTCAGATGGAGCAATATTTTGATATACATGGTGTACAATTGTTACAAAAGGTATGTATTGCATCTTCATATTTAGAACCAGATCAATTTTTATGGTACAAAGGGCTTTGTTCTCGTAAACAACTTGTTACGTGGTCAATTTTCACGGAGGAAATGATAGCACATTATGAGGATACCAAGAGCAACACCTTCTTTAGAGAAACACCACAACAATTGGAAAGAGTAAAAGGGCTTTGTGACATAGTGGAAAGCAAAATTATGGAAACCAAGAAGTGTACCCCTCACAACTATAAAGATGGAAGTGTTGTTTCTCCTATCCTTCCACAACCTACAAGGGTTAGACCACAACAATTGGAAGAAAAAAGAGAAAAAGGGCTTTGTTACAATTGTGATAGCAAATGCACTAAAGGTCATAAGTGTGCTGAGAAGAAATTATTTTACATAGAATATGAAGAGGAGGAAGAAAAGGATCAAGAAACAACAAAAGAAGAATATATACGCCAGGACCCCACCCCAGAGAAAGGAGAAATGAATCAGACCATATCTTGTAAAGCATTGGCAAGAATTACCACCCCTCAAACTCTCAAGATAGAAGGACAAATCAAGAAGAAAAATGTGCAAGAAGTGAAAGATCACATCGAGAAAGAAGAAATGAATCCAACCATATCTTTTAATTCATTGTTAGAAATTACCACTCCTCAGACTCTAGAGATAGAAGGACATATCAAGAAGAAAAATGTTTAAGCAGTGAAAGATCACATCAATCATCAACAACAAGTTCTCCAACTTTTAAAGGATAACACCACTTTGGTGCAAAATCAAACAAAACAACAGGCACTTAAAAAATTGTGACCTTACCGAATGGGAAGACTCTTCAAGGATGAGGATGTGGAAGCATTATTTTGTGCTATTTATATTATCCAACCAGATTGGATAAGCGAAGCAAGGGATGAATGGAAGAAGGACGAAGAAGTATGGCCACTTATTCAAAAGTTGCAAAAGGTCCCAATTCAAACAATATTGCCAGAAATTAAAGAGGAAGGAAAAATCATATTGGAACCTGGAGTAGTCACAGAAACAAGAACCCGACAGCTACAAAATCGATCAATTTTAGAGTATCTCATCAAGTGGAAGAACTTACCTGCTGAATATTCCACATGGGAGGACAAGAATTTTATACAGAAGCATCAAGAACTACTCAAGCATTGAGGACAACGCTTTTTGAAGGAGAGGGGCATGTTAGGCCCCTATACTACTAGTGTAACCCCTTATTGTTATTATTATAACCCACTTATTATATTGTTGTACCCATGTAGTGCCCATATTGTTACTATTGTGCCCCATAGAAGCCCACTATTGTTATTATTGTGCCCTTACATTATTATTGTTATGTCGGCTCTGATTATGTTATGACCCCTTAGACTCCTATATATAGAAAGGAGGTCTTTTCATTTGTATCATCCAAGAATTGTTCATTTATGTAATGTAAAGGAGGTTGCCCCCTCGAAGAGGCTGAATTATAAGGCATTGGTCTATCTTTTCTATCTTTTCTTGAGCTGGTTTCATAACACATTTTTCTACAGATTTAAGGAAGAACTTAAGATATATTACTATTCCATTTTAATTCAAACCCTCCCAATCTATAATATAAAAATAAAAGTAGATATAACCTCTAACCAATAACTTGGTATGAAGAACTTCACTTGGATCGAACAATTTTGCCTCCCAACCATGAGCCTCCTCTTCAAGTTCTCCCCTAGGTTGAGATTTGTCTCTCCTTCCCCTAGAATCAATAACCTTTGTTGTTATCATGAAGGAATTTTATGCCTCACTTTCCCAAGTGGACTTTCTATATAAGGGCATCCATTCGTTTCTGGGTTCTGCCTATCCCCATAGCCTAGGCTTTCCCTGTTTCTTTTTTTTTTTAATGATTATTTTTCATCCTTTAAAGCCCATCTTTGTCCACTACGATTTTGATTCCCCCATTCCTATGATGTTTCCCCCACACTAGATAATTTTCCTAGATATTTTTCTCTTATTATTTAGTAAATCACATGATCTCACTCCAAAGATATTTTGAAATGATTTGGGAAAGTTTTATTATTATTTTTTTTTTGCTTTATCCAATTTATCCACCCTAGATTATGGATTAGGATAATGATCTCATTCGTTCATTTGTTCTTTCCAAGTAGATCCTTGAAATACCATATTTAATTATTTCAAACACAATAATGACAATATCATAGTTTTTCCTCCAAAAAGAAATTCTTCGCCATCATGCCATTTTTAATAGTACTTTAACTATTAAATAATAACAACATATTTACTATAATAGTTTATGAAATAGAGGGGCATTACATATGTGGTTTAGTTTAAGAGACGTGTCTCATAGGCATCTTCGGTATAAAATACACTTGAACTTTATTATTTTACATACACACTTATCACATATGTCTCTCTCTCTGACATTCTAATATTTACTTTCATTTCATGGTTATTATTTCAATTTTTGAATGCTTGGTGAAAATAAAGAACTATAATATATATTCACAAGTAATTACCATAGTTCAAATATAAAGTATCTATATTAATTATACTAAAAAATAAACAATAGTTAATCTCACAAATAAAGGAATAATTCTCATAAGTTTCATACTCGGCTCTTTTCATTTTAAATTATATTATACTTCTTGTATGGTGAAGGCTTGTAATATATTGATTGAATTTGTTGCAGTTGTATTAGTTTTAATGACCTAAAATATGTCATATGTATTTCTACTTTGACATGTATTAATTCATCTAATTCACCACCATCTTGCAATATTTCCCTTAAACTACCTTGCCCAACCTTTACTAGCTATGATTCATACTATCAGTTCATTCATAACCATAACATGGGATATTATGTGTTCATGCAAAACCATAACATGGGTTACTTTGTATTCATGGAGAACCATTACATAGATTCTATAGAACTCCCGAAAATATCATAACAATGATTAATAAATATACAATTAATAATGTTATGTGGTATAGTGTGCGAGGCTTTCCCATGAAGGACTTATAGTCGTGTCTCATCCATAAGTATCATATAAGTATCATGAATATGGTTACTTCTAGAGATTTTTTTACTGTGGATTTTCCCATACCAATGTCAAAAGATAACTAATATCTAGTATCATATTTTATGTTTCCTTTCCCTTTATTATAATAGTCAAAAGTATTGATATAGCAAGGAATAAGTACAATATGAACATTTAGTTGCACTATTTGAATTCAAGCGAGCATGCAACAATAATATTTATCTTCCTACATAATTTGTCTAAATACTTTATTTCTATCTGGGTACAACCATTTAATAATCAATACTCACAAATGAATCTCACAAATTAACTTGAGCAATTAAATAAGAAAAATTTTCATTTCTAATATTCAAATCAATTTTCTAATTCAAAACAAATTCAATCCCACTATTTAGTACAATATCAACTTATCTGACCGGAAATAATTCCTTCAGAAAACTATGGGAAAAGGCATGCTCCTCCCAAACAATCGCACATGAGAAAATTCCCTAGAATTCAGACTTCTCACCTCCTCTTCTATTTGATTTTCTTCGAACAATAGTCCCCTCAATTTTTTTCTTAAGTGGAATTTAATGTTTTCTTGCTAGTAGATTTTCTCTAGCAACATCATGCTTTTAAGGCCCACCTCTTTTTTTCTTTACCTATTTTTTTTTTTTTTTTTAAGATAGGGAAATATTTCATTTTTCCTTCAAAAGCATGCATTTCTCTTCACTTGTACTTATGCTTATCATTTTACCCAACATATCATTTTTCTCTAGCTAAGCTTATCTTTCCACCCAACATAATATTTTTCTCCAATTATGTTATTTCCCTTGTGGCAATATTTATCACATAAATTTTGTAATAATTTGGGATGGTCCACCACTTACGCTTAAGCACTTAAGAAAAGCATAGTCTAAAGAACTAACAAATTAACTCATAAAATAATGTAAATTTTGTCTAGATAATGATAGAATCCGGCATAAATTTTTGAGAATTTGGGTTATAACTGTCAAACTTTAGGATTTTTGGTTCCCCATGGATTCTTGATGGTTAAGAATACATCTACACCATAAAAAAAAAAAAAACATTTCAAACTCTCCGACATTCTTATTTTTTGAATATTTTTTTACGAGATTTCGACAAGAAATTTTTCATCAAGGCAATTTTGTGGTCTTAGTAAACAACTCCCTTAACAAATCCTTGGACAACAAGAAGCCCATTTAACTCACCCATGCTATTCCCAAAAGTAAAATAATAAATTTATTCATCATAAAATTTATTTACATGAATCAGTCAACTTAATCTGTGGCACCAAAACAATCAAGAAAAAACAATATTTAATAGTAAATATAAAATAATGATGTTTATAAAGGTAAACTTAAATTGTGGCCCCACAATCGTCAAGAAAAAACAATATTTAGTAATAAATATTAAATAATGATTCTTACACAGTAATTTGTCACCATTTGTCACCAACCTTGTTACCCCTCTCCCGCACTTTGGAGGACTCATTTCGGGACCTGTGAGAAGTGACATAACTTGAAAACACTTGCATTATGTTCCCCTAAGTATGGACTTCATATGCCCTGAAGACATCTCCTGCAGAATATCCTTAAAAAGTTCCCTTTTTCCATTAGCGCAGATCCACAGTGTATTACTTGCGCCAATGGGGGAAATCCTCCAAAGAGGGCACGCCAGTTGGCGCTCTGTCTCAGAGATATACTCGCGCCAACCGAGTTTGGGAAAGCTTTTTAACAAACACATGCACGAAGGTTCTTTCCTTTCGACTCATGAAGCTTTTTAAGGATAATTCCAATCCCATTGATGTCGTGATTAATATTATCTCCCTTTCCTCTATCCATAATAGCTTTTTGACGATAAACCCAATCCCATAGATGGTGTGATTGATCTTATCTCCTTCTCCTCCATCTATAAAAGCTTGTTTCGTTGCCTTTGACAAGCTAGTTCGAGCATAGGGAGAATTATACTTTCGGAAGTCTGAGAGATTGCTGTAAGAGTCTTCTTTGCATTCATAATCAAAGAGAGAGAGGATTGTTCCCAATCCCAACAAGCTTTTCAAGACATATGTAGCTGATCACCCAGCCAAAGGAGGATTTGACATCAGAACTATGGTTGTATTCTTCTTTGTTGATTATCAATAATAGATGACTATCATTATGGTTCCACTCTTGTTGCTCATTGTAATGATGTTTGAGTTATATCTTTTCTGAATGATATATAATTGCATCTATTGGATTTTATGCTTGTATTGGTGTCATTCTTTGCATGTGCAGGTGTCCATTCATAGAGATCGTGAGGATCATGACTGGTCGGAGCAAAGGAACGGGAGTGTCGACTCTTCTACAACACTAGCGTTGGAATCCAAGTAGGCTCTCATCATTTACCTTTAATTTGTAATTAGGAACCTGCGTGGTAGAATTTTTTGATTGTTTCTAGACCCATTCTGGGTTAGTGGGGATCACCTCTTTCCGCAGAGGGGATTTACCTCTCCAACAATTTGCCGACTCCACTGGGGAAGCTATTTGTTGTTTGATTCGTAAACTTTGGATGGAGCCTGAAGTACGGCCAGGTAGCCTTCGAAATGCTATTGTTCTGCATTAGCGAAGTAGATCAATGCCACTTCAGTCAATCTCCGGTTTGGTTTACGAACCGAACAACTTGGATTTTTTTTTTCACTTTGGTTTTCTCTTGTTTTTCTTGCTTACATAAGCTTTCTGGGTTGAATTTTTAGTCTTCTTTTGCTGCCTGGTCTGTCTGGATACTGTTGATCGAGCCTTAGACTACTTGTTTTTATTTTTTAGCATAGAAAACTTGATTGGCACCCTTTTTTGCATGACAGTCGCGCCAATTGGCTCCACTTGTCAATGTACAGCTTGCGCCAATCCTCAATTGGCGCTACTTTTAGCCTGAAAGTCGCGCCAGCTCAGGGAAACTTTTAGAGTTTACTTGTTTTGAGCCTTCGAAGCTTGGTTTTTGTGTCCAGCTACTATTTTTCAGTCACTTGAATGAGTTAGAGTCTTATTTGATTGGTTTTTTTCCTTTACCCTTTGGGTGTTTGCTTTTTTCTACCGATTTCACATTTTAGCCCTAGGGCATCTAGTGGCTTTGTGCAATCGAGCTTTCCTTAGGAGTTTTGGTTTTTTGTTTGTCCAGTCAACTTTTTGGCTACTTTTTGCACTTGTCTAGTGGTTGTCAAAACTTTTTATTGTGTTCTTCGAGCAATTTTACCTCTTTTACATTGGATTTCGCTTGGCTTCGTTTGGGCTTAGATCACATAGCTCATTGAGGTCTTTGTGATTTTTCTTGGTTTGAAAGATTGTCTTGGTGTTTCAGGGACTTGTTTGTGTTTTCATTGAGTGAAATTTGTTTCTTTTACTCTTTGTTATTATCTCTCAAAATTTGTTTAGTGCATTTTTCCATTGAAAAGAAAACGAACAATCTCTTTTGCATTGCAGTAGTTAATGGTAATTAGAGCTTTTCATTGTTATTAGCGATTAGTGACTTTAAAGAAAAGTTTTGTTTATTTCCATTAGCTGCATTAGAGTCATTGTTGATTGTTTTATGATCATTTTGTTTGATTGAAAGATCTCAACTCTCTCGTAGCTAGCGTTCATCGAATGAAATGATATATTTTGGCATATAGCTTGCATTTAAGAAATTGTGAGAGATTACATACGGTAGGAACTGGAAACTGAAACCTAATCAAAGATCAAGCGTAAAATGAACTGAATGAATCTAAAAATGCATTGGAACTTAACGCATACATCTAGAGGTCTAGGCTAGAGACGTGTTCCGGCGTCGTTAAACCTAGTCACTGTTGTTTCACATTAAGGTTGGGTGATTCCTCCTTTTGTGACTCAATAGTGTTCTAGCAGATATTTGTTCTCCCACGTACCGTCGAGTATATGGGGAGACCCCACTAGGTTATCATCCTTTATCCACAGGAAGTTGTGTCTACTGCCTTACAAGCCGTAATGCATTGAACATAGCATTCGGGAAGATTGATTGCCGTACGAAAAGTCCTTGGTTTTCATATGATTTCCAAGGTGTATATGCAGTTTTTACGGATTTGTTTGGTAAACCCTTTGCCTAGTTCTCTAGAGTAGTCACTTTTGATCCTTTTCAGACTCCCTAAAAGAAAAGGCTCGGCTGAGCATTTTGTCACTTCGGGCTCATTAAACATTCGAAGGAGACTAGAGTCATCTTTTTGTCCTTTTCTCGACTCTTAAAAAGTGAAAAGGTCAAGTTCGGTTCCTTCGTCTTAAAATTTATTCGGCCATGATTCACATTTACCCGGTTAGATCTTGTTTGCATTAGCTTGAGTAGGTTTCTTTTTCAATGGCAACTTTTTTGGGGTTCACCAACCCAGGGATCCCCACTAATGGAAACCCTGGTCATTTCGCTCCTTTTGGGAATGTTGGTGCTCCTTACATGGCAACGTTGTCCCTCCCGGGGTTAACTGTTGGGTTGCCTGCTTGGTTGTTCCCAACCTCTTTGGTCCCTGCCGTCTCAACTTCTGGTCAATCAGTCCCTGCACCTGAACAACATCATGTTGATTCTAAGGTGGACCTCTCCCATTCTTTGCCTGTTTCTACGTCCTCATCTTTTACTGCGCCTGGTGAAAGTCTAGATTCGAGTAACCAGGTGACTAAGAAGAAGAAGAAGAAGACGAAGAAGAAGAAGTCTCCTAAGGGAGAGGCTAAAACTGCAGCTAGTCCCTCGAGTACACCTCCCATCAGGCCACCTTCTGCTCCTCCGCGGAAAGTCAAATTTCCTTGTAGATTATGCAAGGATGACCATCTTCTGCGCGATTGTCCCAGCATTCCTAGGGTCTTAGAAGTATGGTCTCATGACCCAGCCCGCCCCTCATCGTCCTCTGAAGCTCATAGCGATGCTACTCTATTAGATGGAAATGGTAAGGGAAAAGGGAAGATTCGAATCCCTTGTAGACTTTGTGAAGGAAATCATCCCCTTCACCTTTGTCTGCTCATGGATACAGCCTCTATTGTCTTGGAAATTCTTACAGCTCCTTAACCCCAACTACCCATTGGCTATCAACGTCTTTCTGCAGCCGCAGATCGTCCACCTGTTGACAAAGAGATTGATTCAAATTCCTCTCTTGTCCAGCCTCCTCTTCCTGAACCTGGCTCTGCCAAGCCTATTCCAGACCAACCATTGATCGGAAAGAGTGTCGACTCGATTTCACCACCCGTCGACCACTCCGTTTCGGAAGAGAATCATTCCCATGTTCTTCTCGTCTCCTCAGATTCTCCTGAGTCTGGAAATGACTCTCCTATCCCAGCTGCTCCCGAGGTCCTGCTTCAGTTCTTTTAGAGCAGGGGGGCAATCATACAATCCCCCCACCAAGTAGTTCAGTCGTTTCCTTCGACTGGAGTCATTTAACTACCTCCCGCCTTCCATCCCATCTGCCTTTCTGGGTCATAGTACACGCCTATAATAAGGCGATACCTGGCACTGTTTTGGATGAGGGTGCATCTGTCAGTCTTATGCCTACCACTACTTGGCAAGCTTAGGTTCCCCACAGCTTGTGCCCGTCGCACCGAATCTCACGGCTTTTCACAGAGGAACTAGTCAACCATTAGGGATCCTTCCAAAGTTCCCTATTACTTTGGGAGGCAAAACCGTTTATATAGACATATCGGTTACCCAAGGTGCTTTAGATTTCAGTCTTCCCCTTGGTCGTGACTATGTTTATGCCATGGGGGGCCTTGTCTCTTGACTTTTCCGTGTGGTTTACTTTCTACACGATGGAAGAATCGTGACTATAGATTAATTATCGTTCGTTCGTCCCCAGGTGCCTCCTGCACAGTTTTCATCCCCTCCTAGCTTTCCTCCACCAGTTGCATCTGCCCCACCACAGATCAACTACGTGGCCACTTATCTCGTGCCTGTATCCAGTGATGTCGCCGTCGTGCATAGTGTTCTGGGGGCATTGGGTTCAGACTTCCGAGATGTTGGACTTCCATCGACAGTGGCACTCTTGGAAGCCCCGACTTCCTGTTCATTATGATGAAGTTCGGGCGGAGCATAGTTCGTTTTCCTATGTCAAGCTCCTTAAAAAATGAAACTAGGTCTGGCCGAGCATAGTTCCTCATCTTGTGTCAAGCTCATTAAAAAATGAAATAAGGGTTATGTGGATACTTCCTTTCCTAGGTCAACCTCATTAAAAAATGAAACATCTCCTCCTTTCCAAATCGAGTCTTTGATTAAGATCTCGTAAAATACAAGTCGAGTCTTTCATAGATCTCGAGAGTGAACCTTCATTCCATCCACTTTGTTGAATGCAATGAAGCTTGGGGGGCATGTACCTCATTTTGCGTTATTATGCTGGGGGCATGCGAACTTATAACAAGCATAGTTTTTCGTTTCAAGCTTGTGTAAACATGAAACCGAATCCAAGCAAAGTTCTCCATGGTTCAAGATTGTGTAAAAATGAACCCATACCCATTTTACATCTCATGATTGCTGTTATTTCACTAACTTCTGTTAGACGAGCCTTGGTTGTTTCATTCCATTTCTACCATCTCTTTGGCTGATCATATACTTTCACTTGGTTGCTTATCATTTCCTGAGGAACCGCAATGATGAGTGGTTTTATTAGCCAGCCTCTTGACCATTATATGTTTTGAGCAATTCTACCATTTCTGGAACCAGTTGCTACCCTTTATACCACTCGTTCCTCCAAGACGAGTATCCTTTTAAGCTCTTTTCTGACACGTAAAAAATGAAAAGATTGCCGAGTATTTTTCCCTTTTTGACTCGTTAAAGAGAATAAAAATGGAGGTCTACTTTCAACTCTTTTCTGACCGTTTAAAGACGAAAAGATTGTCGAGTTATTCCTCTTGATTCGCTAAACGTAAATAAGGGGTGGTTGTCTTTAAACTCTTTTCTGACCGTGTAAAAACGAAAAGATTGTCAGGCCCTTGTTGTTTCAGGCTCGTTAATGGTTATGAAACGACATGATTTCAGTCGCTTTTCTACTTTTTTAGGTCGAAGTCTCTAAACATGAAAAGTACTCCTCGATCGTAATGGTCGGGCGGTTCTTTCGGGCATTGTTTTATACTTTTTTCGGGCTCGAGAGACACAACTTTACGAAAAAGGACACCCTTGGAGTTTTCTTTTCTGTTGTCTTTTCAAACTCTCTAAACATGAAAAGACACCGAGTTCTTCCTCTGTCAGACTCGTTAAAACCTGATGACATTGGATTTCGTCAAAATGACATCTCACAAGCATATGTTATCCCCATCAAGCTTGTTAATAAAAATAACTGGGGTACTCACCAGAAATGGTGGGGGAAAATGGAACCATAATTATTGTCGTGTCGGCAGTATGTCGCTCTTGAACATGGCACTTGTCTGCTTTCGTGTCTGGGTGGGGACATCTCATCTCGTTTTTCACTTGCCTCCATGGGTTTGGGTGATCCTGTTTGACCTCTCATCTACTCATTGCCTTGTCACCATGACCTTTGATCCATTGCTGTCAAATACTGCCAAGTCCACTGTCATGCCACCAATATGTTCAAGAGAAGTTGACCTCTGCAGAATAACAACCTCCCTCTGATAGCTCACATAATTCTAACTCACCACAACATTCTTCCTCTGTCTCGTGTCGATGATGTGGGAAACACTATGGCCCACCTTCGATCAAGGTCACTTCATGTCGACTTCAGCTCATTATCCAGGAAGTTGATCTAGAGACTCCCTTTCGGTGCCTTGGAGCCTGCATGCCTCAATGACAGGTTCTTCATGTTCGACGTGAGGTTTTCATCATTGGCCTCCGATTGAATGATTCTACGGGTGTTTGACGCCAGCTCACTGATTCGCACGCCGTAGATTGTACCTATAGTACCTTGAGGGCCATTGTCATTATTGGTGGTACCTCTTGCATCTGTTAACAGTTTTCATTATTGACTGATAATCAGATGATGTTCATGCATGTTTGACTTCAACTCATGTATTCGCATGCTTGAACTTGTACTTTTTTTAGGGTCGAGATGGAGCGCAAGACCCTGGATTTTGTCTGTTGGAATCCACGCTGCGATTTTGTGGATTATTGTGATTATTACATGACTCATTCACTGGATGGCTGTGACCATGCCTGAGTCTATTCATCGATCCTCACCAGATGGCTGCGCCCATACCTTGGATCTAAATTATTATGTACTTTGTTATGGATGGCTGCGCCCATACCACATATATCATGTACTTGAGATATCAGTTGTACCTCTCTATGCAGATTCTCTGGCAGCAGCATTTTCAATTGCATGTGTTCTTGTAAAGCATTTCACCCCTCTCTCTCTTGGGCCTCATGCTTTAGGGGGCATCTGTTACACAGTAATTTGTCACCATTTGTCACCGTGCCCGTTGTGGAGCTATAAAAAGGGTCTCTTTCACCTCTAGTTATCTCACATTAGTATGTCAATCCGGGAGAATTTGGTTATTACAAAGAGTGACTCAATCCGAGGCTATTTTTCAGAGTAATTCTAGTAGTACATTTTTCTTAAAAATACAAGAGTAAACGGATGCTTTCCTATAACTAAATTACTTCAAATGACTATAGCACACACTCTTAAAACTAGGCAACTGATCAATGAAGGGTTTGGTGACGATAACTTATCCCTTTGGAAACTGACGGAAAGGAAATAAAATCTCACACATTCAGAAAACCAAGCAACTTACCAGTCAAGGGTTCGGTAGCAATAGCCTATCCCTTTGGAAACTGATGGAAAGGAAATTAGAGCATGGATCACGGGTTTGGGAGCGAGGCAGTGAATGCCAATGCTCACTACAACCTTGGATCGTCTCTCACACCAAAATAACAAATGCAAGTAAATGGAACATCAAATAGCAAAATGGAACAACAAATAAAGAATTGAACGAAAAATATGGAATGGAACAACATTAATAAAATGGAACAGCAATCAAACAACTAAGTCTCGCGAGTCATAACCAAACTTAATCTATTAATCCAAATGCACTCTTCACAATCAAATATCAATCTCTCACTCTTAAGGCAAATCAAGCAGAACTCACTAATGGAACAGCACTAACTATTGATAAGTTATGGAACAACGCCAATAGATCATACACACGTAACACTCTGAAACAGTAATCTGATCAATCTTAATTTAACAGCATTATTTCTGAATACAACTTCGAATGAATCTATGATGTAAATGTTCAGTACAAGAGCTCTGTAACGAGACAGTAATAATATTCGGCCAAGACTAATAATCATTCAATCAACTCTTGAAAGGATTAGTAATATAATGTAGAGTCAATACACAATTCTATCTGTAAAAACCTTAATGGATTAATCTTAACAGAGCATGTAATGGTGATTCATAAAGCATATCAGATTACCAGATAACAACAATAAGCAAACCACACAGAAGTCAAATTGTAGTGGTACAAAAGCAAGTGTCCTCTGGGGCCGGGCCCTTAGCCTCAAGGGTACACCACTTTGAGTTAATCCAGATGCAAAGATACGGTAATCACCAAGTTTATATTAATGCATAAGACAAAAGTACAATGAACCAGTTCTCAACGAGACTCGATGATCAAAGTTGATCTTTTACAGAAAATTACATAAAAGTATATCCCCCTAGGTTAACAGTTTTGTCCCTTTATATAAAGGTGATGGCGGAGATGTCTAACTAACAAGATAAATAAAGCAGCGATCCCTCAGGATCAAAGATCCTGAGGGATTCGCCAAACTATCAGTCCTTAATCTTTTCTTTTCTTTTCCACCGAGCTGGTGTCTTCTCCTCCTTTTCCAGGCCGATTTGCTTTGATCTGCTTAGCCTTGTTTGCATTTGGTTTCCCTTCAAAGGGACAACAATTATCTCGTCTTTATCTTTTCCTTTGGAATGGCAACTCTTCGTTTTCACCCTTTCCTGCACAGAAGAATAACAATTATCAGTGATTAAGTCTTGTATATTAATTCACATGTTTTGTTATAATTCTTTATTGTTTTCCAGATTCATGATGCAAAAAGGTTTACAAATTCTACTGAAAAGCTATTGAAATGATCATCAAAAGCATACCTTTTTGGTACTCCACACACCCCGCTACTTACCCTGTTTCATGCCCTCATGAAAACATTGTAGTTGACATGCAAGGCAGTGAGAGAATAGGCTAGAGAAGGAATCTCATGCGGAGGCCTACAGCCATGATGAGTGACTAGATAGTCAAAGAACTGACCTGTTTGACCCTCAGGCATCTCATACAGGGCTTGATATCCAAGTGCAGGGTGCCAAATAATTGGACTGCGAAATCTATATCCTAACCAGGATGGCCCTGCTTTCAAAATGATCTTGCCATAGAGGTTCAAACGGTTGGCAGCTAATTCAAAATTCTCATACTTAAACGGTTCCCTGAGCTGGATGTTTGGATTAGAGATTCGGTACCGAAATTTGGCTGCATCAATGGCGAGGTCTTTGATAGAAAGAAAATACTCTAAACTTTGTCGAATGAGTGCCTCATGCATAGGTCCTAACGTTTCAATGACACCCGGAGTTCTCATAAGGTTTCTATGTGCTTTCCATAACTGCACTGGGTCCCTAGGCTCAGCCCTTACCCACAAGTCTAGGCCATTTTCCTGCCTCTAGAAAGTGTTATAGGCTTTGAGCCATTTAATCTTATTAACCCCGAATGAGATGAATGCTTGCAACTGAATGTCCCCAACAAAATGACGAGGGTTCAATTCAGTCTCCTGATCTAGCACGAGGTTATGCAAATAATATTCACACAGCAACCTCTGGACCTTCACCCCATAATGTTTACAACAGTTTGTAAAGTCATTGACAGTGTTGATTTGTATAGGGGCGCCTGCTTTAATAGCTTTTATTTTTAATTGTAAATATCATTCTAGTAGAAACAAAGCATAGTTTTTGGCAGGGGCCCTACATGCTAAAACTTCATTGTATAAAGAACACAATGTGTCCATCTGCTTGATAACAGTATCTAGCCTACGGGTTACCTTTGCAGCTTTCTCTTGTTCCTTTCGCCACCCTTCAAAGGCCTGGCTTTCGGATTGATTGACGTTCCTTAGTTGCTGCTGTAACTCTTCATATTTCGCATGGGGGACCATTTTCTCTCTAAGTTGTTCAGCTTCTTGCTGGGCTTGATTCATCATCTTATGCAAGGTTCTTGTCTTCGGATCTCTTTTCCATAGGTCAGTGGAGGCCAAGAGTTTTACCTTAACTTTCTTATTATGTTGTTTGGAGTTCATAACCCTTATTACCCCTGAGGGTGGTGCCTCTGTCTGGATTTCCCTGTTCTCCTTTTCTTTTTTAACATGAATATCAGCTTGCTGCTATTCCTTTTCAAATGGAACAGCAGTCTATTCCTCAACATTATTTGGAACAGCCGTCTGTTCTTCAGCAGGGTTTGGAACAGCAGGGCGATCGTTGGTCCTTTGCCTTTTTGCCTTGCGGGGTTTTACTAGAGTGGCCCTCTTTTTCTTCCCTGCCGTCTTCCTTACCTTCTGGTTTGCTTTCAGAATTCTAATTTGCTGTCAGAGCTGGACTATTGTATTCAATAATTTTTGCCGTTCCTTTTGCAATTTCTTAATTTCCAGCGTTTCGTTAGAAGGGGCAGCAGGTTGTCTACTGCGGTCTGGACTAGTCTCTAGATCTTTCTCTTGGGGTGCTTCTTCACTGTTTTGTTCTGGCTGTTCTGGGGTAGGAACCTTAGCTGGTTCTGTCTCTTCCTGGACAACTACTTGTTCTGCTCCTACTCCCTTCGGAATTTCCTTTGGTGACTTGGGGACAGAGTGTTCCCGTTCAGTATCTCTTATCTTCGCTTCATCATGACCAGGCAGTTTTCCTTCTTCTGCCTCTACTACATGTGATTTTTCAGACGCATTTTCTTCTTGGGGTTCACCGTGGAGGTCTGCTAGACTGGAAGGTTGGCCATACTCACCCATATTGGCCAAAACTGCGGCCAATTCGTCTTCTCCCACTGGATCTTGTGGTGGGCTACCTTCCTGTTGTCCTATTTCCTCCTCTTGCTTAGATTCGGAATGCTCATCTTCTATTTCTGTTTCAGAATTCTCAGCTGCTTCCTCATTTTCCTTTTCGGATTGCTCAGCCCTCTCTTCAGATTGCTCGGCCTCCTTTTCAGATTGTTCTATCTCTACTTCTAGTCGTGAGGGTTGCTCGTCCTCGATTACCACTGGCTGGCTGGTGCTCCCCTGGAGCCTTTCCAGCCTTCCTCTTATTCGAGCTAACCGGGCTGATTTTCTGGGCCTCTCTGGTTGTTCAGGTGTATCGGTGACATGCTTACGCTTTGCCGATTCTTGGTGTATTTCTGGTTGTTTAGATGCACTAGCAACATGTTTTTGTTTTACCAATTCTCTGCGTTTTTCCGGACATTCTGGTGTGCTTGTAGAATGTTTTCGTTTTGGAGATGGTGTTGTCACTCCCCCCTCAATCATTGCAATCAGTTCATCCCAGCTGCTTTGCTGCTGGGTGAGATTATGAATAACTACTAATCGAATTAATCCATGGTGACTGATGACTGAATCTGCATGTTGTGCCTTTTTTAGGCTTCGTGCAACATCATGCAGTAATGAATTCAAAAGTGCAGGTAGATTTACAGAGAATTTTTGCTTTAAAATAGCTAAGAGCTTAAGATGTCGTGGCCTTACCACGTCTTTCCTCCCCTCGCAGGTAATGTAACTCTGAACTGTCCTTGCTAATTCGATCCATGGTTCTCCAAGGGTTGCTGGCAGAACTCCCTTCCCCTTAATTGTCAAGCTCTGGCCTTCGTCCTGGAAAATTTCCATGATCTTCTGTAATCTTTCCTTCTTTAGTGTCCATACTGGTCCGGTGGCTGGTAGTC
Source organism: Pinus tabuliformis (assembly GCA_031772625.1). Lineage (NCBI taxonomy): Eukaryota > Viridiplantae > Streptophyta > Pinopsida > Pinales > Pinaceae > Pinus > Pinus tabuliformis. Next base: position 642,397,897 of record CM062816.1, on the reverse strand, counting down.
CCGAGACTTCTGCAATTATATCGTCAGTGACCGCTATCCGCTTCCCCCTTATTGTGGAGTGGTTCTCCTGCAGGTTCTGCAAAAATTCCATCGCTACTATTTCATTAGACTCCTGTAGGTGACTAAGATAATTCAGCCACCCTGCTCTTTCCAGGATCTCCCGGGCAGCAACGGAGACTGTCAGCTTCTGAGGTTCGCTTCTAATTGCCCTTCCTCCCATGGTTTCACTGTGGATCCTCAATGGAACAATAACTGCTTGTGTTATTTGAAACACAGAGAGGGTGCTAATCGCAAGCTTTGGAAAAAAACACAAAGTATGCAACAAAAATGGATTATGAATAGCAGCTTGCGTAAAAATAGAAATGTCATGCCGTTAAGCCATGCCATGTCGTCGTACGCTATCTTTCCCGAATAGTGAGCTGACATGTAGTTCAGGGAATAATGAGGTTAACCTCCCCCCCACAATGTGATAGGTTGTCCCAGCCGTCAAATAAAGGAGCAACACCCGATCTGCAACCAAGTCATAAAGGAACAACGTGTGGAATTATGCCATGTTTTAGAAAGACAACGAATCACCGAAATCGAGGTGGAGAGTTGATCGCATATTTCGTAAGAGGCTGCTGTGATATGATATGAGGCTAGGGGATAGGACGTATGTCGTACTTGCCAAATCTCAAGTTGTCATTGTCACTTCCTTTGCCATGATTGGTCGTAATAAATGTTCATGCGATGTATAAATCAGGAAATAATATATGATTAGTTCCTTAGGATATAATAAAGAAAAGAGTATTAATATCTTACCCATTGGAATAACTAATGTGACTTCAATACCATTAACAGTGCTCTGCTGCCGACAGGTGTCCATAACCTTGGCAGAGTTGTTTCTTTCGCCCTTGAACCATGATCCTTTGTGTATACTTAGGAATGTTGTTATGTCAAAGTGTAGGCCATTATGCTGGCTTGATGACCAGTTAATCATAATTCCATTCACGAAGAAGGAGTGAAAGATGGGCAGGCCGGCTCGTGATGAGACCTCATGTTCCAAGGTTCAATTTTTTTGATATACCTTTTGGACCATATCCCTGGTGTGGTGGCCATAGTGGGAATGCCACTTCACTTTCATCCTCATGATCATGGTAAGCTGGCTCTTGATGGGACCCCCTATCCTACATTTGACATCTCATAAATCATGTTCACACACATTTTTTCTTTTTTCATAGAGTATTTTCCTTAGTTATACACAAAGGGTGGTTCAACACTCCTTAAGAGTAGGAATGGCGGAAGAAGTATTATCATCTCAATAGGAAGATACAAGCCCTTTGCTCTTATTCCTAAATAATAATCAAAAGGGGGTTAAAGGGATCAGCATGATAAAGATAACCAATCAGAGCAAAATTAGTAAAATAATGACAACAAAAGATAAGAAATAAGTATATCCTTCCTTTTGTCCTCTTACCAATACAGACCCTTATAAATATAGCGATTTATGATTTGCGGATTTCCGTATGTTGTGATTTTATATTCATTGCATAAGTGCATAGCTGTATTTTAAAGACTTGAAAGAATATGGGCAAGAAGCATCCACTTATTGAGATCAACAAAAGGAGTAAGCTGTTCCACAAGGAGAGAAAAAGTATGCTAGTGGTGTTCCTCTTGGAAAAAGACGAAGAATGTAAATGCAAATGCCGTTCCTTTTGAAAAAGGAACAACAAAAATAAAAAAATGGTATGAAAAAAAAACACTCAAAATGTCGTTCCTTTGAAAAAGGAACAACAACAACCAAAAATGTTGTTCCTTTGAAAGAGGAACAACAAAAGAGGCAAAAAAAATGTCGTTCCTTTGGAAAAGGAACAACAAAAACCAAAATATGTTGTGCCTTTGGAAAAGGGACAACAAACACACCGCAGCGTCGTTCCTTTTGAAAAAGGAACAACAAAAATCCAAAATGTTGTTCCTTTAGAAAAAGGAACAGCAGAACAGGCAAAGCCATTCCTTTTGGAAAAGGAACAGCAGAAAATCAAAGATGTTGTTCCTTTGAAAAAGGAACAGTAAAAATCGAAAGTGTTGTTCCTTTTGAAAAGGAACAACAGAAAATCAAAGATGATGTTCCTTTGAAAAAGGAACAGCAGAAATCGAAAGTGCTGTTCCTTTTGAAAAGGAACAGCAGAAATCAGAAAATCAAGAATGTTGTCCCTTTGAAAAAGGAACAGTAAAAATCAAAAGTGTTGTTCCTTTTGAAAAGGAACAGCAGAAAATCAAAGATGATGTTCCTTTGAAAAAGGAACAACAGAAATCGAAAGTGTTGTTCCTTTTGAAAAGGAACAGCAGAAATCAAGAATGTTGTTCCTTTTGAAAAGGAACAGCAGAAAAAAAAAAAAATCCAGAATGTTGTTCCTTTGAAAAAGGAACAGTAAAAATCGAAAGTGTTGTTCCTTTTGAAAAGGAACAGCAGAAATCAGAAAATCGAGAATGTTGTTCCTTTTGAAAAGGAACAGCAAAAAAATCCAGAATGCTGTTCCTTTTGAAAAGGAACAGCAAAACACGCAAATGCCGTTCTTTTAGAAACGGAACGGCAAAAAACAAAATTTTGAGAAAGCAAAAAAAAAACATTGAGTTCAAACATATATACAAGAACATCTTGAAAAAAAAAAGAACTTATGTACAGACTGTAAAAAAAAAGAAAGGAGTGAATTCCTTAATGAATTATAGGTGAGGAAGATTTCTCTTCCTCTCCTAAAATCTCCATATCAGTGTCTCGACGTATCTGCTGGTAGAAGGACTCCCGAGTAAGTGGTTTGCGATAGAGACGAACTCGGTGGCCATTCACTTTGAAGGTGTATCCAGAACCGTCAATGGTGATTAACGTGATGGTCCCGTTGTCATGCACCTTCTAGATTTCATATGGTCCCAACCAACGAGTCTGGAGTTTCCCAGGGAAGTCCTAAAATCGAGAGTCGTATAATAGAGCCCAGTCTCCCTCATGGAAGACTTTGTTCTTGATGAGCGCATCATGCCATTTAGCCCGCTACTGTTGAATCACTGTTGTATTTTGTAGTGCAGAGAGCCTTATTTCGTCCAATTCGTTGATCTTCTGTAGTCGATTGATTTGTGCCTCGCTTAGATCTAGGCCAACTTCCTGTGCGGTTCGTAAGGTTTGGATTTCAAACTCTATGGGAAAAATAGGTTGTTTTCCAAACACTAATTTATAAGGTGAGTAACCAGTGGTGCTTCTCCATGTTGTTCTGTAAGCCCCCAGTGCTTCAGGTAGTCTAGCAGCCCAATCACGCCTATGTGATGCAATGGTTTTCGTTAGGATTGATTCTATTATCTTATTTCTGCTTTCTACCTGCCCATTCGCTTGTGGATGATATGGAGTAGTAATTTTATTCTGGACATGATAATTGTTGAGTGTTGCAGCTAATTTATTTCCAATAAATTGTGGTCCTCCATCTGTAATTATTTCCCTTGGAAGGCCATAACGTACAAATAGATGGAACAGGAACTGTATTACAGAGTCCTTTGTGGCTCTTGGCAATGCTTCTACCTCAACCCATTTGGTGACTGTAGAGCTATAACTAGGGTCTCTCACACCGCTAATTATTCCACATTAATAAGTCAATCCGGGAACGTTTTGTTATTGCAAGAAGTAGCTCAATCCGAGGCTATTTGTCCGAGTAATGCTTAGTAGTATAGTGTTCCGAAGATTCAAAGGAAAACAGATGCTAAGCGGTCACTAAACTAACCTAAAAGATGAAATCACACAAAACAGTTGATCAGTCAAGGGTACGGAAGCAATAACCCATCCCTCTAGAAACTGATTAAAGAAGGGAAATTAGAGCATGGACTTATAGGTCTGGGAGCTAAGCAGCGTCTTGCTGAGGCTCTCTACAGCCTTAGGCCTTCTCTCACACCAAAACAACAAAGGCAGGTAAATAAATCAGCGGAAAGTAAAATGGAACAACAAAACGGAAATGGGACAACAGTAAATGGAACAACAGTAAAATGGAACAGCAATAATCAATTGGAACAACAATAACCAAATGGAACAACACTAATCAAATGGAACAGCAATCCTTAATGATTTATAGAATAACAACCATCGCTTGTATGTACATGTTCTACACTAATATAGCAATCTGAGAATATTGGATGATATAACTATGTTTCTAAACAGAATGACGCTACTCTCAAATCCCACAAATATTGTTTCACATAAATCCAATGACAGTAACATTCATACCAGCACTCTGTTACAGAAATGGCAGAATAAAGATACAATTAGACCTTGTGTGAATCCAATTATACAGTGCAGAGTTCTTACGTGGAGAAATCATTCATTCATTGATCATAACAGAGCATAGCGTATCATATAAAGAATGTATCAGATTGCTACGTAATAAAGATAAACAAACCACACACAAATCACCATATAATGATACAAAAGCAAGTGTCCTTCGGAGCCAGGCCCTTAGCTACCAATGGTACACCGCCTTAGATTACTTCAGACGCAGAGACGGAATAAACACCAAGTGTTTTATATTAATCGCATCCACAAAAGTATAACAAAATCAGGTCTCAGTGAGACTCAATGATCAAAGTTTTTTCTGGAACTGTAAAATTACAAAAACAATCGTCTCTTGCTTAATGATACTGTGCCATTATATAAAAGAAATGACGGAGATATCTAGATAATCATAGATAAGTAAAGCAACAATCCCTCAAGATCGAAGATCCTGAGGGATTCGCTAATCGTTCAATCCTTCTTGCGTTCGCCGAGCCGGTACTCCGCATTCTTTTCCTGGACTATTCAATTCCGATTTTGCTTGATCGTGTCCGCATCCAGTTCCCCACTGGAGGAACAACAGTTATTTTTCCTCTGCTTCTCGCTTTTGGACGGGAACTCCTTGCTCGCACATCTTCCTGCATAGAAAACATCAATTATTAGCACTTGAGCTTCCTTTGTCTATTTTTGCACATTTTATCAAAATCCTTTATCTTCTTTAAATTCCTAATGCAGAAAAGGTTACAATTATTATTGAAAAACCACTAAATTGCTTGTCAAAAGCATACCTTCCAAGTGCTCCACAGTGACATATTCTATTTCCACCAAGATATATGTTTTTTGATTTGATGATGGGTTGATGGGGCCAACAAAATCAAGAGCCCATCGCTCGAATGGTTCAATGACTAATTGTGGCTTCAGAGGCATCTCGTCGGCTTGACCAAGTCGTCCTGCTCGCTGGCAGCTGTCGCAGGCTTGGACAAATTTCTTTGCATCTTTGAAAATCGTGGGCCAATAGTATCCTGTCTGCAATACTTTATATCCAGTTCTACGCTCAGCGAAGTGTCCACCACACGGTCCATCATGACAGGCTTTTAGGATGTCAAAGATTTCATCTTCTCGAACACATCTCCTGATATGCATGTCTGCCCCTGTGTGAAACAAATAGCCCCCAATCCACGAAAATCAAGTACTCTTCTGAACAATCCGCTTTTGCTCATTAGGGGTTAAGTGTTTTGGTAGCTTACCTACTGCAAGGTAATTGGCAACATCAGCATACCAGGGTGTTTGAACAGTAACAGCAAACAGGTGCTCATCTAGAAATTGATCTTCAACTGCTGTTGCATCGATTGGTTTTGGTATTCTTTAGAGGAAATCGGCTACAGGATTTTCTTTGCCAGGCCGATCCTTGATTGTGATGTTGAATTCCTGCAATAAAATCAACCATCTAGTTACTCTGGCATTTGTGACAGGCTTATTTGCTAGATATTTAATGGCAGAATGATCTGTATATAAAATAACAGGATAGCCTGTAATATAATGTCTAAACTTATTGACAGCATGTATCACAGCTAGGAATTCTTTTTCAGTAACAGTGTAATTTAATTCAGCAGGGGATAAATTCTTGCTGATGTAATAGATGGCATATGGTTTCTTATCCTCTTCCTGCCCAAGGACTGCACCAATGGCTGTATCTGAGGCATCAGATGATATCTGGAATGGTAAATCCCAGTTTGGTCCGCGAAGGACTGGGGCTGTAGATACGAGCTTCTTTAGATTCTCGAAAGCATGGTCTTATTTTTCTGTCCAAAGAAAATCAACATTAACAGTTAGTGCATATAAAGGTGAAACAATGTGCGAATAATGTTCTATAAATCGTCTATAATAACCAGAGAATCCAAGAAAGTTGCATACCTATGTTTGAGTAATAGGAGTGGGAATAAGCAAAAGTATTTGAATTTTGGCCAGGTCTACCTGAATGCCGGCTGCTGAAACATAGTGTCCTAGGATAAGTCCTTCGGTCATCATCATGTAGAATTTTTCGTGGCTTAAGCAAAGCCTGGTAGCAATGCAACACTGTAGGACTTTTTCTAGGGTGTCTAGTGCTGGATCAAAATCATCTCCATATGGTGTAAAATCATCCATATATACTTCAAGTCCATCATTTATTAAATCTGCAAAAATGCTAAGGATAGCCCTTTGGAATGTGGCAGGAGCATTGCATAGGCCAAAGGGTAGAACTCGATAGGCAAATGTTCCCCAAGGAAAAGTAAAAGTAGTTTTGTCCTGGTCTTCAAGGGAAACCTGAATCTGATTGTATCCACTGAAGCCATCCAGGAAAGAAAAGAATTTCTTTCCTACTAAAGTATCTAATACTTGGTCTATGAATGGGAGAGGAAAATGATCTTTTTGTGTTGCTTTATTTAGTTCCTTGTAATCCACACAAATTCTCCATTTTCCATTCTTTTTTGGTACCACCACAAGCGGAGAGACCCATTTACTATCAGAAATAGGATAGATAAAATTGACATCTAAAAGTGTCTGAAGTTCAGCTTTTACCACATCCTTTAGATGAGGATTAAGTCTTCTTTGCGGCTGACGAACAGGTCTGGCATCTTTTTCTATATAAATTTAATGTGTACATAATTGGGGATCAATTCCTTTCATATCAGGGTAATCCCATGCAAATGCTTCTTGATATTTTGTTAACAGATGGATGAGCTTTGTTTCTTGTTCAGGTGTGAGATTGGCATTGATGTTTAAAGTTTTTCCCGGTTCAATTTCCACAATTTTACTATTTGTAACAGAAGTAACGGGTATCGTTTGGTCATGTGTATCTTTCAGAGGATCTTCTTCTAATTCATTATCAAATGCTGCTTCTATCATGTGACACTGTGCGCGAGATCTAAATTCAGTTTGACTGATGAAATTATCAATGGCATCATCTTTTGTTTGATCTTTAAAATCAAGTGCCTCTTCTATAGCCAATGGAGATCTAATGTTAGCAATAAGGTATGATACAGGATGTTTATTAGTTTTGATTATTGTGGCACTTGGCTGCACTGGAGGATATAAAACTAAATTTTTGATATTTGGTCCTCTGGTTATAGTCATATTTCCCTATCGGTAGCCAATGTAAGCATCGGCAGTGGCGAGCCAAGGTCTACCTAGAATTAGCAGGTGTCCATCAAGTCGGGTTTTTGGATTGATTATCAGGAAATCGGTTGGATATTCCCAGGAGTCTACAAAGACCATGACATCATGTAGAGTACCCTCTGGTCTCACCACAGATCGGTCAGCTAGTTCTAACAGAGTAGAAGTGGGTTCTACAGATGTAATGCCAAGCTTTTGGTAAGTAGCGGTTGTTAAAATATTAACTGTGGCTCCCAGATCAACTAAGGCATTAGACAGAGTATGACCATAAATTTGAATAGTTACAATTGGATTTCCTGGATCTTCATATTTAATGGGTGTTTCTTTCCCGGACAGTAAATCAGATAAAGTACCGACTACTTGGACCCTTGGATTAGTTGTTGTATTCCTCCTCGGTTTCTTGATGCACAATTCTTTGATAGTTTTTGCATATATAAGAATGTCTTGAATGGCTTGGAGGAATGAGATTTTTATGTACAAATTTTGTAATTCTCCCAGAATGTCAAAGTCGGGATATTGTATGGGTCGAGGGATGACCAATGATTCTGGGAATGGAGGAGAGGATGTGGTTTCTTGATTATAAGTTTGCTGCTTATTTACATCCTCTTGTTGTGACTGTTGTTCCCTAGGTAACTGATCTTCAATATGAACTGTTTTATCTCCCTTAGTTCCAATTATACGTCCAGATCTTAACTAAAGATCATTGCACTCCCTCAGATCGGGTCCTATTTCTGGTGATTCGATGATTTAGAGAGATTGGACCGGTCTGTTATTTGGATTGGGATTGGGTTGAGATGGGAGTTGCGGTCTCAAATTAGACTGGGGATTTTGTTGTAAGGCTGGCATAGTAGGTTGAGGGAGCGGAATAGTTCCTGCTCGCTGGTGCATCAGTCTTTGCCAGTTTGTCTGCCAGGGTGAACTTTGTGAAGTAGGTGGAGTCCATTGTGGAGGATATGGGCCATTTTGCCAATATGGTGGAGTGTAAGGAAAAGTCGGCCAACCAGATTGGCTTGTCTGATTCAGCCATGGGTTTGAAGAAGGACACGATTGTGGTAACCAGTTTGAAAATGGGGGTTGAGATTGATTTTGCCACATACCATATTGTTGAGCATTATACTGTGGAGGCTGAAAAGAAGAGGTTGGGTCTGGAAACATACCAGATTGTCTCGGCTGCCACTGGTGACGTTGGTTGATCAAGTACACCGATTCTGGTTCTTCTTCCGCTTCCTTATATACTGCTTTCAATCCAGGAAGTGAGGGGCAGCTCTCTGCAAGGTTATCTTTTGTACATATGGCGCATGTTTGGACTGTATCCAACGGACATTCTCTGTGGCTATGTTTTTTTCTGCATCGGGGGCAGAAGATCGCCAAATTCTGTTCTGCCTCCATCTGCTTCTGTTTAGCCTGCACAATATCAAGTTGTGTAGTTAGTGTCCCCAGAATATCAGTTTTAAAATTTTCTAATAAATTTCCAATTTCTACATGTGTTACTCCTTCTGTTGATACTTTGTTATCTCTTGCAAACCGATCATATTCTGTCGGTTTTATTCTTGTTCTTCCTCTCGAACTCTTGATACATAAGTCAATGATGTCAGCAAAATTCTCTTGATAAATATCCCCTTTTCCCATGATATTTAATGTTTCTATCCATTGTTCCTTCATGCCCCTTATCAATGCAGTTTTTAATACATTATCAGGTAAAGGTAGTGATGCATAAGTGGATCTTTGTAGATTGTACTGAAAGCATTCCACATATTCCTCTAATGTCTCATTCGGTTTGGCTGTCATTTGAAATATTTTGTCTTTTAATTCTCTGGACCTACAATAATCCTGATATTTCTTTAGGAAGGATTCTTTCATTTGATCCCAATTGTTGATAACCCCACCACCTAATCCCATGAACCATCTTAAAGCAGCCCCTTTTAATGTAGAGGGAAATAGTTTCAATTTCTGGGGATCGGTGGTGTAATCATATCCCCTGCATAACACATCGAATTCGAATAAAAATGCATTCGGATCTTCCGATGTGAGACCGTGAAATGTAGGGATATGACGAAGAGGGATAAATTTCATGGGCGCATTTGCTGCAGAATCCACTATAGGATATTGTAATTAGAGGTTTGAGCATTTGGCTGGTTCTAAGCCATAGGATCGAATATATGCCAATAACCTTCTAGGATATCTAGGAGGGTATTCCTAGGTTGAGAGGGAACGGTTGGGGTAGTTTTAATAGCACTTCCCTTATCTGGGATAATGAGAATACATGATGTCTGAGGAGATTGGATTCCTTCAACAATGATTTTTGCAGCACTCCCCTTATCTAGGCTATTTAATGGTTGATTTCTTTCAATAGGAGATTTTGGTTCCTCGGTTTCCCCTGTTTCTCCTTCTCCTTCACAAAAGTTGCTGAAATTACCTTCCTGCAATAGTTCTGGAGCAGAATTTTCAATTTCTTGAAAGTCTTGTTCTTCAGTTTCACTATGCACCTCAGCAAAGGCTACAGATGGTGATCCTGTGGCCTCAAGGGAACTAGTAGGTTGTTTAGAAATGACTTTCCTAGGGATTACTGATGGCTGAGATTCTATTTTCTTATAGATTTCGTCTATGAAGGTCATTCGGCCAAGGGTCACCGACCCCTTAGCTTTTTCGGGTTTGGATGGAGGTTTGATATTCTTTTCTATTTTCTTCTACTTAGTCATGCACTCAAATGAACTACTATTCAAACAAAGCAAAAACAAATCTGTTAGGAAAGAGGATAGTGTAGCAGGGGTTTTACATGCTCCACACGTAGGTTCTTACCTTCGGTTTTTAAAATCCAACTCTTCCCTAGCAGGTTCGTACACTACTCTGAAAAAAAAAATGGCTACACTCTTTTCCCCGACAACGGCGCCAAAATGTGGAGCTATAAAGAGGGTCTCTTTCACCTCTAGTTATCTCACATTAGTATGTCAATCCGAGAACGTTTGGTTATTACAAAGAGTGACTCAATCTGAGGCTATTTGTCAGAGTAATGCTAGTAGTACAGTGTTCTTAAAAATACAAGAGTAAACAGATGCTTGCCTATAACTAAATTACTTCAAATGACTAAAGCACACACTCTTAAAACTAGGCAACTGATCAGTCAAGGGTTTGGTGACGATAACCTATCCCTTTGGAAACTGGCGGAAAGGAAATAAAAGCAAGGAAAATCACACATTCAGAAAACCAAGAAACTTACCAGTCAAGGGTTCAGCAGCAATAGCCCATCCCTTTGGAAACTGATGGAAAGGAAATTAGAGCATGGATCATGGGTCTGGGAGCGAGGCAGTGAATGCCGAGGCTCACTACAGCCTTGGATCATCTCTCACACAAAAATAACAAATGCAAGTAAATGGAACAACAAATAGCAAAATGGAACAAAAAATAAAGAATTGAACGGAAAATCTGGAATGGAACAACAATAATAAAATGGAACAGCAATCAAACAACTAAGTCTCGCGAGTCATAACCAAACTTAATCTATTAACCCAAATATCAATCTCTCACTCTTAAGGAAAATCAAGCAGAACTCACTAATGGAATAGCACTAACTATTGATAAGTTATGGAACAGCGCCAATAGATCATACACACGTAACACTCTGAAACAGTAATCTGATCAATCTTAATTTAACAGCATTATTTCTGAATACAACTTCGAATGAATCTATGACGTAAATGTTCAGTACAAGAGCTCTGTAACGAGACAGTAATAATATTCGGCCAAGACTAATAATCATTCAATCAACTCTTGAAAGGATCAGTAATATAATGTAGAGTCAATACACAATTCTATTTGTAAAAACCTTAATGGATTAATCTTAACAGAGCATGTAATGGCAATTCATAAAGCATATCAGATTACCAGATAACAACAATAAGCAAACCACGCAGAAGTCAAATTGTAGTGGTACAGAAGCAAGTGTCCTCCATGGCCGGGCCCTTAACCTCAAGGGTACACCGCTTTGAGTTAATCCAGATGCAAAGATATGGTAATCACCAAGTTTATATTAACGCATAAGACAAAAGTACAATGAACCAATTCTCAACGAGACTAAATGATCAAAGTTGATCTTTTATATAAAATTACATAAAAGTATATCTCGCTAGGTTAACAGTGTTGTCCCTTTATATAAAGGTGACGACGGAGATGTCTAAGTAACAAGCTAAATAAAGCAACGATCCCTCAGGAACAAAGATCCTGAGGGATTCGCCAAACTATCAGTCCTTAATCTTTTCTTTTCTTTTCCGCCGAGCTGGTGTCTTCTCCTCCTTTTCTGGGCCGATTTGCTTTGATCTGCTTAGCCTTGTTTGCATTTGGTTTCCCTTCAAAGGGACAACAATTATCTCGTCTTTATCTTTTCCTTTGGAACGGAAACTCTTCGTTTTCCCCCTTTCCTGCATAGAAGAATAACAATTATCAGTGATTAAGTCTTGTATATTAATTCACATATTCTGTTATAATTCTTTATTGTTTTCCAGATTCATGATGCAAAAAGGTTTAAAAATTCTACTGAAAAGCTATTGAAATGATCATCAAAAGCATACCTTTTTGGTACTCCACACCTGTTACCCCTCTCCCGCACTTTGGAGGACTCATTTCGGGGCCTGTGAGAAGTGACATAACTTGAAAGCACTTGCATTATGTTCCCATAAGTATGGACTTCATATGCCCTGAAGACATCTCCTGCAGAATATCCTTAAAAAGTTCCCTTTTTCCATTAACGCGGATCCACATTGTATTACTCACGCCAATGGGGGAAATCCTCCAAAGAGGGCTTGCCAGTTGGCGCTCTGTCTCAGAGATATACTCGCGCCAACCGAGTTTGGGAAAGCTTTTTAACAAACGCACACATGAAGGTTCTTTCCTTTCGACTCATGAAGATTTTTAAGGATAATGCCAATCCCATGGATGTCGTGATTAATCTTATCTCCCTTTCCTCTATCCATAACAACATTTTGAGGATAAACCCAATCCCATAAATGGTGTGATTGATCTTATCTCCTTCTCCTCCATCTATAAAAGCTTGTTCCTTTGCCTTTGACAAGCTAGTTCGAGCATAGGGAGAATTATACTTTCGGAAGTCTGAGAGATTGTTGTAAGAGTCTTCTTTGCATTCATAATCAAAGAGAGAGAGGCTTGTTCCCAATCCCAACAAGCTTTGCAAGACATATGTAGCTGATCACCCAGCCAAAGGAGGATTTGATGTCAAAACTATGGTTGTATTCTTCTTTGTTGATTATCAATAATACATGACTATCATTATGGTTCTACTCTTGTTGTACATTTTAATGATGTTTGAGTTATATCTTTTCTGACCGATATATAATTGCATCTATTGGATTTTATGCTTGTATTGGTGTTGTTCTTTGCATGTGCAGGTGTCCATTCATGGAGATCGTGAGGATCGTGACCGGCCGGAGCAAAGGAAGGGGAGTGTCGACTCTTCTACAACACTAGAGTTGGAATCCAAGTAGGCTCTCATCATTTAGCTTTAATTTTTAATTAGGAACCTGCGTGGTAGCATTGTTTGATTGTTGCTAGACCCATTTTGGGCTAGTGGGGATCGCCTCTGTCTGCAGAGGGGATTTACCTCTCCAACAATGATGTTTATAAAGCATTGCACCAAAGGTATTATAGTTGAAATCCTCCCTCTTCCATTTATTTGCTAGAGGTGTCTCCATGGGTTTACAACTATGCATGGATAATCTTTGTAGTATCTCATTTTCATGCCTACCTTGAGACACAAATATTTCTGCGTCATGTTGCCATACTTCCAACTCGAGGAGGCAGTGCATGAGACCCATGTCCTTCATTTCAAATTCCCTTGCAAGGTCCTCCTTGCAATATCTGATTAACTACTCATCTCCAGTCAAAATAAAACCATCAACATATAAGAAAATAATAAGAAATTTACCTTCTACCAAGATGTGAAATGTGTTTGCTTCCTCTCCACTTTTGGTGAAGCCCAAACTGGTGAGATAATTTTTGATCCTAGTGTACCAAGCATGGGGTGCTTGTTTAATACTGTACAATTCTCTCTTGAGTCTGCATGTGATACTCTCGATGAAATGTCTTGAAACCTTATGGTTTCTTAACGTATGCCTCCTTCATAATAATCCCATTGAGAAATTATTTTTTTACATCCATCTAGCAGATCTTCCACCCCATCTGTGCAGCGAGAGAAAGAATTTTTCTAATCAATGAATACCTTGCTCTAGGAGAAAATTTCCCTCATAGTTAATTAAGTCAACTTGAGAGAATCCTTTGGCCACAAATCTGACCTTATACTTCTCTATTCTTCTGTCTACTGCATGCTTAAACATGAAGATCTATTTCAAAAAAATAACTAATTTAACTGAATTTCTTGGGAGCACTTCCAAAAAACTATTCTTTATAATGGATTTCTCTTCGTCCACTATTGTATCAACCCATATAGGTGTCTCTATGACTTCCTTCAAAGAGGATCGCTCAGTATCTACAAACTCAACACTAGATCAATGTAGCCAATGTACCTCTCAGGTGACCTTCTATTCTTATGAAAATTTTGAGGAGCTCCCATATTATCCCTTGCATCCTTCACAAGTATATTAGCTTCCTTGGTTCTTTTCCTACCTTCTTTTGATGTTTATGCTTGAGTGGACATATCCACTCTCTGCTCCTCTACTTTTGTATGCTCCTATTCTGGTATGCTCATCATCAAAATTTACTTCCCTTCACACAACTGTCATTCTAATGGATAGAAATTACACAGGGTATTTGTGAGGAGTTTTTTTGTAACCTGAAAATACCCCCAACTCTATTCTTCGCTCAAGATTCTTCCTTTATTCTTTGGAAACATGGCAATAAAGAGAGGCTCCAAAAATCCTGAAGTGTGACACATTCGACTTGCTCCAAGAGAAAGCCTCGTCCAATGTAATCATATCTTGAAGCTAATGATGAATCTAGTTATACAAGTAGACTATTGTGTTGCATGCCTCAACCCACAAATGAAGAGGTATGCCTTATTCATGTAACATAGCTCTTGCTGCTACCACAATGCATTAGTTCTTCCTCTTAGTTACCCAATTTTGTGGTGGGTTTTGGGATGTTGTCAACTCTCTTTGAATGCCTTATTTCACATAGAGATTTTCGAATTCATTCGAAACATACTAACCTCTATTATTTCTCCTGAGAACCTTCACCTTCTTGTTGGATTATTTCTCAATCAGTGCCATGAATTCTACGAACTTGGAGAATGTCTCATATTTCTTCCACATGAAGAAGATCCAACACTTCCTTGAGAATTCATGAATAAAAATGACAAAATATTTGTGTCTGGTAGTGGAGGATGTCAAGAAAGGCCCACAAAAATCATAGTGGATCCTTTCCAAGAATTCATGTTCTTTTTTTGTTGATCATGGAATGTGGATTTTGTGTACTTCCCCTAAGTACATCCTTTACATACATCCTTCCACTCAAGTACTCGTTTGGGGAGGCCAACGGTTATTTTTTGCATAATCTTCAAGGAAACATTAGGCAAATGACCAAGTCTTATGTGCCAAAGTTCACCGACATTGTGACTTTGCACATTCTCCACTTTAGTGTTTAATGTACCATAATATTCCACATCTAGATTATACAAGTTATTCACATGAACCCCAATCTTCTTCACCTATCCTATGGCTATGTTTATTAGGAATGGTTTCCCTTTGTTGAATATCACAACATAACCATGGTCTTCCAAAAATGCAGCATAAATGAGATTCTTCTTTAGGCCTACAACAAACATGACATCCTTGACTCTGAGAGGGTATCCGAACTCCCTCTAAAAGGTGACCTACTACATCTAGAGATATTTCTCCTTTAGGTCACTAAAAAAGTCTCTACACCTTGTCATGTTGAATGAGACACCAGAGTCCGATTATCGCATGCTCCCCATCACTGTGTTGGACATGCATGTAATAAGGGTGGAGATAAGCTTGAATTGCTAAGCCAAAGCTTCACCAACTTCTCCTCCTAATGTTTTCTTTCTTGACTTTTTGTGTGGACACTTCGTGGCATAATTCCCCAATTCATGGCAACTGAAGCATTTAAATTTGGACAAGTATTTCTTCTTTCCCCCATGGCTAGCTTCTAGTTTGATTTGATATTTCTATCCTTTTCCCTTCTTTCCCTTTCCAAAAAACGAAAATTTCTCTTAATATTCACCCTTGAATGAAGTTCCACCTATGGCATTCCATCTTATTTCCTCCTGTACCAAATCAGACCATAAGAATTCCCAATTCAATAGTTTCTCCCTCCCATTCAGTGAAACTTCGTAACTATTCTAGCTCTTTGGAAGAACTAGAAGGGGTAGGCTTACCAAGTGATCATCCGAAATAGTAACATGAACTCCTAGAAGATCATCACAAAATTTTGTGAACCTACTCACATACTACTCAATAGTGTAATTATTAATCTTAGTATTTTGAAGTTTATCCTCGAGCGCCAGTTTCCTATGGTCAATGCTATTCTAGAATAGATGTAGAAGTGCTTGACACATTGCATAAGGAGTTTATTTCACATGAATATTTGTGACAATGTGTTCTTACACTCCCTCCAAGATTATTCTTTTCACCTTGGCTACATCTTTCTTCCATTGGGCTAGGTTATGGGCATCAAATTCCGCTGGTTTTACAACATCTTTCCTAATGTATTATAGAAATCCATTGACATCCAACACCACCTCCATGTGATCCTTCTATGCAATGAAATTAGAGCTGCCTTCCAAGGTATATTCTAGTATTAGACCATTGAAGGTCAACTTCTCAACTCTGAAGAGATCCTGCTACACTTAATTATAAATTTGAACCTCCTGAGAAACAACCTTGAAATTCCCACTCTAATGTTAATCTTGTTCTAGTACCATGTAGGTATAGTTTTGTAACTGCTCCTAAATTTTTAATCAAAATCATAGGAAACAAACCTACTCTCCTGATTTATATAATTCAATTCACAATTTAGAACATCAATCACAAACATGTAATGAGAAATAACACACGCACACAATATTTTTTGAGGGGAAAGCAATGTTCTAAAAACTCTATTGGTAGGTGCTAGAAATCCATCAACCAAGGGGGTCTCCTAATGTGAATTCCAAATTATGCTTCACACGGTTTGCAATAGGAGCCCCATATGGAGTATCAACATGGTTTCCATATATTCTTAAGATTTTCCTTGGCTTTAGATGTCAGCAAGAGAGAGAAGCATGTATGGGCCTTTGTGAAAAGTAAGTGTGCCTAGTGAATGTTCGGCTGCAGGTGTATCAATGTTATTCTACTGTATAGGGAGGAAAAGTGAGCCTCTAAGAGAGAGGTGCTAGTGCCACCCTAGTAGAGGTGTACACAAGAGAAAATAGAAACTCCTAACATCAAGAAGAATATTCCACATAGATATGCCAATTTTTACAACCATTACAACACATTTTCAATAAGATAAGGACTAAAAGAGGTAAAACAGTTGAACTACTTTAGTATAGATGAAAGAAAACATGAATCATAAAAATTCAAAGAACATTCTTAAAAATATTCACAATCCAAGCATAATAACATGATGGCCATTAGGCTTCAATTATTGAGTAAAATTACCAAGATACATTAATACAACGAACATCACTAGCTCCAATAGTGGAGTGTTGAAGCCACGATCTGCTCCCCAAAAGTACTGACTCTATCTCTTTGATGCCTTATGGGATAAGCCAAGGTTAAAATTATTTTTCATGGAAAATTAGGGTGTACATATAATAAATAGGTTGATCCTTCATCTCTGTTATGACTCTTAGACTATCCTCATGATTGTTTGACTTCTCGTGAATTTCCACATTACATAGATGACTCTTAGACTTCCGCTTTACATTACATTTTCCAATATAAGATTACAAAATCCATGAATGATGTGGCACATGGTGGCTCATGACACAACACGACATGACACTAATGACATGGACTACATGATGACATGGAAATGTCAAGTCACTTTTTGTTGATGCTTTCTTTGTGCCTTCTTGAAACTATTGTGCATGTTCTTCTTCTTCCTCTGTCTTATGACTTGAATATAAGGAGTGTTCAATGTGGATTTGATCTTCCATATTTTGTTATAATCTAGTGTTCCTTAATCTTCTTGCATGATGATCATCTTATCCCCTAAGCTCCTTAGGTTTAGTCTATCATGCTCTCCTTGTCCATCTCCTCCATCATGATCCTTTCCTGACATAATAGAATACCTGCGATTGTAATCTACCCATGTCAAGGCGACATCAATACGATAAAACACTAGCGTAATGTACTTCATGAAATAAGTTGTTAGGGACGGAACTAGTGACTGACCCAAGGATTGCGTAGTTTCATAGGCCAATGTCTGAGACTGAGGCTTGAGAGTGTGTAATGCACAATTCAGTGTTAGGAAACTAGCTCACAAAAAGATAGAAAAGATAGATCAACGCCTTGGACTTTAGCCTCTTTGAGGGGGAACCTCATTTACATTACACAAATGAATAATTCTTGGATGATACAAATGGCTAAACCTCCCTTCTATATATAGGAGTCTAACGGGTCACAATATAATCAATTCGACATAATAGTAATAACATAAGGCCACAAAAATAAAAATAATGGGTTTCTATGGGGCATACTAATAAAAATATGGGGACACAAGGGGCACAATAATAACAATAAGGGATACAATGAAAATAATAATGGGGGAATCACTAGTATTATAGGGGCCTAACATGACCCTCTCTTTCTGAAAATAATTGTCCTCAATGCTTGAGTAGTTATGGATGATTTTGTATAAAATTTTCATCCTTCCATGTGGAATCTTCAACGGATAAATTCTTCCACTTGATGAGATACTTTGAAATTTATCGATTTCTTAGCTGTCGAGTTCTTGTTTTTATGACTACTTCTAGTTCCAATATGACTTTTCCTTCCTTGTTGAGTTCTAGGAATATTGTTTGAACTGGGAACTTATAACCCATAACATTCTTTAAACATGAAACAAGGAAAACTGGGTGCACTTGGGAAGCTACAGGAAGCTCCAATTCGTATGCCATAGTACCAATATTTTGCAACGCCATTCACCTTAGCTTCCGTGCCATCCATCTTAAATTGGATGCCATTCATATTAGCTTCCACGCCGTCCATCTTAACTTGCGTTCCATTCATATTAGCTTTCACGCCATTCATAATGGCTTCATTTACGTTTATTGAGAATAAAATTTGTTGTACTTTGTCTTGTAATTTTGATATATCATGTTGCATTTTTTCCTCTTCTTCATGAGTCATGCTAGAGCTTTTAGGTTTCTTACTAGGTGTTTCCATTTTATTTATTCAGGGCATGAATTAATGCTAATAATTCTTCGCTATTTCCTTTGAATTACTTCAGCCTAATTTTTCAAACCATTCTTATGCAAAATTTAAAAAAACTACACACCTTTTTTTCACTTTGTAAGAGCCCGATATTGGATCTATTGTATCTCTATAACTGTAGAGCTTGAATATCTATACTCTCATCCTGCAGTAACCCTTTGAGTCCTCTTTCTAACCTCGCAAGTCTAATCAAGATTGGATTCTCCAAGGAAGAGTTATGCCAAATCTCCCATGTGACCGGATTATAGACTAGTTCAGTAGAGAAAACTTATACGACATGCAATGCATCATAGTTTTGACCTTAGTACTTGAAACAGACACAAACAAAGCTACAAGTTGTCCTCTTTCTAAAAATGCTTACGAAATTTCAATTTGATGCTCAAAACAAAAGTTATGACGATTTTCCCTAGGTCACCTGTTTAGATTGTAATTTGGGAGTCTACAAAAACCCTAACTTCCTCAAATCATATCTCTGAAAATATAGCAAGAGAAGCTCTAAAATTCAGGCCTAAAGTTCAGAATGGTTTCTACTAAAATAGGTTTTTCTATAGCTTCCGAAACATCACCGAAAAAAAGTTATAGCGAAAATGCCACGATGACCTGTTTGGAGCGTCGAAACCCTAGAATCCGAAGTTGTCATACGAAATGATAGCAAACCAACTCACAAAAAGATAGAAAAGATAGATCAACGCCTTGGAATTTAGCCTCTTCGAGGGGGAAACCTCCTTTACATTATAGAAATGAACAATTCTTGGATGATACAAATGAATAAACATCCCTTCTATATATAGGAGTCTAAGGGGTTGCAATATAATCAAGTCGACATAACAGTAATAACATAAGGCGACAAAAATAACAATAGTGGGTTTCTATGGGGCATACTAATAACAATATGGGTACACTAGGGGCACAATAATAAAAATAAGGGATACAATGACAATAGTAATGGGGGAATCACTAGTATTATATGGGCCTAACATTCAGGATGGCGAGGGTTAAAGAATTTTGTAGTTGAGGGACACAAGGACTCAGCCTAGAGGCTTGAGCCTTGAGACTACACAATGCACAGTTGAGGGAATTAAGGGCTCAAGATGGAGGCTTTGTTAGGATATTCTGACACATGGGAAATAGTTAAGTACAACTTGGTCTTGTATAGGGTTAGGTAAAGTGTTTTTCTTTACTATGTACATTTTGTAACTTATAATCCGACGGTCACGATATGTAGTGATCCGACGGTTCATTCTCTCCTCGGTATTACTGACACTTGATCTGTGGCTTGACACCTGATTGGTCCATGATTTCTATTTAAAGCACATGGAGGGTCATTTGTAGGGTAATCTGTCTATGAGAGAAGCTTATGTAAATTTTCATTCTTCTATTAATAAATTGCCTGAAGTGGCCGCGTTGGCTCAGGCTGTGGACTGTTTCCCTCTTTGAGGGTTTTAACCATGTCAAAAATACTAGTGTATTGATCTGCGATCTGGTGGTGAGCAGTGTCCTTTGGTGTTCTGTCTAAGGAACTTACCCTGTAAATTCCTACATGGTATCAGAGCTATTTGAGGGCCGTGTCTGTTGGTGATCCAAATCTGAAGCCGGTAGAACTGCATCTGATTGTCGTTTCCTAGATCTACTGTTTCTGACTGCTTTTGGGCCGCGAGGACTACTCTGTTGTGTTCGGAGCATCTGTTCCAGTGAGAAACCCCTTTCGTTTCACGTGAAAAGGTTTCCGGTAGCCCTAGCTACGTCATTTTTAAGATCTGGAGGTATACAGTGTTTATTTGTAGTCTACAATTATTTTCTCTCTGTTTATTTCGGTTTTGGTTTATTTAGCCTTTTTTATTACCGGGTCTATACCTTTCATTTCTGCGTATGCTCTTTGCCCTGCGACTCCATGCGATCTAGGCAAATCAGAAACAGAAAGGAAGGATTTTTCTCATGCATATGCTCTTTTCCGTTGCGCCTTAGTGTGATCTCGGAAAATCATAAACATTGAGGAAAATATTTAGTTTCCAACTAAAGCTAACTTTGAGCCGCAGGTTCATTTTTGAAAATATTTATTTTTTCAGCTAAAGCTAACCTCGAGCCGCAAGGTTCGTTTTTTTTTGTATGTCCGTGTTGGGTTTTGTGTTTTTTGTTTTGTAGGGAAAAAGAGCCTTCTCAAAGCAAGCACACAACCCAGAGCATCAACCCCCCCCCCCCCCCCCTCTCTCTCTCTCTCTCTCTCTCTCTCTCAAATTTTTTGTATAGCTCAATTGGTTCAAAGCTATTTTAAGAGAGTAGAGGTCTTGGGTTCAAATCTCCATTTTTTGGGGGCGGATTTTTTCATTTCCGCACATTCCCACACTTCGTCGACGACTTCAACAACTTTTTCCCAAAAGCCATAACTTCTTCATCCCGAAGCCATTTTCAGAGCCATTTTTTTAAACCAGCCTAATTTTTCGAGATCTATCCATTGGAACAATTAGTTTCAGCATCTTTAGCTTCAGTTTCCATTGAAATGGAAAGTCAATACCAAGTTACCCTTGACAGCACCAACTACTTCCAATGGTTGTCCTACATTGAGGATTTACTTAGAAGTAAAGGTCTCTACAGAATAGCCTCATGCCAAGAAAAGAAACCAAAGGATGAAGATAAGGCTGCTAAATGGGAAAATAGGCAAGATCAAGCACGTGGATTGATAGGGATGTCTATTTCTCCAGATCTTAGATTCCATATTGCAGAACTTGATACTCATGATGAAGCAATGAAACAAATCAATAAAGTTTTTGGGATTAAAAATGAACTTAGAGCCCATCAATTTGAAAATGAGTTGCTTACATTGGACCCTAATAGTTTTTCTTGCATTGAAGATTTCTTGTCCAAGTTCAAGACCCTTAGATATCTCTTGGAAGGTGTTAAGGTTAAGAAAGAAGATAGTAACCTTATCTATTCCATTCTTACTAAGTTGGGACCACCCTGCTCTGTGTTTATTTCCACCTTCCATTCTACAAGAGAAGCCTTCATTTCTCAAGGAATAGACTACGGTCCCCTTCCTTTGACTCTTTTTGTGATTCTTTAATAAGAGAATAGGAAAAAATCTTACACCCTGGTCTTCTTAATCTTGGAAACTCTTCCAAGAAAGCGTTAGCCACCCAGCAGCAACCAAATTCAAAGAATCCTAGGAAGTCATATCCTAAAAAGAATGGTCCTAAACCAAATAAGGGTCCTAAGCAATCTCAGCCTCAAAATGAAAAATCATTTCAACAAAATGATAAGACAAATAAAAACAAATGGAAGAAGAGTGATAGACATTGCAACTTTTGTAATCGAGATGGCCACTTAGAATCCAAATGCTTTAAGAAGATGGAAGCCTTGGAAGAAGCGATGAAGAAACATAACATCCATTTGGAGCAATCTTCAACTTCAACTTCATCTTCAGGAATGGAACTTTCTGCATGTGGTTTTCAAGCATCTCAGTCTAGCTATGCACTAAATGTATCTTCTTCTTCTCATTCTCATGAGTGGCTCATTGATTCTGGAGCTTCTTGTCACATGGCCAAAAACAAAACCATGTTTTCTTCTTTAAATGATTGTAACACCAAAAATATATATGTTGGTGATGATAGATCTCTTAGTGTTGTAGGGACTGGAACTGTTCATCTAGACAATGGTCAGTTTAATGATGTATTATGTGTTCCAACCTTATCGTGTAACCTTCTATCTGTATATCAGATAACTCATTCAGGTGAAGGTAAAATCGTTGAATTTTCACCTCATGATGTTGTAATCAAGGACCTAAGAGATACTAAACAGATTTTAGCTACTGGCATTACTCATGATTCTACAAGGTTGTATAAGTTTCACAACTTTGGGTCATCAAATCTTCCCTCAGTATTTGTTGCTCATAACGATGAAGTGAGCAAACTTTGGCATGAGCGATTTGGTCACTTAAACTATTGCTCCCTTCAGCATCTATGTAAAGAAAATATGGTGACAGGTCTTCCTATGGTATCTTGCAGAGATGGTGTTTGTTCTGGATGTGTACTCGGAAAACATCATTGTGACAGTTTTGAAAAACATGCCTCTTGGCATGCCTCAGCCGCTTTACAGCTCGTGCATAGTGATTTATGTGGTCCACTTCCAGTTGCTTCATTCTCTGGCTACAAGTATTTCTTAACTTTCATTGATGATTTCTCCAGACGCACTTGGGTATACTTCTTAAAACTCAAGAGTGAAGTATTTAACATGTTCTTGGCCTTTAAGGCCTTTGTTGAAAAACAATCTGGACATCAAATTCTTAAGCTAAGATCTAATAATGGCGGAGAATATGTTAAAAGCACATTCATCAAATTTTGCACTGAGAATGGAATTCAAATGCAACATACTGTTCCATAAACTCCACAACAAAATGGTGTAGCTGAAAGGAAGAATCGCACCTTAAAGGAAATGGCTAATTGTATGCTTCAATCTAAAGGACTTAGTCTTAATTATTGGGTAGAAGCAATTAACTGTGCAAATTACATAATAAATCGCACTCCTACTAAGGTTTTAAAGAATATCACTCCAGAAACAGCATGGAGCTCAATCAAACCAGATGTAAGTCACTTTCGTGTTTTTGGAAGTGAAGCGTGGGCCTATTCCAGATGAAAGGCATAAAGCTTTAGAACCTAAGAGTGAAAAATGTACTTTTTTTGGATATTCTGAAGATCTCAAAGGCTATATACTTATTCCATTTAAGTCCAAAAATGTTATCATTAGAAGAGATGTAAAATTTGATGAAAATATATCGGCCTGCAAGCATAGTCTGACGGATGTGCCACCTCTCCCTATCTCTTCTACTTTGAAAACATTTCTTCTTCAGATGATGAAAGTGAGGATAACAATCCTCCCCCACCATCTCAGGATCCTCATTCATCTCCTCAACTTCCAAAATGGGTTCATGCTACTCGAGATGCAGCAGGTGATCTTGCCGGTGATCCTACAGATCAACGACACACGCGTTCTCAGTTTGACAGAGCCTCTTCTTTACTAGCGCAAGATCCAGTAAATTATGATCCTGACACCTTTACAGAAGCTTCATGCCATCTAGATTGGGAAGCAACTATGAATGAAGAATATCATTCATTATTGGAAAATGATACATGGGATCTTGTTCCTCTACCAAAGGGACGAAAACTTGTTAGATGCAAATGGGTTTACAGAACCAAGTATGGACCAGATGGGAAAGTTGATAAACATAAAGCTCATCTTGTTGCTAAATGTTTTTCACAGGTTGAAGGAATTGACTACACTGAAACCTTCTCCCCTGTTGCCAAAATGAACTCTATCCGCCTTGTTCTTTCCCTTGCTGCCTCGTTCAAATGGGAAGTCCATCAGATGGATGTTAAATCCGCCTTCTTGCATGGGGACTTGCATGAAGAAATCTATATGGAACAACCTATTGGCTTTATACAAACAGACTCCAGCCTTGTATGTCAGCTTAATAAATCCCTTTATGGTCTCAAGCAAGCTCCTCGAGCTTGGTATGCCAAAATGGATGACTTTCTTTTAGAATCTGGCTTTTCTAGGTGTCATTCTGACAATATTGTCTACACCAAGAAAGTGGGCAAGTCTCTTATCATTCTTGTTCTTTATGTTGATGATATTATCCTTACCGATAGTGATCCCAACCTTATAAACCATGTGAAGTCCAGCCTTAAAAATAAATTTGAAATGACAGACTTAGGACACTTACATTATTTTCTCGGTCTTCAAGCCTTGCAATCCAAGGAAGGTATTTCCCTTTCTTAGTCCAAATATGCCTGTGATATTCTACACCACTTTCACATGGAAGACTGTAAGCCAGCCCCTTCCCCCTTTCAGTCTGGAGTCAAACTTTCAATCACTTTTACTTCTCCTGAAGTTGATGCTACCTTATACCGTCAACTTGTAGGAAAAATTTTGTATCTAACCCATACTCGTCCTGACCTTTCCTTTGTTGTTGGCCTTGTTGCTCGATTTATGAAAAACCCACGTGAAAGTCATTGGAAAGCACCTAAAAGAATACTTCGTTATGTTTGAGGTACAGTTTAGTTTGGGATTCATTACAGTGCTGAAGCAGCTCCTCTATTGGTTGGTTTCATTGATTCTGATTGGGCTGGTGACCCTGATGATGGGAAGTCTACTGCCGGTTATGTGTTCACTCTTGGTTCAAGACCTATTACATGGGCTTGCAAGAAACAAGGTGCCATTTCTCTTTCATCAGCAGAAGCAGAGTATCGTGGTACCGTAGAAGCTAGTAAGGAAGCCTTGTGGCTTCATCAGATCCTGTCAGAGTTTGGCTTTCAGCAGCAGCATCCGACTACACTTTGGTGTGATAATCAAAGTTCCATTCAACTATGCAAAGATCCAGTCCAACATCAGTGCAGCAAACACATTGAACTACACATGCACTTCATCAGAAAGCTCATTCACGACCATGTTCTTGAAGTGCAATATTGTTCAACAGATGATCAAGTTGCAGACATCTTCACAAAGGCTCTCACAGAGGCGAAGTCCACTAAACTTCGATTTATGATTGGAGTTCAGGAAGTTGTCACTAAGGGGGGATAGGCTCTAGTGCCTCCTTCCTTCTCCTATTGTGTCATATTTGTAAATCCTTCAATCCTATCCCAAGTTGTTCTTAAGGGGGGATATTAGGATATTCCGGCACATAGGAAATAGTTAAGTACAACTTGGTCTAGTATAGGGTTAGGTAAAGTGTGTTTCTTTACTATGTACATTTTGTAACTTACAATCTGATGGTCACGATATGTAGTGATCCGACGGTTCATTCTCTCCTCGGTATTACCGACACTTGATCCATGGCTTGACACCCGATTGGTCCATTATTTCTATTTAAAGCGCATGGAGGGTCATTTGTAGGGTAATCCGTCTATGAGAGAAGCTTATGCAAATTTTCATTCTTTTATTAATAAATTGCTTGAAGTGGTTGTGTTGGCTCAGGCCATGGACTGTTTCCCTCTTTGAGGGTTTTAACCACATCAAAAATACTGGTGTATTGATCTGCGATCTGGTTGTGAGCGGTGTCCTTTGGTGTTCTGTGTAAGGAACTTACCCTGTAAATTCCTACAGGCTTGAGGGTTGAGATCCAAAAATGCATAGTTTTGAAGGCCTAAGCTAAGTGATTGCGTAGTTAACGAACCCAAGAGGTCAACCTTGAGGCTTGAAGTTGCCCAATGTGAAGTTCAGACACGAGAACAAGCTGGGATATTGCACAATCGGGGGGTCCAAGGCCTTAAGCTTGAGGCTTCAGGCTTAGAGTTGTCCAATGTGTCATTTTGGAGGGAGAGAGGAAAAGTGATTGCACATTTTCATAATTCAAGAGCTCAAGGATGGGGCTTGACACTTGAGACTTCACAATGCACAGAGAAGGCTAGATAGAGGCAAGGATTATGTAGTTCTAGAGCTTAAGGGATGGGCTTCAAAAATGAGATTGTGTAGTGCATAGTTCTAGCAGGTAGAGATTACACATTGCACAATGCAAAGGGTCAAGGTTGTTGCTTGGGGACTGAGAGTGTGCAGTCCAGGAGAGATGAATGAGGTTGAGAGTCCCAGTTGAGGACTTTTCCTAGTTTTGACTAAGTTTCAAATTAGTGAGATGAATTTAAATAATAAAAATACTTGAGCATGACCCCAAACTTAGATCACTTAACAAAACAACATAGGACACTTAGAACACATGAACAACATAGTTTCCTAAATGCAAAAATAGTGACGACACTTGTGTGACAGTACTTGAAACTTTGGAAAGGATTATGGTGCATGTTTACATGATGAGAAAAACTTATTATAAAAAATATTACCCCTTGAAACACACCAGAACTAGCTTTTATACAATGTGCGCCACTTAACATCTTAAAATATGACATTTCCTTTACGAGTAGGAAAATTTTGAATGACACTTGCAATATGCTAATGATGGTGAAAGTGACACATGCCATAGCAAAGATAACATGAAATAAATACTAATTAAAGTGAAAGCAACAAAAAAGGACAATTGAAAATATGAAAAGGACACTTGAGAGAAAGAAGGTGGGTAAAAGTGATATTTTGAAAAACTCACCAACATATAACTACAAACACAACGATAAGTGAGGGACTGTCAATGATAGTGTGCACTCACTCTAAATTTGGGTTGAACATTGGACAAGAACTATCTTGATGGATTATGTTATGCTTGTTGTAGCTTGTGTAAAATAATGCACTCATGAACTTGTTGCGAACTGAGAATGTGTGAGCAAGTGACTTCGACTGATGAAGAAGTGACGACGGGATGACCAATCACAAGATGCATAGTAGGATCGAAAATTCAAGGGTAGGTAAAACTTTGGAGGGTGTTTTTGATAGGGAAAATACTTGGCGACATGCTAGTACAACTCCAACTTCTCTACCATGGTTAATTCTTTCGTGCAGGGTCTAGTTCTTCATGGAGTATTGATTCATCATTAATATTACCATGGCTTCCCCACTAACCCCATTCATAAACATAGTCCACTTCATTCCTTTAGTTAGTTGAACATAAAAACAAGATTAACTATCACACAATATTTTGAATTAGGAAAGGGTAATGAAGTTCATGATATTTAAATTTTCAAGTTTGTCATCTTTAGTGTTTCTCCATTACCAATAGACCTAGAAAATACCTCGATGGAGTCACTCCACAGAAAAAAAAGTTCTCCACTACCAACAGACTTGGAAACTACCTCGACGGAGTTTCTTGCTTCACCTCGATGTGCAACAAGCCTTTCTCTTCTTTCACCTTTATTTATTTATTTTATATAGGACTGTGCATTGATACTTATTTATTTCATTGGTACAAGAGGAATCTTGACTTATTGAGTGTAGAAGAGGTTGTCGCTTCAGAGAATCGTATATAAGACCTTTGATATTGGTTTTCTTGTTTAGTTTTTCCTGTTTTCCTTCTCTAATTTATTGGATCATCTTGAAAACACCAAAACATAAAGACCTAACTGTAGGCATGAGGTTTCAAGAATATACATGGAGATCATGGTATAAGAATAGGATTTCCTTATCTAAGGATTTTATTTTTTGTCGGAACATCATTGACCAAAAGAGGTAACCAAGACAAGGAAGAAGGACAGAGAGTTGGCCAAATTTTGCAGTGTCACAAAGTCCTTTTCTATATTGCCACATTGTCTTGAGAGTCCAAATAGGACAACCTTCATGACAATTATTATCATTAAACAAAACTTGAAAAGAGACAATGCACAACGAGAAAACCAAAAATAAAAAAGGTGATGTAAATGGAGGCTAAACTGAAAACAAAAAGTGAAACGAAACAAAAGACTACAAAAAAAGGGTGTGGTATGCATGTGCAAAGGAAAATAATATGCAAATAGACATACTCCTAACCTATCTAGCTAGAAGGCCAAGGCCACGTATAATGATATTTTCAATGTATCCATCGTACATCTCCTAACCTACATACAAATGATTCTAGCAATTAAAACAAAAGAAAAATAGTGTGCAATGTAAAATATACAAGTTCAAATATCTTGCACAAAAAATTGAAGGTCTTGCCTTTCGGCAAAAAGATGTGTCATAGCCACTACTTCTATCCAACTTGCAATCTTACCTTTTAGAGGAAGATTATAAACAGACATACCGTGAAGGCTTCTTATGAATTCTCTTTAATTTGTCCCATCCTGTTGACGGTGTTAGAACCACCAACATTCAGGGGATTCCCTGGTATGAAGTCCCAACTAGACCTCACACCATTTGGTGTGGGAATCCAATCCGGAATGATGGCTCCATTACCATTGTCTTAAGTATTTTCGTCAACTCTCTCTTGTCAGTGCAAGAGAGTGGTTCACTTTGTCTTCAAGAAGTGAGGTTCACGTTCTTGGTGAGTGTAAGTGTACTTGTGTCAATAGTTATCTCACTGTGAGGGAAAGAAGGTGATGGTAAGTTCCAGGTTGAAAGGGATCAGTCCCAACTCGGCTAGGAATAGACAACACAATAGTCTAACATACACATATTCCAGTGGAGTAGACCACTCAAATGTGGCAGTCACAACATACAATGTAAGATAACACGTATAACTCTCACGGATTAGTCTAAACGAGTGCAATGGTTTTTACAGCAACGTTTATGTGAAAGGTCTGTTTGATGTCTGATAAAGCATTCGAAACAAACAGGTAGCATTAACAGCATATACAACACATTTCCATTAATGGATTATGCATTACAACAAATTAATCAGTTCAGATGTAGAACACAGGTTAAAGAAACATGCTTTTCAAGTGTTAAAAACCAGTCTCACGACATATACAATACATGTGTGAAAATGTGTTGGCCTGTTAATAGGCTTCTGAATTAAGCAAAAGTTCCAAGATACATTGTTACACCATACATCACTAACCATGTCAAGGGGGAGTTGAAGCCACTGCTTACTCCTCAAAGAAAATATTACAAACTCTCTTCGCTATGTGGGAGGAGCTGAGGTGAAAAGTCCTTTCATATACAAATGATGGGGGTATTTATAGCCAAGGTGAAACAGGACCTTGTGATTGTTCGACTACCCTCATGACCATTCAAATTCCATGACTTTCTGAGTTACATGGCTATATGTTCAACAAGTGGGTCTCTTGGAATTCCACATTACATCACATTTATTGAAAACAAGCCCATAGTGGAGATGTGGGCAACATGACTCATGACATGACTCGACATGGCTTGACATGACAATGCTGGTTCATTCGTGCTACTGCTGGAGTGCATGTCAAGTTATAGCGCTGCTGAGTGATGGATGTCTTCATGGTGTATCATATCTTCATCTCTGCATGGTGAAGTGTTTGAAGTCTTCGATGGGCCTTGGCTCACTTGATGAAGCTTTAGCATGTTGTTCCTTGCTTTCATTATGGAAGGCTTGACAGGCTAACTTATTTGTGAAGGTGCATGTTCGTCGTGTTCGTCTGCTTCGCATGATTCATTCGTTTTTCTGTTAGTGAACCTGTCCATTTGCGTGTGCTCCCTTCATTCATCTGATTCTTCATCTTCACATGTTTATTGGTGCACCTATACCTAAAGTCATTCATGAGAAGATAAAATAAAATCCAAAACCTCCTAGTCTACCATGACACATAATCATTCAGATGCAAGTGACCGGGAGAGGCAGCAAGGCTATGATGTGATATGATGGCTCTGGGAAAGTGCTGACGAAAAATGTGCAAGAGTCACTAAGGGATGCAGACAGAGAATCTGAGTCGACAGTGACTGTCTACAAGGTCTGGCTTGTCTGGGAGGCAAAATTGCGCAAATTTTTGGAGGGATGGTCCAAGCTACAGGAGGGTGAGATAGGCATGCTCTACACATTTTCCGAAACAAACAGTCATCAGGGGTTGCATAGCCATATTTGTGCACTTTTCTAGAGGAACGAGTCGAGTTGCATGAAGGTTCAGTAGGCAGGGATTGCACAGTCTTTCTAGGGAACTGCCCCGAAGAATGGCAGGTAGAATTGTCCAATTCCTAGAAGGAACTATGAGTTGGTTGATCGGTCACCCGTAGCCAAAACTATGCAATTCCTAGAGAGAAATTCTAGTTGGCTATTGGGGTCGCTCACAGCCAAAACTACGCAATTCCCAGAGGGAACTAGTAGTTGGCTTCTCAGTCATTGGCAGCAGAAACTACACAATTCCTGGAGGGATCAGGTAGTCTGTTGCTAGCTGAGAAAATTGCACTGAGGTTAGAAGGCTAACCTGTTGATCATCTCTATGCAATTTCTAATATGAGATGATTGATTGGTAGTGGAAGGCCTGCTCATGAGCACTGCGTAATTTCTGAGATGAACAGTCAGACCACTGTCTGAATGTCTGACTATGAAAACTGCACAATTTTTTGAAGGAGACAGGGACAGGTACGTGGTGTCTGTCTAGACTGTCTGCACAATCTCTTCAGTCAGTTGAATGGGTGAGGTCAATGGCCTCTGCGCAATTTTTAAGGGGAGTCAGTCCCGGGGTGACTGTTGTGTTTGATTATTTGGGTTGCTAGCATGAGAGTTGATTAAGCTGCTTGCGAGAAGTGTAGCTTGAAATGCAAGGTCATAGAGTTTCAAAGATGAAAAATAAGTTCCATTATCAAAAATAGGTAATACTATAACACCAAAGCGTGAGATGATATTCTGCTAGAGGATTTCGATGACCTCTTGTTCGTTCACTTGTTTGAGCAGAACTGCCTCTGTCCACCACGTAAAGTAGTCAGTTGTCATTAGCATATAGTGGTGTTTCTTTAACAAATGAGGGAAAATTTCCCCAATAATGTTTAGGCCCCACTATTGGAATGGTTCAGTCAATGAAATAGGGTGTTGTGGGGTTGTTGATCTTCGCATTCTCCTAGCACATCACTAATAGACTGGGCATTTGCGGGCATACATATGTGCATCCTTGAATAATGTGGGCTAGTCAAAACTAGCTCGCATAAACTTGTGTGCAGTGGTATTTCCTGCAAAGTGACCATCGACAGGTTGTCATGTAGATCTTGAAGTTCCTTCTCTAATTCCTATGCCTCCATGCACATGAGAAAAACTCCATTATGTGCTTTCTATAAAGAACTTCGTGCATCAACTAATATGCTAAGGCTTTCAGGCACAATGCCCTCTTTTGTACGATAGAAAACTAAGAGGGTATGTTGTCATGCTTAAGGTATTGGCTTAAATCTAAGCACCAATAGGTTCTATTTTCCATGGGGTTTTCTCACCTTATTTCATACATTTCAATCTCCTTCTCCCAACCGATGAGCTCTTCTTCATTGTTCGGAGCATGTACTGCTTTAGCTGCAAGTCTGCAAAGCCCATGTCCTTTGATTGCATGTACTGGATTTATTTCAAGATCATATTCTTGCAAACCTGTCATCCAATTTTCACATCATTCTCCTAGCTCTTGTTGTATCAACAATGTACGAACTACTGGGTGTGGGAAAGAGACTATGCAATGGTTCTTTAGCAGGTAGGGCCTGAAGAGTTTCACCGCCTTGTAAACCACATAAGCTTGTTTGTTAATGGCTAGGTAGTTAAGCTATGGTCCCTATATGCTTGCAGTCATGAAAGAGATGGGACGCTCATCATTAGCTCTATCTTTCTAAGTGAGTACTGCAACAAGTGAGTTATTGGAAGCGAAGGTGTATAACAAGAAATCTTTTTTGAAATTTGGGTTGTAAAGTGTAGGCGCTTTGGCAACGACTTGCTTAATCTAGGAAAATGCATGCTTTTCTTTCTTGCCCTAGGTGTACACTACATCTTTATTAATCATTTCATGCATGGGATTGACTATTTATGCATAATCGGAGATGAATTTCTGAAGGAAGTTTATCTTGCCCAAGAAGGATTACATGGCTTTCTTATTGACAGGTGAGGAATCTATGTGATAGCTTGGACCTAGACTAGATCCACCTTGATCCCTCTCTTGGCAACAATGTTTCCAAGGAGGTTCCTCTCTGACACAATGAATATGGTCTTCTTGGGATCCAAGGATATCCCGTATCTTCGACATCTCTTGAAAATTTTCTTAAGATGGAATATGTGGTCTTCTTGTCTTCTTGAGAACAAAGTCACATCATCGAGGTATACCACCATGCATTGCGCCATGAGTCCACTGAATGCAATGTCCATAGCGCACCGAAATGTTGTGCCTGTGTTTACAATCCGAAATGGAATTTGTCTATACACGAACGTAACCCACTTGGTATGGAAAGTAGTTTTGAGTCTGTCAGGTTCTTCTACTAGAACCTCATTATATCCTGAAAAAATGTCAAGGGCTGAGAACATCTGCACCCAAGATAATGTTTGCAAAATATGGTCCATAGATAGAATGGGGTAGTTGTCTTTGTTTGAGGCATAGTTAACGTTCTGGAAATAGACACACAAGAGGATTTCCCTAGACTTATTTCATACAGGCATAAGGTTGGAGACCCCAGTAGAATGATGAACTTTATATATGATCTCTGCATCCAACAATTTAGTAAGATCTTTCTGTATGAAGGGTTCAAGAGACAGATGTACTTTTCGTAGATTTTATTGACATGGCTTGACCCCTTCCTTGATTGGAATGATATGTTAGATGATCCACGTGTCATAAGTTTTCAGGTCATCATATGTCCATGAAAACACATCTCGATACTGTTTGAACAAGCAGATGAAGGTTTATCATTCTTGCTATGTACGACATGTACCAAGATTGACAAACTTCAGATGCTTTTCTATTCCCATGTTTATGAGTTCGTGCCTCATGGTGGAACTATGGGTCTTGCTTTTCCTTGGCCCTTGGAACCACTCTTGTAAGTCATATATCTTTTCTAGTGATACCACACCTACTATGATAATGTGGCCTTCCGTGTCATCAACCCCTGCTTGTAGAGAGTGCTCGTGCTCATCATCGTCTATTGCTGCATCTTTGAAAACGTTAGCATTGGACATAAAATGTAGTAGATGTTTATCATCATTAAACAAACGTAAGTTAGTTATGTTGTTCGGGATAGATGGTTTGTACAAAATTTCAATAGTAAATCTATCCCTAATCGGTGACATTCTCGAGGATGCATTTTCTAGTGCATTGGCAGTTGCATTATGCATACGTGGCACAACAATGATATTAAATGCTTGGAATTTTAAGATTAGTCACCATACCTCTTCTTGGTAGTTTTTTATATATGGTGATAAACAGTGAATAGTGTCACGTACTTGTCATATCACTATCTCTGAATCACCTACCACTTTAAGCATGACCACATTGAGGTTGATGGCTTTCTGCAAGCCCAACACAAGTGCTTCATATTCTACTACATTTTTCATGCACTCAAACTCTAAGGGGCTTGACACCAGATGCTTCCTATTGCAAGGGCTAATCAGAACACACCCAGCTCTTGAGTCGTCTTGTATCTTTGATCCATCGAAGTACAAAGTTCAAAACACATCTATATGTGGACTGCTTGATGTGCTAGTACTGTTGCTACTACTGCTTGGTACAATGTGTTTTACAAGTTTCATTACAATCACTTGGGCAAGGAAGGAGTTCCAACTATGTGTTTGATGGGGTTTGAGCTAGCCATGCAGGATAAGATGCCAATGTTGTCTCAAGGAGGCAGTTGCCAAACATGAGTTCTGCGAGAGCCAACGCTCATTCTTTCCATTGATGGGAGTGACATTATGCTTCATGTACCACTCGAATTCTACCCAGATTTAATTGCACTTTCCCTTGTATGGAAGGCACATGCGAGACAAGTCTATAGGGAAATATCCATCTAGCTTGTTGGACCAGTCTTCGTTGAGTAGTAGACCGTATGCTTCTAGCATGTCCACAACAACTATGTTGATGCATTGGTGGACTCGACTGTCATGGGATAGTTGGATGTTCATGTCCCGTAATTCACCAATCACTGGTACTCATGTTCGATCAAGTTAAATGATTCATGCAGATGTCTCGCTCCATTGTGCATTGATATTCTTAGCAATGGAGAGTGGCATGACATTTGCTGCTACGCCAGAATCAACGAAGAAGTTAGAACATTGTAGTTAAAACCTTGGAACAAAAGTAGTAATGGAGGGAAACTTGAGTTTCATTCTTCCATCTGGAGTGTATTGAGCACATTGGAAAGTGATCTAGGAGGTGTGCTTGCTCCCTGGCTACTAGAGGCTACACTGTCTATTGCTATCTGTCCCAAAGTTCACAGTAGGATATCTCACTAACTTTGGATATTAGCCAACTTGAACAAACTAATGTTCTTTAGAGTTTTCTTGATGTCATTAAAAATGTTGTATTCCAAAGGTGGTAGACTCACCGAGGTGTCTAGGGTGGAACAAATGTTCGTGTTGTCCGGCAGAGTGTTTCGCAACTTTCTGCTCATGGATGTACTCTTCTCCATCATTGTATTCTAGCACTTGCTTTGTGTTTTTTGCTTCAGGGTGACCGGTGGATCGACCTTCCTTACCAACAGTATGATCTTTTCTTGTATCTCCCCAAGTGTAGGGGGAGCCCCTTTACTTCTAAGATTGTAATGGTCATTTTGATTCTAGGGCTCCTTCTCAGCATTCATTTGCGAGCACTAATATGTGTTCACCACATGCCTAGAGCTTGACGGCTCATCAGGTGCAACCTCTTGATCATTATCAGTGTCTTTCGGCTGCTCCTACATATTGCTTCGTACATTGAGTGTATGACTGTAGAAAGAATTTGTGACTCACTTCAAGTCCGAGAAAGCGTTC
The DNA here is from genome assembly GCA_031772625.1 of Pinus tabuliformis. Lineage (NCBI taxonomy): Eukaryota > Viridiplantae > Streptophyta > Pinopsida > Pinales > Pinaceae > Pinus > Pinus tabuliformis. The sequence goes on along the minus strand of CM062816.1, from coordinate 642,362,823 downwards.
TCAGGATGACGTTCTTCTTCGAAAGAATAGAACTTAGGATCCACACATTTTTCGAGCTAGAACACAAGCTTCTTTGCAGTTTTAGAAGTGAATTGGTCGCTTCTTGATGAGCTACTTGCCTATCTCTAGCTGGGCAGATGACTGCTTGAAAAAGTGTATGTTTTACATTGCTTGAGTTTGGACACTTCAGTGGTCAAGCTCTTGACAAGGAGAGTGAGGGTCTCAATATCGGTTGCTTCCGTTTCTCTACCATTGCTCACCATTGTTTGGGACTTCATGCTCACATCCTTGGAGTCCTTCGTCGATTCAACATCCATGATGACTCCAACTGCATGCACCTCTTTCTCAACATTGATAGCCTCTTCACAATTTTTCAATAGTGTTGGTCTTGTAACTCTCTTAACGTACTACTCAATGCTAGTTTGCAGTGTGGACATGTAGTAATCAGTGTTGATGGAGTCATGAGGCTTAGTGTTTGCTAGGAACTTACTCAATATGCGTGTAAACCTCTCATTGAAATCTTTCACTTTCACTTTTCCCTCCATCTTGAGGCTTCCCAACTCTTTGAGTAGCATGGTTGGGTTCTTGTCATTAGAAAACTTCTCTAGGAAGATTCGTTTGAATGTGACCCAGTTGTGCATAGGGTTCAGTGGAGGGCTGTGATACCAAGCAGTTGCATGACCAACCAAGGTACATGGGAACAATCTACATGTGACATGATCATAACATACCTCGAGGGTCTGTAGTTGTAGGTAGAAGTTTCCTAGGTGGTCTTCCACCTTTACTGTACTATGAGGGTCGAAATTGATGTTCATTCTCTCCACCCACCTCGGCATCTTATGCAAGACAATAGGGAGAGCTAATGGTCCCTAAGTCATCCATTCAAGATTTGGTTTAGCCATCTATTCTTCTTCTTCGTACTCTTCCTCTCCTTAGGAGTCTCATTTCTTTGACTTTAAGTCTCTTGGTTCATCTCCACCTTCGCCTACTCCGCTTCCTTCCCTTCTGCCTCCTACAACAAAGTTTGATCCCAAGAGTGCCTTGTTCACCTTGCTAGAGGATTGGAGGTTTCTTTTCATCTTAGATAACTTCTCCTAGATCTTCAAGTGTAGTAAGGGTTTCTTCTTCCACTGATGATCCAACAACACTCGTGGGAGTGAAATTCTGCTACCTTGCTACGTGTGGAAGATTTTCTCTGTCTGGGATCAGTCCGACTACTTTCACGAGGTGGCGAGTGATGGGACGAACGGAGTGAAGGTGTTGATATGAAGTCTCGTTCTCAACACTGGGAGGTGAGGAGTAACCAACTGCTTAGTTTCATGTAGGTGAGAGACAGTGTCAGTTACTACCTTGGCCAAATGTTTTTTGAATGAGCGTGAGGGGAATTTCAGCCATGTAAAATAGGCTAGCCTCCTTCTAGTGCCAGAAATGTTGACGGTTCTAGACCCACCAACGTTTAAGGGATCACCTTCATATGAAGTCCCAACTAGACCTCACACCATTTGGTGTGGGAGTCCCAACTGGTATGATGGCGTGGTTGCCATTGTCTTAAGGATTTGCCTCAACTATTGCTTGTCAGCACACGAGAGTGGTTCGCTTTGTCTTCGAGAAGTGATGTCCGCATGCCTGGTGAGTGTGAGTGTACTTGTGTCAATGGTTCTTTCTCTGTGAGGTTAAGAAGGTGAAGGTGAGTTCCAGGTTGAAAGATATCATCCCCAAGTCGGCTAGGAACACACAACACAAAAGGAAATACATAGCTTCTGGTGAAGCAGTCCACTCGGATGCTGCAGCAACAACATACAAGATAAGATAGCATGTTCAACACTCAAGGATCAGTTCGAATAAGTTCAATGGTTGTTATAGTAAGGTTCATTTGAAAGGTCTGTCTAATATCCAATAGAGTAGTTGACATGGACGAGACAAAGTTAACAGCATATACAACACATTTCCATTAATAGATTATGCATTACAACAAATGAATAAGTTCAGATGTAGAACACAGGTTAAAGCAACATGCATTACAAGTGTTAAAGATGAGTCTTAGAACAAATACAGTACATGTGTGAAAATGTGTTGGCCTGTTAATAGGCTTTTGAATTAAGCTAAAGTTCCAAGGCACATCGTTACACCATAAATCACTAAGCCCATCAGTAGGGTTTTGAAGCGATTACTTGTTCCTCAAATATAAGATTATAGGCTCTCTTGGTTATGTGGGAAGAGATGAGGTGAAAATTCCTTTCATGTACAAATGAGGGGGTATTTATAGCCAAGTGTAAAACTAACCCTTGTGGTTATTCGACTACCCTCATGACCATTCAAATTCCATGAACTTCCCACTTACATGACTCTATGTTCAATAAGTGGGTCTCTCAGACTTCCATGTTACATCACACTAATTAACAACAAGCCCATAATGGAGATGTGCACTGATTGACAACAAGCCCATAGTGGAGATGTGAGCAACATGACTCATGACTTGACTTGACATGACATGATATGAAAATTCTGGTACATTCATGTTGCTACTGGAGTCCATGTAGAGCTATGGTGCTGCAGAGTGATGGATGTCTTCATGGTGTATCATAGCTTCTCACCTCTGCATGTCGAAGTGCATGGAGTCTTCTATGGTCCTCAGTTCGCTTGATGAAGCTTTAGCATGTTCCTTTCTTTCATGCTAGAAGGCTTGATAGGCTCACATGTTCACAAAGGTCCGTGTTCATCTCATTCATCTACTTCGCATGCTTCGTTCGTTCATCCATTGGTGAACCTGTCCATCTACATATGCTCCCTTCATTCATCCCATTTTTCATCTTGACATGTTCGTTGGTATACCTATACATGAAGTCACTCATGATGAGATGACATCAAATCCAAAACCTCCTAGTCTACCATGACACATCATCATTCAGATGCACGTGACCAGGAGAGGCAGCCAGGTTGTGATGTGGAATGATGGTGTCATGAAGCTACTGATGAAATCTGCATGAGAGTCATTGAGGGATGGAGATAGAGAATCTTAGTCGATAGTGACTGTCTGCAAGTTTTGACTTGTTCAGGAGGCAAAATTGTGCAAATTTCGGGACAGCCTGAAGTGTTTCACCGCATTGTAAACTGCATAAGCTTTTTTGTCAATGGAGGGGTAGTTAAGATTTAGTCCCTGCATGATTGCACTCATGAAAGAGATGGGACATTGATCATTAGCTTTGTCTTTCTAAGTGAGTACTGTAGCGAGTGAGTTATTATAAGCAAAGGTGTATAGTAAGAAATCTTTTTTGAAATCTGGGTTGTAAAGTGCAAGCACTTTGGAAATGGCTTACTTAATCTGGGAAAATTCATGCCTTTCTTTCTTGCCCTAGGTGTACACTACATCTTTCTTAATCATTTCATGCATGGGATTGACTATTTGTACATAATCGAAGATGAATTTTCGAAGGAAGTTTATCTTGCCCAAGAAGGATTGCATGGCTTTCTTTTTGATTGGGTGAGGAATCAGTGTGATAGCTTGGACCTAGTCTAGGTCCACCTTGATCCCTCTCTTGGCAACAATGCGTTTCAAGAAGTTCCCCTCTGACACGACGAATACAGTCTTCTTTGGATTCAAGGATATCCTGTATATTCAACATCACTCGAAAATTTTCTTAAGATGGTGTCTGTGGTCTTCTCATCTTCTTGAGAACACAATCACATCATCGAGGTATACCACCACACTCTACCCAATCATTCTACAAAAGTTGGTGTCCATAGTGCGTTGAAATGTTGTGCGTGTGTTTACAAGCCCAAATGGCATTTGCCTATACGTGAACGTACCCCACCTGGTACAGAAAGTAGTTTTGAGTCTATCAGGTTCTGCTACTAGAACCTAATTATATCCTGAAAAACCGTCAAGGAGAGAGAATATCTATGCCCCAGATACTATTTGCAAAATATGGTCCATAGACGGCACGAGGTAGTTGTCTTGGTCTGAGGCACAGTTAATGTTCCAGAAATCGACACAAAAGAGGATTTCACCAGACTTCTTTCATACAGGCATAAGGTTGGAGACCCAAGTTGAATGACGAACTTTATATATGATCTGTGCATCCAACAATTTAGTAACATATTTCTTTATGAAGGGCTCAAGGGATAGATGTACTTTTCTCAGCTTTTGTTGATATGTCTTGATCCCTTCCTTGATTGGGGCGATATGTTGGATGATATTTGTGTCATAAGTTTTCAGGTCATCATACATCCACACGAACACGTCTCAGTACTGTTTGAACAAGCAGATGAAGGCTTATCATTCTTGTTGTGTACAACATGTACTAAGATTGCCAAACTTAAGATCCTTTTTCTGTTCCCATGTTTATGAGTTCGCGCCTCATGGTGGAATTATGGGTCCTGCTATTCCTTGGACCTTGGAAACGCTCTTGCAAATCATATAGCTTTTCCATTGATACCACACCTATTATGATAATGTGGCCTTTAATGTCATCAACCCCTACTTGTAGAGATCGCTCGTGCTCATTGTTATCTATTACTGCATCTTTGAAAACATTAGCATTGGCCATAAAATGTAGTATATGTTGATCATCATTAAAAATGCATAAGTTAGTTATGTTTTCCGGGATAGATTGATTGTACAAAATTTCAATAGTAAATCTATCCCTAATCGGTGACATTCTTGATGCTGCATTTTCTAGTGCATTGGTAGCTGCATTAAACATACATTGCACAACAATGATATTAAATTCTTGGAAGTTTGAGATTAGTCACCATACCTCTTCCTAGGAGTTTTTTTAGATGTGATGATAAATAGTGAATGGTGTCACGTACCTACCGTGCCACTATCTCTAAATCACCTACCACTTTAAATATGCCCACATTGAGGCTGATGGCTTTGTGCAAGCCCAACACAAGTGCTTCATATTCTACTACATTTTCGTGCACTCAAACTCCAAGGGGCTTGACAGGAGATATTTCCTATGGCAAGGGTCAATCAAAACACACCTAGCTCCTGAGCCATCCCGTGTCTCTGATCCATCGAAGCACAAAGTACACAACTCCTCTATATGTGGACCACTTGATCTGCTAGTACTGCTGCTACTACTATCGTTGCCACTACTACTACTATTGGTACAATGTGTTTTACAATTTTCATTACCATCAGTCTGGCAAGGAAGGAGTCACAACTATGTGTCTGATGTTGTTTGAGCTAGCCATGCAGGATAACGCCCCAATGTTGTCTCAAGGAGGCAGTTGCCAAACATGAGTTCTCTCAGAGCCAACATTCATTCTTTCCATTGATGGGAGTAACATTATGCTTCATGTATCACTCAGATTCTACCCAGATTTGGTTGCACTTTCCCTTGTATTGAAGCCACATGTGAGGTGAGTCTATAGTGAAATATCCATCTAGCTTATTGGACCAGTCTCTGCTGAGTAATAGACCATATACTTCTAGTATGTCCACAAAAACTATGTTGATGCATTGGAGGACTCGACTGTCATGGGATAGCTAGATATTCATGTCCCATAGTTCACCAATGGCTGGTACCGATGTTTGATCAAGTTGGATGTTTCACGAGAATGTCTCACTCCATTGTGCATTGATCTTCTTAGTAATGGAGAGTGGCATGACGTTGGTTATCGTGCCAGAATCAATGAATAAGTTGTGAAAATTGTAGTTAAAACCTTGAAACGAAAGTAGTAATGGAGGGCAACCTAAGTTTTCTTCTTCCATCCGTAGTGTATAGAGCATGATGGAAAGTGATATGGGAGGTGTGCTTGCTCCCTGTTTGCTGGAGGCTACATTATCTACTGCTCTGTCCCAAAGCACGCAATAGGGTATCTTGCTAACTTTGGATCTTAGCCAACTCAAACAAATTGATGTTCACTAGAGTTTTCTTCATGTCATCAACAATGTTGTATTCCAAAGGTGGTAGACTCACCGACGTGTCTTGGGTGGAATGGATGTTCGTGTTGTTCGGCAAAGTGTTTCGCAACTTTCTACTCATTGATGTGCTCTTATACATCATTGTCTTCCAGGATTTGCTTTGTGTTTTATACTTCAGGGTGACGAGTGGATCAACATTCCTTATCAACAGTCTGATCTTTTCTTCCATCTTCCCAAGTGTATGTGGACATGCTTTAGTTTTAAGATTATAATGGCCAGTTTTATTCTTCCCAGACTCCTTCTCGGTGTTCGTTTGTGAGCATTGATGCGCGTTCACCACATGCCCAAAGCTTGATGGCTCATCAAGTGCAACCTCTTGATCATTATGAATGTCTTCTGGTTTCTCCTGCATATTGCTTTGCGCATTGATTGTATGACTGTAGAAAACATTTGTAACTCACTTCCAGTACCAACAAGAGTTCTCGAGATGATGTTCTTCTTGGAAAGAACATAACTTAGGATCCGCACATTGTTCGACCTGAAACATAGGCTTTTGCGCAGTTTTTGAAGCATACCGGTGGCTGATTGATGAGCACTCCTTACTAGGTTGCAACTACTGAAACCATTAGACATGTCAATCATCTCAAGACTCAAATAATATAACATATATATATATATATATATAACAACTTGAACATCTATTATTATAAATTTTTAATTTTGGTCAATAAAAAATATTAAATTTTTTATTAATACTTAAAATTTGATTAAAATTTAAAATATATATATTAAAATTTAATTTACAATTGTTATAAAGTTGGTTACAAATAGCAGTTATACTAATAAATAAAGAAAACAAATTATCTATATTTATAAATATTATATTTTATTAATACAAAAATATTAATTATTTTTTAATTATTAATAATAAAATATAAAAAAAAAACATTTACAGTATTTTGAAGGTCAAAATAATTTTTCCTATTGATGAGGTTGTTTTCCAGCATGACGGTTTCAAAATCCATCACCTCATCTATAATTTAAAAACCCTTAACAAAACATAAAGATATTACACATCTACTAATAATAATTATAAATCGTTATAAATTAATGAAAGATAATTATTTTATTAGGTTTAGAGGTGTTCTTATCAACTCGTTATAAGTTAATAAAAAATAAACAATTCTTTTTTTGATGAGTTTTTCGAAGCATGACGGTTTCAAAAACCATCACCTCATCTATAATTAAAAAACACTTAACAAAACATAAAAATATTACACATCTACCAATAATAATTATAAATCGTTATAAATTAATGAAAAATAATTATTTTATTATTTTTAGAGGTGTTCTTATCAAATCGTTATAAGTTAATAAAAAATAATTATTTTATTACGTTTAGAGCTGTTCTTATCAAATCATTATAATTTAATAAAAAATAATTATTTTATTACGTTTAGAGTTGTTCTCTCTAAATCTGCACATGGGAATCCAAAAATTCACACATTTTAAAATACATATTAATTACCTCAACCACAAATACATTAATAAACAAGGAAAAAATCTAAAACTATAAATATTAATAATAATTTATATATTATTTATCTAAATAAATATTTCGTAATATTAATTAAACAAAACAACTAGTTCAACTCAAACAACACGTCAACTCTCCACATCGGACTCAAATCCACTCCATATAAATGAAATTTATCACTCCATATTCACACATAAATGAAATTTAACACTCCACCTCTTTATTAATTATCGAGACTCTCTTTTTCCATAACGGTGTTTAGAATCGGTGTTTTCATTGTCGTAAATAGATCTTTATCTTTTGAATATAACATCTTGTAAAAATGGAAAATTAGGTAACTAACTTTTTTCATTGGCCGAGCTTGTCATAGGGCATTAAATGTCAGCTTAGGTGTTCTTATTGTAGTAAATGGATCTTTTGAAGATAACATCCCGTAAAAATCGAAAATTAGATAACTAACTCTTGCCTTTTAGCAAGAGCTAACCAGCCTGCCATAGGGCATTAAATGCCCGGGAGCCTGCCATAGGGCATTAAATGCCCGCGAGCCTGCCATAGGGCATTAAGTGCAACCTCGATGGCCATATAACACACTAGCGAAGTGATTTTTGAAACACTCCGTCCCCACCCAAAATTATATGACTATCTAACTTGCAGCTAAACAGACACTCTTACATTTTCATTTCATTCGGCATTCGGCTTCACAGCCGAGCGAATTAGCTTCCATAAATCTTGCATTATTAAATCCTCCACTTGCATTGTCTAAATCTTACACTACGCTTCAAGATACCCTGTTCTCTCTTTTCTAGCTTATTGTGTTTCACCGGCTTTATACGCTTTACTTTCCCGTGCTCTCTGTTTTCTAGGTTATTGTGTTTCACCGGTTTTATACGCTCTACTTTCCTGTGCTCTCTCTTTTCTAGGTTATTGTGTTTCACAGTTTATATACGCTCTACTTTCCTGCATAACTCGCACACGGATTCCAATCTCGCTTGTGAAGATATGCCGCAAAGCAATTTGGACTCTGCTGCTTGTAATAATGATGGAGGTTCATATATTGAACCCACTAACACTCAAGAACAAAGCAACGCTATGGCAGTTGTTGATGGTGGTGGGAGCTCTCTGATTCCACAGGCCTGTCATACAGAAGGTCGTACCAGTGTTGCTGGAGATCCTAATGCCAACAGTATGGGTGAACCGTTACGGAAATACAGAGGTGTGAAGCGTAGTAATAGAAAATGGACTGCACAAGTTAGTAATCGAAAAAACGATCCTGGGAAATCGAAAAAGCAGGTCCATCTTGGAACTTTTCCCACAGCAGAGATGGCTGCAGTTGCGTACGACGCAGCAGTCTTGGTCCTAAGGGGCGAGTCACGTGCGAATCGTCTGAACTTTCCAGAGTATTCTGCTCACATCAAAAGCATAATAGAAGGCTTTTCTCCTTCAGATATTGCAAATAACATGAAGTACGTAGCGTGGAAGGCTGCGAAAAACATAGCACATCTACTTAGTCTGAAGAATAAGGATAGCCAACAGCCAAAGGATGAGGGATTTGAAGTTTCTACTGCAATGCCAGCTGCCGCCATTAGTTCTTCTTCAGCTTCATTGATGTCTTCCAATATAGGTATGCATCCTCAAATTTGGTATTCGACTGTGTTTTCTAAAGATTTTTTAAGGTAATGATTAAATTAGGTTTTCTTTCCAAAATGAATTAGATATATTGGACCCCTGAATTAGATGAATTAGATATATAGATAGGTTTTCTTTCCAAAATGATTAAAGGTTAGAAACAGGACCCCTGATCCTAGACACAGGTATTAAATTATGTTAAAGGCTGGAAATTAGAGCCAGGATCTTTGACTCAGTTACTAAATTCAATTTATTTTTATATACATTTGAAATGTATAGTTGGGATGGCTGGAAACAGTTATTAAATTATGTTTTCTTTTAAAATAAGTATATATATAACTTGCAGTTCAGCGTAGGACCAAAATTCTGTCAAGAGGCTTATCATTTTACTATGATGGTCTCTGGCTATGATTTTAGGTGATTCAAACCACACCATCTAACCTCTTAGATCAATATTCCCTCGTGAAATTGAAATATGAGGCACTTCTTTAATCTTCATCCCTGCAGGTATGCGCCATTCCATTCATACTGCTGATTTTCCAGTAGTACGGCCAGCGGGAGTAAAGCAACGTATAAAGGTGGTCGCCCGTGCTGCAGGAAGAGCGCGCCAAATAAGAAGAAAAATCTACGATGATAAACAAGATAGCGGTATTTGCTGTTTCTCGGCCATGCAGGAGCCTGAACACGAGTGCAGTACTCCGGTGGGCATTGCAAAAAATAATGTGAATAATGAGAAGATCCACCCTGGGCAATCAAGCAGTACTGCGTTAGGCGGCGCAGCAGATGGTAGCATTTCCAGTTTCTCATTCGCGTATGACCGGCCCCATGAGTCCAGTGTACATGAGCCTAATTTTCCAATTTCAAATCCAAATTCTATGCCCAAAAGAGTGCACAGTTTCGATGAGTTAATCGACATAGCGAAGGACCCTTACATGCCCTAGTGTGTGCGCGCTCCTGGGCCAATACCCACCGTGACTCTCTCTGGAAAAAATAGAGATTTGGGCAAGGGAACCACCTCTGCAAACGCGTCAGAAAAACTGGGAAACTCACATAAATTCGTTAGGGTTGAACAGAAATATTGTTGACTTCATTTACATATTATTTGATAATAGAGGTTTATTGGGATATTTTCATAATGTTTTCTGATCTTTAGAATATATATTTTTATTTGAAACATTTATGGCATCGAGAGACTCTTCTGTAGCTCAGTATTAGGGACATTTATAGTTATTTTCATGTTTAAATTAGATTTAAAACCTACTATTTTTAATTAATATATATATATATATATATATATATATATATTTTTTAAATTATGAAATAATATATATATATATATATATATATATATATATATATTAAAAAACAATTTATATAACAATTAAATTAATAAAAATCATTCTCAAAAACAATTTATTACAATTTGTTTTTTTGTTTGGTTGTTGATTACAATTTATTATAATTTATTACAATTTATTTAATTTATTACAATTAAATATTTTAAAGTTAATGTGAAATAAGACAATTGTATTTAAACTTGAAAAAGAAAATAATAATTAAAAAAAGAAGATATATCTGGTATATATTTTAAAAATATTTATTAATTTCATTCATTTTGATATTCACGGTATCAAACTATTGTAATGTTTAAAATAATTGAAAGTATAAAAGAAAACAATTTGTTTTTAATAAAGAAAAAATGATATATAATTTATTTAGTTCTCAATATAAAATTAATAAATATTATTTTAAAAATATTATTAATAATTAAAAAATTTTAACATTATATATATATATATATATATATATATTTAAAAATTTCTGATTTTATAGTTAAAACATTTTAAGTAGTTTTCCTAGTGTATATTTTGGTTTTTTTTGAGATATATTTTTTTTTGACAAATATTATTTAAAATTCATCAAACGGTCAATTAAATGCGAGTGGGTTGTGTAGTATATACAATCAAAATGGCGAGGAAATTTTTCAATATGTAATATATCTCAAATTTATACGAAGAATAAATCTTATTCAATTTCACATTCTTATTTGTCTCATCACAATGTTGAAATACATTTCCACACTTCTCTTCTACATATGCATATAGATGCATAACATGTTGCTTGTTTTGACATCATAGTGTCATGGTATTTTTTTCTTAACATGAATAGATGAATCCCAATTTCACCTTTTACTTTGTTATTGGAAATATGTATATATTAAGGAAAAAGGATAAATTTAATAATGCTAAGGAGGCTTATTATACTCAAGACATGATCATGGTATTTTATTCCTAACATGAGGAGATTAATCCCAACTTCACCCTTTAGTTTATTATGGAAATATATAAGGAAAAGGGGTAGAACTTAATAATCCGAAGGGGACTTACTATCCTCAAGCCATCATAGGATTTTTATTTGACCCATATGATAAGCTGTTAGGGGATTCTTCAGGGTTATCAAGGTTATAGTGATGCGGCCTTTGGGCGCTTGGATAAAAAAATGGGTTTACAACACATTTGATACCAACAACCTTGCATTCAATATCGTATTCACCAAAGTATATTTATAACACATTTTTTACCCACGACCCTTCACTTGATATCCCATACACCTAACTAATACACTAACACCTTAATATTATGTTGGGAATCAATGTAGTTCAACTATGTTGTGGTTTACCATGTGATTTGTGGTTTCATGGCCTATTTTTATAGTGACACCTTGTTTGGCCCATGTGTTGTGTCAGTAAGTGAAGGAAGAGGTCAAGCCTAGAGATCCAATGGGGGAAATCCTTCGACACAAAGTTAGGGTTACTGCCCCCCATGTTGAGAAATATAGGGGTAGATAGGGCAGGTGATCTCTCTTAATTTGATAACTGCTTGTGATATATTTTTACTTATCTTGATTAGCTTCTTATTCAATTTGATTATTATTGTATTATTATCATCAAAAAACTACCAAAAATTAAAATACAATGACGAAAGAGGACACAAGATATAGGCTATCAGCCAAGGCGAAAACTTCTCCTTTTGAGAGGAAAGCCTGCAAGAACTCTTCTTTTATAGAATTTCAAATGATGAAATCGAAGACCTATGACCCTTGACGAAGACTACTCCAAGACTAGGTAAACCTTCCTTCTTGATTTGCACAACTTCCAACAACAAAATTTGGCATTCTAACAACTCCTTCAACAACTTTGACCTAGTAGATTCACACCTTCAACCTTGATGAAACTTCGACCTTGTAGCTTAACAACTTCGACCTAAAGGTAGCTCCACAACTTTGAACTTGCAGCTTCACAACTTTGATCCAGAAGCAACTTCACAACTTCGACCTTGCAACTTCACATCTTCAACTTAGAAGCAACTTCAGAATTTTTCCTTGCCTGGAAACTATAGAAAATCCTAACACAAGATAGGGAGAGAAGTAGAAAATTTTGATATTTATCTTACTCTTTTTATTCCCCTTTTCAGCTTCTACCTTAGGAGACTGAACATGCTTGAGAGTGTGTACGAACAAGGTTGAGTTCCTTCTTATTTATAGTATTTTTAGGGGTATGAATTTCTATCTTTAGGCCAACTTGATATTTATGCCATGATGTAGTTTTAGAGGGTCTTTTGAATGAAAAAAAATTGTTTACAATATGTAGCATGCCCAAAAGGGTCTTTCATACCTAAAAATGACTTAATTGATTTGTAAACTCAATGGGAAGCCCTAGAAGCACAAAATGGGTGCTTGACCTAAAAATAAATTTCCCTTGAGCATGAAACCCATGCCTCAAGAATAACAATAACAAATTTATTTCTCTCTTTTCATTAAATATATAAAATCATAATTACTGATGTCATTATGAAGATCAAACCTAGTTACATATTTAAGCACTCCCTCTTAACTAGGGAGGTATTCATAATCCATACAAGGTACTTGGACATTCTCAATCTAAATAATTCTCGAAAGACGAGTGAGATTGGTAACCCATATTTTTAGCATCAAACCAACCAACATTTTCACACAAAAAGATCTTGACTAACAAATCTATTGCTCAAGAAGACTAGAGCATAATGTTAGTGAGACCAATGACTGACAAACACCATCGTCATTGTCTCCCAAGTAACATACCCCGCCCGGGTGTTCACACGGTATGTCCTTCAAGGAATATTCTTAGCCTGGATTCCTAGTCCTCAAAGAATATTGGTCCTCTTCAACTAATATTATCTTGATTTCCCCACCACATTCTCAAAGAGTATCATATGCTAGATGCCTACCCAATCCTTTATTCTTTCTTCACAATATGAACACAATAATGATGTGTGTATCCCTCCCTCTTAATCAGGGAAGATATATCCATTCCTAGAAAAGGAATGTACCCAAGCTACCTCTTAACTGGGTGTCGCCAAGCTCCCTCTCAATTAGGGTCTTATTTCCAACAACAACTTTCTGCCTTTGGTAGAGATCATGGGACCTTTAGCCAGTTTTAGAGCTCCTCCATTTGATGTCATGAATTTCATCTTCATCTTTGTAGATCCTTCATCGTGTAGGGCATTTTCCATCCATCAATCTCCTTCATTATCCATGTAAGTTATGTCATCCTTTTCTTTATCCGAAAATGATCTTCTAAACCATATCCAAATTTTCTTCATACAACTACCTCTTCCTAGTCATGTTTCCTTTAGGATCTCTCGTCCAACCATATGAGCACTAGTCTTAGATAACATTTATAACTCTCTTTTGGTAGACCTATATCAATCTATCCGGGTATTGTTCAAAAATAAAAAAATGAACATCAAATCAAAGTTACCTTTGGTGATGGCCTTTCATCATCACATCTTTCTTGTAACATCAACATCATGCATACATATTGTCACATTTCTAGGAAATTCATGTCAAGGATCTCATTCCTTTCCAAACTTCCTCAAATTCTTCATACCTTTTCCATGGAGATGTCATGGGCAAGAACATCAAGTGAGAAAGACCTCATTTAATTAAGGAGGTGAGGAGAGATGTAGTCCTAAAGTACGTCGAGTTAGAGGGATGAGTAAGGGTTTGTAACGGGAGGTCAAGATCATCCACCATGAGAAATATCATCATGTAAGGGTTCATAAGAACATTGCATACCTTAATGGGTTCAAGCTAGGAAGTAGGATGGCATATTGTTGGTTCTCTTCTAGTAGATCGAGCTTAAGAGATATGACAAATGAGAATTTGGGCATATGATTTTAGGGGTGTTTCTGTGTGAAGACCATACAAAATTTTGAAATAGCTGAGATGGTTGAGACCTTGTTTTGTGGTGGTTAGTAGGCCATAAGTTATGTGAAAAATACCAACAAAAATGAAGGAGGGTTTTCACTAGAATTTAGGGCTAGAACAAAAGTAGTCATGGGTGTTATATTTACTAAGGTAATTGTATTTTTAGGGTTGTAAATATCTAAAGTTTAGGTCATGACTCAGTCAAATAAATACCTAGAATATATGGATCCATATTAGCTAGGCCGATTCTCTTATGGAGGTAAGAGGTGTTATTTATTTTATGGCTAGATAGGTTTTGTTCTAAATAAATTATAACATAAGTATAATGCCCTATTTAGGGTGGATTCCTAACATGTTCAGTCCATAAGGAATGCCCTTAAGACTATGAAAAATATGTGTAGAGAAAGAGTGTTCGCGATCCTTAGAGTAAAGTTTATCTCTGCAATATAGACCACAGATCTCGAATATGGTTTGTAGAAGTATGTGTGGAGACAAAAAATCCAAAGGAGAGTGGACCATGAGTAAAATATTGAGCAGAAAAAATGTGCCATATGAGGAATAGATTGACATGAAGAGGAGTCGATTTTGGTGGATTGTCCATAGAGATTTGGACATAGGTTTGAAGCAGCCTATAAACAATTAGTCAATGGACTATAAGTGGTTTATTTGTGACCCTATTTCAGTCATATACAAATTTTTAGAAGGATTGATCCGAATCGGATCCATAAAAGACTGTCAAAGAACCCTGACTATATCGGGACGAAACAAATCTCTAAAGAATCCAAAACAACAATTAAAAATAGCCTGAATCGGTGGCATTGGCAGCCATCATGGAGTGACGATGACCTCGGGCATGCACACTGACTGAGGCCCATGGAGACTGTGCGGGAGGTCAAAGTAGCCCCTGGGAGCCCCGAATTGGGAAAAGCAGGTGATTTTTGATGTGCGATTAGCGCCTAGCGCTAATCGTGCTTCGTTGGGTGAACAGGACCAAAATGGAGGGGCCTTAAGCACTCAGTCGCATTGGGAGCCAGAGGACTGCGGGAAGAGAAAAAAAAAGCGCTAACATACGAAGGCAGGACCCGCACTTTGGAAAATCAGCAGTATTAATCGGGGTGCCCTCAAATGGCAAACGGTTTTGGAGAGAGCGGAGTGATCCCACTCAACAATCAATGCATGGCAGTGGCGGAGAGAGAAAACCGTCATTGATCGCACGCTATCGGTCGAGCAAGTCAACCGCGCAGGACGTGCGTATGACATTAGATCTAGAGGAGCCCAGATCGGATGGCTGGGATTGTGCCCGATGGAGGAAGCAGAACCGACAAGGAATTAAGCCACGTTCTAAAGGGATTTGGAATCTGTTTGACCACCACGGTGGAGGAAGAATGCATCCACGACATAACTAAAGAAACGAACTGACGAGTAGGCTAGCACTGTTCAGATGAGTACACGTGGCCACTCCCTGAGCATTCATGCTCACACCGAACAGGGAACTCCAAGCACAACTGTAGAAGGCGAATCGACAGAGACAGAAGGGGAAACTGAACAGGCACGGAATGAATGGCTAAAAGCCATGAATGGAGATAGAATGCACAGTCAAGTCAAGTCAAGGGGAAGTCGGAGTGAAGTCTGAGAGACGAAGGAGAAAGACCAAAATCCCACCAGGAGGACGGAATACATAGAGAAGAAGATAGTAAAGCAAGATAAAAGTGTGATGACACAGAGGGCCGAGCTGACACAATGGCAGCATCGAGCACTAAAGCTTGAGATACTCAAGCCATCCAATAGGGGAATCTGTCCAGATCGAGCATCACATTTGGCTCCTTCCACTGTAGACCAGAAGGTCATAGACCTGGTAGGAAGAAGAAGAGTCTGTGTACTCCAGTGGCTTGGGGAATCCAAGGAACTAGCCTTCCAAGCAAAACCTGCTTCAGGAGAACTCACATTGAGTCCCTGCATTGTAATTCTCTGTTTAAAGGCACAATAAAACAAGGCCACCATTGAAAGCTAGACTGAAGACGTAGGCCTGGAGAATAGGGTGAACTCCTTATTAAAATAGCTTGTGTCCTTGTGGTTTCTTACTGTGTTTGTCTGTCGTCTTTCCATTTGAAATGTCTATGTATTGGCAATCTGATTGATCCATTGCTTAAATAACATAGAACACACACTAGCACATGAGTCTGCAATACCTTTTGTTTAATAAAACTTTAACTGATGTCACTCATAGGGTGATTGTCAGATCAAGTGGTATCAGAGGCAGTAGATTGTCAGGTTAGACAAGCTTGTGTTGGTTTGGCTATGAATGCTCACTAGATCAAAGCTAAAATTAGGAGAAGGAGAGTTGGTGGAAACTAAACTTGAAATTGGGAGAGTTTATTCTCAAAAGACAATGTCAGAGGAAGGTTCTATAGGGCTATACCCTCAATTCATAGAGAGTTTCCTAGCAATAAAGTCTATCGTAGAAGAAATGTATAGGGACTTTAGAAAGCATAAGGATGAAGATTCATCAGGCTCGAAGCAAGATAAAGAAGAGGATAAATCTCATTCCCACGACCACTCAAAAGGGAAATGGAAAGAAGAAATCTTTCATACACCTCCTAATAGCCCTGTGCATAATAAGAAAACCTCTTTGATTAAACTAGATGTTAAATTTGATTTTCTTATATATGATGGAGAGCTAAATGCTGAAAATTTGGACAATTGGATTATGCAAATTGATGGATATTACAGGGTACAAAACATAGACTCGGACAAGAGTAAGATTCAGCTGGCAAGCCTATGCCTAGGAGGCACTGCCTTGGTTTGGTGGGAAGGCGGAACCCAAGTTGATATGAAGAAGCATGGTAAGACCATCTTTGTCTGGAGTGAATTTGTTCCTGCGATCAAAAAGCAGTTCTATCCATTGGCCTACATGCAACAGGCCATGATGAGTTGGCAAACTCTTCGACAATTGAAAGGGAAAAGTGTGCAAGGGTATACTCAAGAGTTCAGAAAGAGAGCATTGATGTTGGGCATCTCATTAGACTCGCCAGAAACTATTTTGAAGTACATTGGTGGTCTACACAGCTACATGAGGCATACCATCCTCATGTTTAATCCCACTAGTATAGATGAGGTATCTGTACAAGCCACTCATCTAGAAGCTAGAGGAAAGAATGGAAATCCAGAAGTTGGGGGACCATCCCAACCTACTGTAAGCAAGAGCAAGGGGAAAAGAAAGCAAAAGTGGAAAGCAAGGAAGGGTAACACCATACAGAAAAGCAAAGCTTCATGTAGCCACTGTAAAAAGGATGGGCATGATGATGAGCACTGTTGGATTCTGCATCCAGATCTGAGACCTAAGAAGTTCGAGGGCAAGAAGAAGAAGATTGTTGTAGCTATTCAGAAAGATTTGGGTTCAAACTCGGGAGATGAAACAATCATTGCAGTCACATGTATAAAAGCTTATCTGATTTAGAGAATGCTAAAATCAAGAGGCAGGTGTAAGAGTTGCTCGAGAAAGGGTTCATCAGGCCTAGCACGTCACCATGTGGGTCACCAATCGTTTTGGTGAGAAAGAAAGATGTCTCGTGGAGAATGTGCATTGTCTACCGAGCGATGAATAAGATAACAATCAAGAATCATTATCCCCTTCCTCGCATAGACGATCTTTTAGATCAATTGAAGGAAGCTATTTATTTCACCAAGCTGGATTTGCACAGTGGATACCATTAGGTCAGAGTTGCAGAGGAAGATGCATGGAAGATTGCTTTCAAAACAAAGCAGGGATTGTATGAATGGCTGGTTATGCCCTTTGGCCTAACTAATGCTCCTGCTACTTTCATGAGATTAATGAATGATGTACTCAGACCTTTTCTTGATGATTTTGTTATTGTGTATCTGGATGACATTCTGATTTTTAGTAAAACACGGGAAGAACATTTAAGGCATGTTAAGCAGACATTAGATGTTTTTAAAAGAGAAAAAATTTATGTTAAACTCTACAAATGTGAATTTGGAAAAACCTCTCTAAGTTATTTGGGTCACATAGTAGGGAGAGGTGAATTGAAAATAGATCCCTCTAAAGTGGTAGTCATTGTAAACTAGCCTAAACCCAAGTCTGCTACAGAAGTGAGAAGCTTCCTAGGAGCAGCACAATATTGGAGGAAGTTCATTTCAAATTTTTCCTCAATTGCAGCTCCCTTACATGCCTTGATAGGGTTGGACAAGGTGTTTTAGTGGGGATCAAATAGCAAAAAGCCTTCGACACCTTGAAAGAAAAGATTATCACAACACCTGTACTAGCATTGCCAGATCCACAAAGACCATTTAAGATCCAAACTGATGCTAGTGACTATGCCATGGGACCAGTGTTGACACATCATGGTAAACCCATATGTTATCATTCTGAGACTTTTAATCCTGCAGTAGTTAACTATCCTACCTATGATAAAGAATTGTATGCATTAGTTCAGAGTGTGTAGAAGTGGAAACATTACTTAATGGGTAAAGAAACAGTAATACATACTGATCATCAGCCACTTCAATACCTACACTACCAAAGTAAGTTGTAGCAATCAAGACATTACATATGGATGGGTTTTCTACAACAATTTCACTTAGTCATCAGATATAAAAAGGGCATACATAACAAGGTTGGAGACATCTTATCTAGACCCATTATAAATGCATCTACCATACTTAAGCATAATTATGTGTTGCATGAAAGCTACATAGAACAGTATGCTTAGGACACAGACTCTAAAGATGTATATGCAACTTTGAGTCAAGGAAAAAGGATAGAAGAAGTGGACTATCACATGAAGGACCGACTCTTATATTACCGTGGGAAACCCTGCGTTCCACAAACTGAGAGAGTAAAGATAATTAGGGAAGCACACACTTCTCTGATATTGGGTCACTTTGGGGTAGGTAAAACAGTTGCACAGCTGCAAGGTTCTGCTATTGGCCAAGAATGAGTGAGACAGTTTCTAGATATGTAAAGGGATGTGCTATGTGTGCAAAAAGCAAGCCCAGCAACAGAAAACTAGGCTTGTACACTCCCATTCCAGTTCCTTCTCACCCTTGGGAAAGTATTTCCATGGATTTTGTTGGAGGACTACCTAAATCTAGGAAAGGTCAAGATTATCTATACGTTGTTGTGGATAGGTTCAGCAAAATGTGTATTTTGGTACCCTGTAGTAAACAAATTATAGCTGAACAAACTGCAAAATTGTTCTTTGAACATGTATGGGTTCATTTTGGATTACCCACTTCTATGGTATCTGATCGAGACACCCAATTTGTGGGGAAGTTTTGGTCAAATCTGTGGGAACTAATGGACACCAAATGAAAGAAAAGTATAGCTTTTCATCCACAAACAGATGGCCAGACAGAAGTAGTTAATAAAATAGTGATCCAGTTACTGATGGGATATTGCAGCAAACACCCTAAGCTTTTGGATGAACACTTGTTTTATGTGTAGCATGCTTACAATAGAGCCAAACACTCTTCTACACATAGATCTCCTTTTGTGACCTGTTTTGGTTTCATACCAAGGTCTCCTTTGGATTTTGTCTTTGGTAAAGATACCATGGTTGATGGACACAATGATGTGGAAAAGGCAACTAGGTTCATTGAACAGATCGAGGAGATCCACGAGGAAGTACAGGAACCGCTGGAAAAGAGCCAGCCCAAGTACAAGGCTAGGTACGATAAGCATCAGATGGAGCATAGCTTTCAAGTTGGAGACCATGTTTGCCTATATATCAGCAAGGACATGATGCATGGTGAAGGTAAAAAGCTAAAACCTATCAGGTATGGACCTTTCAGGATACTTGAGAAGATTGGTGAAAATGCTTTCCGCCTTGATCTACCAACTTACATGCACATCTACTCAGTCGTAAGTGCAGATTGCTTGAGGTTGTTTGAACCTTCAATGATTGAGAACACTAAAGAGCAGAGTCAATTACCTTCTATTGATGACCTGCTACCTGAATATCTTAATGAATTATGAGAAGATACAGTGCTGGACAGGAAGGTAAGGACGATGCGCAGTGGACAAGTGGAATACCTCAAGATTGGGCTTAAAGGTACGAAGCCAAGCAGTGTGAACTGGATTGAGATTGGACAAGTGAGACAGTAGTTTCCTCACTTAGTCGATGCTTGAAAACCAACTTTTGGTGGTCCAAAAGCTTCTTCAGTGGGAAGGCCGTGATCTGAATCTGATCCATAAAATACTATCAAAGAACTTTGACTGTATCAGGATGAAAGAAATCTCTAAAGAATCCAAAAAAAAATCAAAAACACCTTGAACCAGTTGCAATGGCAGCCAACGTCGAGCAACGAGGACCTCGGTGAAAGTGACTTGAGTGAGGCCCATGGAGACTACGCGGGAGGTCAAAGTAGCCCATAGGAGCCCCAGATCGGGAAAGGAGGCGATTTTTGAATCACTGGGTGAACAGGGCCAAAATGGAGGGGCCTTAAGCACTTGGTCGTGTTGGGAGCCAGAGGAACGCGGGTGGAGAAATGAAAAGCGCTAATGTATGAAGGCGGGACCCGCGCTCTAGAAAACTGGTGGTATTGATCGGGGCGCCCTCAAATGGTAAACGATTTTGGAGATAGCAGAGTGATCCCACTCAACGATCGACGCGTGGCGGCGGAGGAGAGAGAAAACCATCGTTGATCGCATGTTATTGGTCAAGCAAGTCAATCACGTGGGACGTGCGTATGACGTTGGATTTGGAGGAGCCCAGATCAGATGGCTGAGATTGCGCCCAATGGAGGAAGCAGAACCGACAGGGAATTAAGCTGTGTTCTAAAGGGATTTGGAGTCTGTTTGACCGCCACAGTGGAGGAAGAATGCATCCATGACATAATTGAATAAATGAACTGACAAGTAGGCTGGAACTATTCAGATTAGGACACATGGCCACTCCCTTGGCATTCATACTGACACCGAACAAGGAACTCCGAGCGTAGCTGCAAAAGGCTAATTGACAGAGGCAGAAGGGGAAACTGAACAACCACGGAATTAGTGGCTAAAAGCCATGAATGGAGACAGAATGCACAGTCAAGTCATGTTAAGGGGAAGTCGGAGTGAAGTCTGAGAGACGAAGGAGAAAGACCAGAATCCCGTGAGGAGGACGGAATACACAAAGAAGAAGATAGTAAAGCAAGAGGAAAGAAGGACAAGACAGAGGGTCAAGCTGACGCAATGGTGGCATCAAGCACCAGAGCTTGAGAGATTCAAGCCATCCCATAGGGGAATCTATCCAGATCGAGCATCACATTTGGCTCCTTCCACTATAGACCAAAAGGTCACAGAGCTAGTAGGAAGAAGAAGAGTCTGTGTACTCCAGTGGCTTGGGGAATCCAAGGAACCACCATGCCAAGCAAAATCTGCTTCAGGAGAACTCACTTTGAGTCCCTGCATTGTAATTCTCTGTTTAAAGGCACAATAAAATAAGGCCACCATTGAAAATTGGACCGGAGACGTAGCCCTGGAGAATAGGGTGAACTCCTTATTAAAATAGTTTGTGTCTTTGTGGTTGCTTACTGTGTTTCTCTGTCGTGTTTCCATTTGCAATGTTTGTGTATTGTAAATCTGATAAATCCGTTGCTTAAATAACGTAAAACACACACCAGCACATGAGTCTGTAATACCTTTTGTTTAATAAAACTTTAACTGGTGTCACTCATAGGGTGATTATCAGGTCAAGGATGATAAGAGCAGTAGTTCATATTTGCTCATAAATTAGACAACAAATAATTTGTTACATAAGAATAATAATTTTCAGAGGAATCAAATAGTTATTAGTTGGAAAATTTGAGGGTCCCTAGATGAGGGCAGTGTTGTGGGCCCTACATCAGTAAAATAATTGATTATGGTTGGGAGAATTGATGGTAGTCCAAGTATAGTTGGAGGGTTGCTAGGTGATTTTCAAAGAGAATCCCTAAGTCTTGTACTTGGGAAGGACGACAAGAATGAAAGAAGGGTAGGTCTATTGGGCCTAAGGATGTAGAAATTTTGAAGGACTAAAGTAGTAGTCAAGTGGGCTAGCCAACTAGCCCTAGTTCACTATATTGTCAAGCATTGAGTCATTGGGAATAAGAGAAACCATTATAGCCCTAGAATTTTCATCTTGGAGTACCAATATGGAAAAAGTGGGCAGACCAAAGAGTTGTTCATAGACGGAGTTGTGAACAGTTGATCAAAGACCCTAAGTGTTATAGACCTCGAAGGAAAAAATAGATAGCTAGAGGGAAAATAATTTTGAGCCAAGTTTAATAACCTAAGGGTGTTGATTTCATTGATAGAGGAAGATTATGGAGTTACAAAATGGGAGATAAGAGGACCTACTAGATGTGTTCAGGACATGTGGACTAAAATGGTTGCGTGTGGCCAACATCAGCAAGTAGGTCAAGTTTTTTCTTATTCAATGTAGATTGGTTATCAAAGGACTAATACCAAGCCCTAGTTGTATTCCTTATATCAATGTGATTGTAAATGTCCATGCTCCCTAGTATGGTACCTCTTGCTTGTTCTATTATAGTTTGTAATATAACAAAGAAGGTTTTGGAAAATTTAGAAAATGTCATGTGCACTAGTTGATTCCCTTATGTGTGTGGATTTCATTGTGAAAAGTAGATATTTTATGCCACTTGAGTGTGTTGGCATCAAATATTCTAATACCAAACCTATATTGTCATGTGATGTGAAATTTTAACATATGCCTCATTCATCTAAGAACTACTTGTAACTCATCTTAGGCTACTCATGTCCAATCTCAACTCATCCCACTTAAGAAATTTCCAAGACAATTCTCATCACATCCAACTGTGATTGTAAAACAACTAGGAAACAAAGTTTACATCTTGACATTCAATAGCACCTGGCATGTCTTAGAATTTCTTGGAATTTTTTGGCATTTGTTAGGATCCCATACATTCCTTTCCATTATTTGAAACTTCGTAGCAAGCCCTAGTACTTCCTGGCACGCCTTGGTATTTTAGCATACCTCAGTACTGCCTAAATTATAACCTTATAACTCCCTCCTTAAGACACATAGAACTTGATAAAACTCCCTGTCACACACTCTTATACATTCATTTCAATTCATTTTTACCTAGTGCTTCCTTGTGTTTCCCTAACACTCCCTAGCATGTGCACACCGTGGAATCTGACACATATTGGCCTCCCGCCCTAGCACTTTATCATTCCTTGTTATTACCTAAAATACATTTTCACTCTCTCCTTAACACACCTAGAGCTCACTCACACTCTTGGTCACAAACTCTTATTCATTAATTTCCATGCATTTTAACCTAATGCTCCCTTGTGTTTCCCTAGCACTCCTTAAAACTCCTTGGAACATGTTGGTACACCCTAGCACCTAGGACATATCGGCATGTCATCCTAGCCTCTACCATGCCTTAACACTACCTAGCATACCTTTTCACTCCCTCCTTAGCACACCTGGAACTCACTTACACTTCCAATCTCAAACTCTTATTTGTTCATTTTCATGCATTTTGACGTAGTGCTCTCTTGTGCTTCCCTAGCACTCCTAGTTAACACTTCCTTGTAGGCATTGGAACATCTTGGCCACATGTCACCCTGCCACTCTAGAATTCCTTAGCACTACTAAGGACTTGTCACTCCTCCTTAGCACACTTGGAACTCACTGACACTCCCTATCACACACTCTTATTCATGCATTTCCATGCATTATGACCTAATGCTCCCTTGTGTTTCCTAACACTCCCTAACACTCAGTGACACACATTGGCACACCCTTGAACTTGGAATATCTTGGAATGCTTTCCTAGAAATCTATCATGCTTTAGCACTACCTAGCATACCTTTCCACTCCCTCCTTATCACAACTAGAACTTTATAGCACTCCCTATCACACACTCATATTCATTCATTCCCATGCAATTGAAAATAGCCCTCCCTTGTGTTTCCCTAGAGCTCCCTAATATGTGTTGGTGCCACACCCTAGCACCTAGCACATATTTACCTCCCTTAGCACTTGGCATGTATTGGCATGACTAAAAATTTCTTGGAACTTTCTAGCATGTTTTAGCACTTCTTAGCATTCCCTACACACCTTGACACTTCGTAGTTGTCCTGCCCGCATAGATATCCTTATCTTTTGTGGCTTGGGAACCCAACCAAGTCATTGAAAAAATAGTGCTTTTCATATCCTAAAGTCTTTCTTTGTCTGAAACTGTTTTTTCCATCTCCTTATCACAATATTAATCTTTCCTCCTGGAAGTCCTATTATGAAATTCTCCTAACAAAATTCATCCTTGGGATACCTTCACTTCATTGACACTCCCTAGTAGACACTCTTATTCGTTCGTTTCCATTCACTTTGGGCTAGTTCTCGCTTGTGATGCCTTGGCACTCCCCAACACTGCTCTGCATGCATTAAAAATTTCTAGCATGTGTTAGTACTTCCTTGCATTCCCTAGAAATTTGTAATGTAATTCCCTCATAGATAGACTTACTTTTTTTGCGGCTTGGGAACCCAACCAAGTCACTGGAAAAACGATATTATGCCCAACCCAAAGTCTCCCTTTGTTTGAAACTAATTTCTCTAGCCCCTTATCACAACCATAGGATTTCCTCTAGAAGTCCTATTATGAACTTCTCCCAACACACTTCATTCTTGGGACACCTAGAATTTGCTAACACTCCTTCGCACACACTCTTATTTATTCATTTCCATGCATTTTGATATACTTCTCCCTTATGATGCCTTGGAACTCTGTAACACTCCTTAGTATGCATTGAAATTGTTTGGAATGTGTTAGCATGCCTTTTCATTTCATGAAACACCATTAAAATCCTTAGCTATCATGCCCTTGCAACTACCCTTACATTTTTTGGGACTTGGGAACCCAACCAAGTTCTTCCTTGACTACAACAACTTGATCAAATTACTGTTACTATAACTAGACTATGGTGTGTTCACCTAAGAATTGTATTTAACTCATCTTAGGCTACTCATGTCCAATCTCAACTCATCCCACTTAAAAGGTTATCAAATCAAGGCTCACTTCCAACCATGGCCATAAACCAACTAAGAAACATAGTTTACATCCTAACATTCCATAACACCTAACATGTCTAAAAATCCCATGGCACTATTGTTAGAATATTTTGCATTCATTTCCATGATTTGATACTCCCTAGCACTCTACCATGTCTGCGCATGGCCTATCATATAACCTTGTCACTCCCTCCTTAGCACAGGTGTAACTCATTGACACTCCCTATCGCACACTCTTATTCATTCATTTCCATGCATTTTGAATTAGTTATTCCTTGTGTTTTTGTGGCACTCACTAACACTCCCTAGCATGCATTGGCACACCCTCGCATCTAGCACATCTTGGCATGTCGCCTTGACACTAGCATTCCTTGGTACTACCTAGCATACCTTGTCACTCTCTCCTTACCACACCTGGAACTAAATGAAACTCTTTCTCACCCACTCTTATTCATTCATTTCAATTCATTTTTACCTAGTGCTCCATTGCGCTTCACTGACACTCCCTAACATTCCCTAGAACATTTTGGTACACACTGGAATGTCTTGGCATGCCTTATTGGTTGGCATATGCTAAAATTGGAAATTAGGGCTAAAATCCACCTTCCGCGGCTCATATAATGGAGATGTTGTTTTTATTGGATTCCTCTTTCTGAAAGGTGTAATATTTATCTAAATATCATCTCATTATGACAAGTAGGAATGGAATTATGAATTTATTAATTCTATAGACAAATTATGAAGGTTGGCCAGAAGTCTAGTGCAGGCTTATTGAGCTCAATAGACATGTCTCTTCACCTTCAACGTTGTCTATAAATAGAAGAGACATTTTTAACATTTGTACACACCTCAACACACATATTTCTCTGCCCTCTCCTCATTGGTTCATAAAATAAAGGATCTAGTCTTCTTCCTTATGTGTTCACTCAAAATTTCAAGCTGGAATTGTAGGATTATCTTTGGGCCATCTACAATAATGTTGACCAGCATTTACTGAGGGTCAAACTCTATATTTTGAATGTGTTTCTTAAGAAGGAAATTCATTTTCTTTAGGCCACATCTCGTAGCTCAAGAATCGAGGAATTTTTTATTGTTTGACCTATGTTGACTGCAAGCCTTTTGACTGCATAGTTGACTATGCATTGACTAGGTTTGAGAAAGAATTTTAGGACTGGTTTGGGCTGACTTGGACTGTCTTTGGAGGCTAATTTCACTAGATTTGACCAAGCTAATTTGGAGGAGAATTTATGCTAGATTGACCAGCATTGACTTTCTGGTTAAGGCATCCTGTTAACTGCTATTTAACTAGACTATTTTACAGTGATAGGGAAAGTAAATTTTGTATGATGTACTCTCTCTCTCTCTCTGTTGAACTTTTGAAGAATAATAAGAATATTTGATCAAAGGGTTTTCCCCACATGGGATTTTTAACCTGGAATCCACCAAATATTTTATCCTCTTGTCTTGACCTGTTTTTTTCCTATTGTTTATGTTCTATCTGTATTTACTATCAATGTTAATGTGATTGCTAATCTATGAATTGATATTGGGTTGCAAGAAAACTTGAAGTAAATTTCTTTAAATCATAGAGCACACCATTGTTATCTAAAATTAACTTGGTATCAGAGTTGAGGTAAAGACAAAGCCTAAGAAATATTGAGAAAAACAATCACTAATATCTATTGGACAAGGACAAGATTCAATGGCCTCCTCATCTTACTTAAAATCTGATGACAAACTCAATGATAAGTCTGATTATCATGCATGGAAGATGTCCCTTGACTTGAATTTGGAAGAGCATGATGCTATGGAATATGTGCAAGGAAACATTCCTGAACCTCCTTCAAATGCATCGCCTACCGCTAAGACAAAGTATAAGAAATGTGAAGTCAAAGATAAGAATATCATCGAGGATTCTATTCATAAGCATTTAGTTACTTATATCTCCAATTTGGGAACATCTAAGGAGATGTATGACAACTTGGTTAGCATGCTTAAAGCTAGAAATGAAAACCAAGTCCTCTTTCTCAAGAACAAGTTGAATGACATAAATAAGGTAAGAGGAGCAGATATCCAATCCTATTTCATGAGGATCACTGAAATAAAAAATAATCTTCTATCAATTAGAGAAGTTATTGATGACAGGGAGCTCACTCTCATTTCCCTTAGAGGTCTTCCATCATGAATGGGATGTGTTCAACACTACTGTCCTCAAAATAACCAGATTCTAGGTTTTGATAAATTTTTGACTATATGTACTCAAGATGAAACAAGGATGTCCAAGAGAGACATGCCTAAAAATAGGAATGATCCTACTGCATTCTCTGCTCATGCTAAAAAGAAGAACAATGCATTTTCAAAGATGAAATGTCAAGGAAGATCGAGATTCAAAGATAGAAGAAAGGGTAGATGCTTCATTTGTAACATGTTTGGCCCCTATGCTATAGAGTTCGCTAATAAAAATGATACACCTTGGGATGATGACAACAACAACTAAAACAATTTTGGGGTCAACAATAATCAAAGGAACGGTAGGTTCAACAACAAAGGATAATGGAATGCTCCCGCTACTCAACATGAAAATGGTCGACCTCCCAAAAGATCAAGAAGCTCTAGGTATGATGAATCTAATGTTGTAGATAACAAGAAAAAAGAATTTTATATTATATCTTCCCTCTCTACTACCTCTCCTCTAGATACCTTGGGAAATTGGTTGATTAACAGTCACATCTCAAGGCAATTCACTGGGTATAAGGAAGCTCTTTCAAATCTGATAGAAAAAGATAAAAAATTGGAAATGATTCTTGGAGACAATACCACATATCCCACGAAAGGAGTTGGGAATGTTACTCTTCAATTAAATCAGGGTAACACCATTCATCTACAAGAAGTACTATATGTAACCGATCTAAAGAAGAACCTGGTATCTATCTCAACAATAGAGGAAAAAGGATTCAAGGTGGCATTCATTGATGGAAAGGTATGTGTTTGGAAAATAAATTTCAAAGAATCGTTTACTCTTGGTTTCAGAGTTGGTGGCCTATATCAAGTTGGAGGAATTCCATTCAGATCTATGTCTTGTGACACATGCGTTCAATCCAAATTATGGCACCGAAGAATTGCTCATCTTCATTATAAATCCCTACCAAATTCAAGGAATATGGTGACAAGTATGCTTAAATTTAAAGTTGAACATGAAGGTGTTTTTCAAGGATGTGCTGAAGGAAAACAATTAAGGGGACCATTCCCCTCAAGTGATAGAAAGACTTCAACATTTTGCAATTGGTTAATTTTGATCTATCTAGTATGTTTCCCGTGATATCTTTGGGAGGATATTTATATTATGCTATCTTTGTGGATGACTTCTCTCAGAAAAATTGGATTTATTTCATGAAGAAGAAGGATGAAGTGTTCACATGGTTCCTCTCTTTCAAAGCCTTTGATGAAAATAAAATAGGGAAGAAGATCAGAATATTGAGGGTTGATAATGGAACCAAATATGAATCAAATGAGTTCAATGATTATTGTAGGGAAGATGGAATTACAAGGGAGACTAATACCACATATATTATTGAGCAAAATGGTGTTGTTGAAAGGAAGAATCATTCTATTATAGAATCCACTCGTGCCATGCTTCATGATCAAGGCCTTCGGAAGTTCCTATGGGGACAAGCTGCCAACGTCGTCCTGTATGTTCAAAATAGTTTCCCTCATCAAGCATTAGACTCCAAAACTCTCGAAGAAGTTTTCATGGGTAAGAAACTTGATGTTTCTCACTTTAGAATTTTTGGTAACCCTGTGTATTTTCATGTGATGAAAGAAAAGAGAAGAAAATTGGTTGCATCTAGGAAGAAAGGAGATTTTGTGGGCTATAGTGAAACTTCTAAGGCATATAGGATCTATGTTCCTGGTCAAAGAGAGGTGGAAATAATTCATGATGTTACATTGGATGGAGATGTTCCCCTTTGGAAGATTAGGAACCTTCCTATTCCAAGGAAGGACAAAGAAGTAGATATAGGAAAGAAGGGAGAACCATAGGATGAGTCGATTCCCAACATTGAAGGACTGATGGATTCCATTGATCTACCTCTCCATGATTCCTCCTCCTCAAAAAGTAGATCCTCATCACTTATGGACACTCTTGGAGATGCTGAGAGACATATTGCACCAAGGGGGGAATTTTGTGAAAGTAAGAAGCTGAATAGGTACCAAGGGTACTTAGCTGCCAATAGCACCATTGTTCAAATTGGTCCTTGCACATTTCAAGAAGTTGTGAAGCAACATGTTTGGAAGAATTATGAATGAAGAGTATGAGTCGATTATGAAGAATGATGTTGCGATGTGGTCCCTAAACCCAATGACAAATCTCTTTTCACCTCAAAATAGCTCTACAAGATCAAGCATGGAGTTGATGGAAGTGCTGAAAAGTTCAAGGCCAAGTTTGTTGCTTGAGGCTTCTCTCAAAAGGAAGGTGTGGACTATGATGAGATATTTACACAAATTTCATGATATACCACCATCTGTTTTATTATTTCCCTTCATTCCTCTCAAGGATGGAGTTTACATCAAATGTACACCAATACCTCCTTCTTACATGGCTCACTTTAGGAGTAAGTCTATGTAGACCACCTTCTATAAACGACTCGGATTCATGGAAAGGCCTTCTTATGAGTTTCCCATTGGAGTTGGATATTGACCTCTACGATTCTAGGTGGCTTAGGGTACTTCTTGGAGCTATGAGTGACCATAGGGTGAGTGGTTCACCTTCCCCTAGTGGTGCATTATGTACAGGGTGAGTGGTTCACCTCCCCCAAGTGGTGTGCAGTGTACAGGGTGAGTGGTTCACCTTCCCCAAGTGGTGTGCAATGTACAGGGTGAGTGGTTCACCTTCACATATGATACCCCATGATGGTTGATATATGAATAGGATGAGTGGTTCACCTTCTCCTATGGCATATGAGCAGGATGAGTGGTATACTTTCTCTTGTCGATACATCCTACCGATGTAGTCTAGGACTCATGGGGAGTACCACTCATTTGACCAATTTTTTGGGAAATGAGAATAGATACCATAGTACTACCAATGCATGCATCATGCACTACCATACTCCTTATGCTACGATGTTTGATATTGATCTGGGATCAACAGAGACTAACTTAAGGTTAGTGGAGAGTGGTTTGATACAGTCTTGATCATTTCTTCTTCACTCTTTCTTCATGGTTCAAAAAATTAGAACAAAGCAGACAAGAGTAGGGATGAAAAATATGGCACATATTGACAAATGGTTTGGTAGGTGGATTTTTCCCTAGTTGAGGGGGAGTGTTAAAATTGGAAACCAGGTCCAAAATCCACCTTGGATAGCTCGTATAATGGAGATGATATTTTTATTGGATTCCTCTTTCTGAGAGGTACAATATTGATCTAAATATCATCTCATTATGACATGTAGAAATTGAATTATGAATTTATTTCTTGTATGGAAAAATTGTCAAGGTCAACCAGAAGTCTAATGTAGGCTCATGAAGCCCAGCATACGTGTCTCTTCACCCTCAATGTTTT
This sequence comes from Pinus tabuliformis, assembly GCA_031772625.1. Classification (NCBI taxonomy): domain Eukaryota; kingdom Viridiplantae; phylum Streptophyta; class Pinopsida; order Pinales; family Pinaceae; genus Pinus; species Pinus tabuliformis. The sequence goes on along the minus strand of CM062816.1, from coordinate 642,331,939 downwards.
GTATAAATAGAAGAGACATTTTTCTCATTTGTACACACCTCAACATACATATTTCTCTCTCCTCTCCTCATTGGTTCGTACAACAAAGGAGAAACTCTTCATGCTTATGCATTGACCAAAAATTTCAGGCTGGAATTTCAGGACTGTTTTGGGCCATTTGTAGCAATGTTGACTAGCATTGATTAAGGGTCAAACTCTATCTTTTGACTATGTTTTCAAGAAGATTTTTTTCTTTAGGCCACATCTTTTAGCACAAAAATCAAGGAATTTGTTGTTGTTTGACTTGTGTTGACTACAGGCCCTTTGACCGTAGATTTGATTGTGTGTTGACCAAGTTTGACCAGAAATTTTAGGACTATTTTGGGCTCATTGGGACTATCTTTGGAGGCCAAGTTGACTAGATTTGACTGAGCTAACTTAGAGGAGACTTTATGTTGGTTTGACCAGCATTGACTTTGTAGTTATGGCTTCGTCTTGACTATTGTTTGACTAGACTATTTTATAGTGATTGGGCGAGTAAATTTTGTATGATGTACTCTCTCTCTCTCTCTCTGCTGAACTTTTGAAGAATACTAATAATATTTGATCAAAGGGTTTTCCCCACATCGGGGTTTTTCTTGGGTTTTTCCCTGGCATCTACCAAATATTATGTCCTTTTGTCCTGACTTGTCTTCTACCTCTTGTTTATTTTATATCTTCATTTACTATCAATGTTAATGTGATTGCTAATATGGAAATTGATGTTTGGCTTATAAGAAAAATTGAAGTAAATTTCTCTAAAGCATAGAACATACCATTTTTATCTAAAATTAATAACATGCCTTGGCATGCCTAAAATGCCTTTGATCTCTCTAACATGTGCTAACACTTCCTAAGATCCCTTAGCACACATTTGAACTCCATACTTATCATTCCCTTATAGATAGCCTTACATTTTTTACAACTTGAAAACCTAACCAGGTCATTGAAAAAAAAAATGTTGTTCCCAACCCAAATTCTCCCTTTGCTTGACATTTCTTTGTCTAGCTCCTTGTTGCAACCATAAACTAGCCTATTGTCATTCCTATTTTGAACTCCTCTTAGGAGACTCAATCGTTGACACACTTGGAACTCATTGACACTCCCTATAACACACTCTCATTCACTCATTTCTATGCATTTTGACATAGTTCTCCCTTTTGTTCCCCTAACACTCCCTAGCATGCAATGATCATCTTTCGAACACCTTCTCACTCCTTGACATACCCTATCCACTACATAGCATGCGCTATAACTCCATGGCAAAGATTGACTCTTGGCACTTGGTGGCACCTGAGGATTTTTGGCATGCCTTGGGATGCCCTAGAATGCCTTAGCATGGTTTAAGATAATATTTATTTGAGATCAATTATTCACGATTAGGAGAGAAGTAGTAGAGGATGATTTGGAACTGAAGACACACTAGCACTTGACCCTTGGGATGTTTTGGCACTAGTGTTTGTATGCTAGAATTCCCCTCTTTTAAAGGTAAGGTCCTGAATTATTAACCCTCTTATGTGTTCATTTATTTGTATTTTAGCTTGGTTTTCCCTTTTTCTACCCTACCACTCCTTGACACACTTTTGCATACCCTAATACCTGGAACATATTTTCATTCCTTAGCACATGGCATGTATTGGCATGCCTAACATGAATTAGCATGCCTTGGCACTATCTAGCACATGTTAACACACCCTGACACTTCTTGACATGCCCTAACATTCCCTAGCATGCCTTGACACTATCTAGCATGCCTTCTCACTCCCTCCTTAGCACACCTAGTACTCGCTGACACTCGTCGACACATCCTCTTATTCATTCATTTCAATTCATTTTGACTCTGTGGTTTATGTTTGATGGGGTGCATGTCTAGAAATAGATCCCTTAAGAGAATAATAAAAATATCACACCATTATTGACATAAGTAATTGTGATATTCTACTTGGATGACATTAGGAAACTACACAAGATATTTTAAGAATGATATTTTTAGGGTTTGGTTTATGGTCTAGGAATGGTAAGAAGTGAGTGATTAGTATTGTGACTTTATTTCTCATTAAAGTTATTATCCTTATGAGAGACTCATATTGAGAAAATGACACCATCATCATGCTTACCCTCAAACTCCTAATCTTCTCAAAATAAAGGCCAACTTGCACAGTGAGGGAATGCATGTTGGTCTGTGCTGTGTTAAGTGACTATGTGAGAGTGCTAATGTACTATGAGAGACATTGAACCATCTACTTTGCATCCTCTATGGATGACATGTTGTAGGAGTGTGTCATGGGATGACATGGCCACTAGAAAGATTATGTAAGATATTGCCCAACATAATCAATGTCCTGATAGAAATCTGTGGAGAGGATCAAAATAAATTATATTGGTGAGTCCACCAAAAAATATTTACTAGAGTTACACCATGGTTATCAAGTCCACAAATGGAGTCTTTTGAGCTAGGCCTTTCTTCTTCTAAAAACTTGTCTAGAGTGTCACCGAATTGGTGGAATTCTCAAATTCATGACATTGTAAATTTTGTAGGAACTTTGTTACTTTTGTTATAGAGGCTAAGTTTTGCAAGGAGAATATAGGTTTTGTAGGGCCTTAGGGGAAAATAAGCATTAATTTCTATCTCTTTGATATACAAAAGAGTTTGTGATAATAATATTTGGCCAAATCTTCCCTGGCATTAACTAAGGAGGACAAATACCCTTAGTTTTACTACTCAATTCCTTGGTATGCAATATTGATCTCCTCAGATGTTTTTCTTGATGTATTATAACAATATGGTTTATCAGATTATGTTATGCTAGCTTCAAGTGTTCTTCAAGGTATTCCACTATCCTTAAGGACCTGCGCAAGACAACTCTATTTGCAAGTGCTGTTTGATGGGATACTACTTCAATTCATGCCAACAAAGGTTAAAAGGTTGTCCAACCAAGTGATGCCAAGAAGATATATGATATGATTATGTTATGTTGATTTTGAGTGTCGCTAGGGGGCTTCCAATTTTCCTAAGGATATGTGGAAGACAACTTCATACGCAAGTGTTTTCCAATATGATACTATGCAAAGGGGTACTGATAGAAGTGAGAAAGGTGTCCAACCAAGTAGCATCACTTGTATTTTATATGTATATGTTTACCCAACCATCGATTTACCTACTAAACAACAACACCTTAATATCTAGAGACATCCAAACACATCATTGGTCATTTTTTTTCCTCTAAATTAATAGTGCATGCTAGCACAACAAAGTGTTATGATACCATTTGTGTTGTTCCTTGTTTGTTGAAATATAATAGTTAGAGAAAAATAGAAATAAATATAATTAGAATAAGTAAGTAAAAAAAACCAAAATTGGGAGATAAAAATAGTAATCAAACCTTTCTTAATATTCAAAATTGAGTGCATTGTTCAATTTCCTCCTAGAACGGAAACCCCCAACACAAGTAGATCTCCAAATACAATAATATTCACATGGAAATTCATTACATAGATTCTACTAATATATATACGTTCTAATTGACCAAAACCATGACCACTTAGTGGAATTCTCTTAGTGACGCCTCAACCACTAACTAGTGGACCTTCCTCAATGAGACCACTTACAATTATTGATTTGACACTCCATTACCTTATGGGAATTATTTAATAAATATTACCCTAATACATTAAGTAAAAATATATTCTCCTAATTAGGGGAGCTAACGTCGGACCCTAAACACATTCTAATGAACAAGTGAAAATTTCAAAATGCATAAAAATATATATATTCTTTATCTATTCAACAACTATTGTGCATATGCTTCATGCTATTTATTACTTTGGTTCATGATCAAAATACCAGGAAAACAATAGATAGCCAAACATAAGAACATCCACACACCACATCACATAATATAAAAATCTTTTCACTAAAGAGTGCTCATAGGTAGAGAACACTAGGTCTTATTATGAGTTTGTTAGTTGAATGATTGAAAATCAATAAGAATGACTTCGTTGATGTTTAAATGGTTGTGGATATTCTATTGGAATTGTTTGACACATTAGTTCTTACAATGTTTTGAAATATTTTATTATGTAGTTTATTATATTAGATCTTAGATTAAATATTACTAGTGTGGCACTCCAAATCATGGATATATTTGAAATGAAAATGGAAGAAGCAAGCCAATAAACAAACTATCCACAAAAATGAATAGAATATATGACATGGGAAACCTAATACAAGAGGAATCCTAGCTAGAAGGTGAGGCATATTCACCGGTGTCTCTTTTTCAATTATGAAATATAAGTACAAAGAAAGGGGCACTCACTATGGAGTGGGCATGTACATTGTGGCATGAAAGGTTAATACAAAATAATCTACCCCCTCTATTATGTTCGATATCCCATTCTTTGATGCCATGATGAAATATGAAATAATAAAAATTCCAAAAGAATGGAACTCCTTCCTTTCCTAGTAGCCTAGTATAACAAAACCTATAGTCATTCAACATCAATATTAGAGATTTTGCATGCTTAAACCCTCAATTAGTGTTTCTATTTTGGAACACCCCCACATGTGTGAGTAATGAGGGTTGACATGGCATCCACGCAGTGCCATGGTGGTCAATAAGGTAGGTCAACTTTGTGAGATGTGTAAATTTCACATACGAACTTCGTTCAAGGTGATTTTCACAGAGTTGGAAAGATTCTAGTGTCTAGAATAACATCAAAGGGATGAAGCTATGCAAGGAAAATGGGATCCCAATTGAATATATAAGACCCCAAATCACTAATGTGGAACCTGAATCTAAAATGGGCCTTATAAGCAAATTCCTCCAACTTTTCCACCTAGAAACTATCAAGATATATAACAAAATATATCATAATGCATTTTGGATTATGGGTTCCACAGTGTATAGGAATAGTTTTCAATGTTTGAAACTATTGATAATGGAGTTAGAATGATTTTAGGCAATGACCCTCTTATTCTCCTTCTCCATAAACTACATTAATAATACCTATATCAACCAATTGTTTATTGTTTAACAACTCTACCTTATATCTTATTTTTCGAATAATAAGTTCTATAAATGTTAATGATCTTGTTCCTTATATAATTTTGGTTCCACACCATTACTTGGATTATTCATAAAATAAATAAATCCACTAGCTATTAGATGTATGTCTTACACTAACATGATAACACAATTTTTTTCCTTACCCCTTCTATTAGAATCGAATAGTAACCAAAGGAGAGTGTCTTCAGAATATGCAATGCCTAAAAAAATTCTCAACACAATACTGAAGAATTTGTTGTTATTCATCGAAGAAGGAGGGTAGTTTTTTTTGTGTTGCCTCGTTTAACAAATATCTCCAATGACCATGTAACATGACCTATTATCACCACAATAACAATATTTTGACTACATGGTGAAAGGGCTAAGGGACTCCTCACTTGTGTTTCAAGGGGAAACACCCTATAATTAAAGTAGTTGCCATAAATACCTCCATTTTATCTAAATACTTTGCACTTTAATTATGATCTGCAAGATTAGGTTCATACAAATCAATGTATTATCATACCATGCGAAGGTTTATGAAGGATCTTTATCATAAAATAAGATTTCATTGCATTTCTTTCACAAAAAGAAAAACACTTCAACATGAACAACAATCCAGGAAGAAAGAAACTTTGTGGCGTAAGGAAGATGTTTTCCTAACAATATTTTATTCCATCTAATATCAACAAGGGTTAGTGGCAACACAATGAATTTTCCGAGGTGCTTGTAGATTTGGCCAAGGGGCAAAACTCGAACACGTGTTTTGAGGTTTTAACACATCTACAATCGCAACACCATCAATTCTAAACTTTCAAGTATATTAATATTCTATTTAGAAGTCTATCCCCCATGATTAATGACCATACAAAAATGACTCTCTATGTCCCTACCATCGATTTTCATAGGGTTCACCAAAGGGAGCCCTAGGATTTTTGTTTGGACATAATAGTTTGTTCAAATAACCCTGAAGGATAAGGTTAAAATTAAGCCACATGCAATACATATTAGGTTTATGTTTCATGGAAATTATAAAACAACCCCATTTTCAATCTCACCACATATATTTATGTGATTGAATTATTAACATAAAAAAGCGATCAATTGAATCAATTTATGAACTTGTTCCAAGATAATATTATTAGGGTTAGCTAACATGTATGTAAGATTAAACCACTACCATGGAAGAAAACACTTGGATGCTAATTTACGTACACAATAACATTTATTTGAAATGAAAAATAGCCAATTATTGGTTAGTAAATTATTTTAGTAGAAATCAGGTGATATTGGTTTATCCAAGATTAAGTGAAAGTCTTTGTGTTGATTGATTCCTTCAAAATTATAGTGGAAGTCATAACATTGGATATAGTTTTTCTATGATCAAAATTCAAATACGATTTTCACCAAAATTTAAATGGGTTTTTAAGTCTCTTAATTAAATAAAAAAAATAACCTTAAACCATACTAAGTAAATGAAAATTATGTCATATACTAAGTAAATGAAAAATATTTCTTACTTTGAAGAGCATGAAATTTTTCAGTTTGTATGAGATAATATTTATTTCACATAAATTTAAGTATGATAAAAATTTAATGAAATGCATCATCTTCTTCAATAATTTTTAATCAACACTTAATTAAATTCAGTTGTACATTATTGGATGAATTTTTTCTGTGTGTGTTTGAGTAGTAGATTCATTATTTGGGCAACACCATTTTAGCTAACCCAACCTAAGAGGCCAGGTAACTAATACCTTAGGATCACATGAAGACTCAAGTGACTGAGGGAAAAAGAAATTTTCTCAACCACAATCTTAAACCCTCATACTCAATTCTATCATTCAAAGTTCATCTCTGAGCAAAAGCATGTCCCTTGGAAACTGCGGACAAAGGTTCCTCCCAGATCTTGGCACTATCAAGCAAAGAATCATCATCATCCTTAATGGATCTCTTGATTATCATCCTAAAACATACTGACAGTAATCCCAGAGTACCCTGCATGCCCCTAAACATGCGCTTCCTTTCCCTACCCTCAGCCACAACTATCTTCTCCTCATCTTCGCCACCTATTTTTTGTTGCTTTTCGACTACATCTACGATACCATCGTCGAGCCATCAGGCATCAGGAGTGCACAGGATTCGATCATAGGGAATGTAAAACCAATGGTATTTCCCTCTGGAAGAGTGAGCAAGAAATATATTATTTAAGGGCTCTTATTAGGGTTCATGTTCTTGCTTGGTGGGGTGGGGATAATTTTTCTAGACTTCACCCAGGAAAAAACTAGATTTCAGAATGTCAAGGTCTCCTTTCTAGTGGTGAAGATTTCTTCTTTGATTATCATTTATATCATGAGTATGCTATTCGTTTACATAAAAAAAAAAGTTTGTGTTAATCGGGGTTTTGAATAGCAGATCTAGATGTTTTAGGTCCATTGTTGTTTTAGTAAAACATTTATACTCATACTTTTTATTTTATGTTCCATATTATGAAACCTCTTTGTCCCTTGCCTTTTTCTTATTCATTGGTCAACCTTCTTCTATTATGTGGGATTTATGTGCTAGATGGGATTTATGTGTCATTGGATCAGATGTGCGAGATGAGTTTTCCTGCTTCGGAAGGTTTCTTCGTCTATGTCAACTCCAAACTTAAAGATAGATATTGTTATTTTGATTTTACATCTTTTTCTACCTAAAGAAACTGACTATATTTTATTGATATTAAAAATGTAGTTACATTTCGGTAGATAGGTGTATCTCCTAACATTAATTGTACATCCCTCTCTTGAGAAATGTTCTTAAAAATAGTATTAGGTAACACGAGTAGGGAGATGAGTCCCATAAAATATGTACTTATGGGATTCTCTGCTTCATCATTTCCCCTCCATTACCTAGCAAGACTACGAGATATGGATCTTGACCACATCTGACGAGGTGAAGGTGATAGAGAATACCTCTCCAGGGTGAGTCCACCATGTTTCAAATCCTTGCATGGATCAAATCCTTTCCAGAACAAATGCACCCTCTACACTCAAATTGCTAGACTGCATCTGACGGGGTGAAGGTAACGAATAATACCTCCTCTGGGGCGAGTTGGAAAAATTCTTGCACTTTCATTGTACATCATAATGTGTCTATTGTGAAGTATTTTTCTTCGGGATCCATATGTCCTATTCACTGTAGATAAATGTTTCCAAAAACAGAAAAGAAAACTCCCAACAACTTCTAAAAATTCTTCCCTAATCTAATCGCCGAAGTGAAAATAGAGTTGTGACTGAGTTACTTTGACTGAAAATAAATAAAAATGTTATTGGCTAACTTTACTCATTCTATCCTTCAGAATAATTTGAATCATGTTCATCCAAAAGAGCCATGATGATAACAAGAAAAAAACCCTTAAATTTTGTAATAGTTTGAGTAGCCCAATTCAGAGCCTTAGACCTATCCCAAAAGGTAACAACACTAACCTTAGATAGCTCTTTTTCTATCTTAAAAGTTTGATTAAAAATTCTATCTTCAATAGTGTTTAGATTCATCATGATGTCTTTGTAATTATTTCATGAAAGACAAATTAGATCCTTGCATTCTTCTGTTAAACTCATAAGATTCCAATAATTTGTTCTCTATTTGAAAATTCTTGCTCTTTGTTTTTTTATTAACGTCTAAGTCATTTTAGAGCACAAGTAAAAATTACCATACCCCTCTCATCTTTAGTCATTGTTACTCCACCACTTTTTTGCTAGTCCGCTAGTTACTTGGATTTCCTTTGCTGATCCATAATTTTCTATTCAATAGCTGGAGATCCGTAATTATTTATTCAATGCACATGTCCAAGAAAAACCAAGTATGTATTTTGTGAAGTTGCAATCGTGATGTCAGAATTTTTAATTTTGGGTAAATGGTTGGAGGCCCATAATTTTGAAATTAGCTACAAAGTCTCTGTAATTTTGAGGTTTAAACTTCATATGAGCATATCTAAGGGTGACAAATTTTGAGGACCTTCAAGTGTATCACTTTATTAATTTATAATATTTCTCAACTGAAACAAGTTTATATGTAGTTTGTTTTCTAAATTGTGTTCTAATTAAAGCATGCACATATAACATATTGATTATGCATATCTTATTGAAATACAATGGTGATGGCATTGGGAGTTTTTACTCATAGTGATGTCATCTAGATAAAATGGATATATCTTCCATCCCTTGAGTTTCCACTTATTAAACCTTGCTTCCAAATCCATGTAATTACTATTCTCTGAAATTTCATTTATTACTTTATTTTTTTTGGCAAGGTTGAAGTCTAAACACTAATTTTTTTGGGCAAATCTTACCCAACATTTTGGTAATTATAAAAAGTTAATCATATAATCAATAATTTCACCCGTGATTTCAACATGAAAAATTCACAATTAATATATTGATCACAGATCGAGCCTACTGTTGTCAACTATTCATCTTGGAATCACCATCATATTCCGTGGTGATTTCCTTCTCTCTGTAACGATCATTTTTTATTTTTTTTGTTTGAAGTAAAGAATGCCATTCTCCTTTAGGATTGAGGTTGATTGGTTGGAGATTGTTGTTTTAACTAACTTATATAGGAAATTTTGGTGATTTTCACCATGTATTATGATTGTTGTATAGTACAATAATCAATTCATCCTTTGAAATTGGTCTATCTGAAGTGATTAAGAAGAAATTGTTATTTAGCTCAACCATTTTAAATCCTTGTGATGTGTTCACACTTCGTGAGCTAGTGGTTGATTGATACTCTTTATGATCTGTGAGTATTATCCCTTTCTTGTTTATTGGCTAGAGGATGGGTGGCTTGAGGGTGGGGTTCTAAGTTACATGTAGAAAGAATAAACATCTCATTTTGCATAGCTTACTTCTAGAACATGTCTTGTGCTATTATTCAATGAGATGCAATTTCAAAGTAATATGATATTCTCCTTTTTTCTTCATGTAGCTATAATTTATTTTTCCCTTGGAAAAAAATCCAATAATTTGATATTGGTAATAATATTACATCCATATATGAAAGTAGGCATTACTGAAGGCCTAATAGCATCAAAAAATATTTGTTGAGAAGAGTCAATATCTACAAAAGCTTAAAAGAATTTGTATCCATGTCATTTGTCAATTGACCACCCTCCCAAAAGGATACATCTATTCTCCTATTATATATATAGAACTGTTGTCCACAATCCAAAATTTAAGCATTTGCCTACCCCTATTTATGTAATTTCCATCCATGTTATAGTAGAAATGATCACATAGAACTGTTGAAAACACTCATAAGATCATTTGCCATATTTGAGAAAAAAACATAGAGAGAGTAACAAGATTATTTAGTGACAAGTGCCATGAAGAAATTCTATTTTTTGGCCTTCCTTCAAAGTTGTGACTTTCAATGAGGCTGAGTCCATTTCCAAATTGACATTGGACAATCTACTTGCTTCTTGACTCATGTTCTTGCTCAAAGGAAACATACAAATAGAAGGTAAGTTGTATGTTTTGAAAAAGAGGCTACAAGTGGTAGCTCAAAATTTTAGAGGTTCTTTTCGACCAATTTATGACTGGCTTTGAGTCCCCATAAACATGAAGGTAGGAGATCATGTGTTCTTGAGCTAACTTGAAACAAAAAATTTAAAGACATTAAGTGTGCATAGTTGTTTGAGGTAGGATTGATACAAGATGAGAAGTATATGGGCCCCTCATACTCTTTCTATCTCAGTCCCTAAACCTTTTTATGCAAAGTCTATTTTGTTTTATGAAGAGGTTTGAATGTGTAAAAGTATACAAGTAAAGCACATCCTTTTAAGTGTCGCACTTATTCATTTAGATTGATCCCAACAATGTTATAGTTGGAGATGAACTTTTTCATTAGTGGGTTTTTAGTTCAGAACATTTTGCAGAAGGTGGATGCAAGAGAAGTGGGAAACAGATGGTTCAACAAGATGAGGATTTTTGCTCATCCATTAAGAATATTTTTTTCTATAATGAAAATTCATGCATTGATCAACTTATTTTCTATTGATAATTATGAACCCTTTTGCATGGCCACCACCCTATTCATCAACAATACAACACCAACTCCATCACTTACTTGGCTTGAATTTCCTTTATGAGATTGAAACTAAACATAGACATAACTGACACAGACTAAATATTAGACATCTGGTGTTCTACAATGGCAAAAATTCTAGAATGATGTTGGGTAGGGTTCCCCTAGGACTAAGGTTTGTCTGAGTCATGTAAAGAATCCGCATTTTGAGGAGTGGAGTGCGATTAGCGTAGGATTATAAGAGTCAAAGGGGCTTTAGGGTGGGTCAAAGCCCATTTTTTTGTAAAGGGATGGAATTATCTACAGGATTTTGAGCTCCATCCATGTTTTGCAGACCATGGTATTGTAAGGGTAAAAGCATATATAAAGGGATTTTTTAGCAAGTCTAAGATATATGTTGAAGGGATTAAATACTTTTGAGTCAGTTTTTGTAAGATATTTTTGTACTTAAGTGAAGGTGAAGGCTCCTACAGATGTTTGCACGAAGATCTTGGTAAGTCTGTAGTAGAGTGCTTAGGAACATGTCGCTGTGTGCGCAAGGTCGTCAAGATTTTGTTTGACAAGACTTGACTAATAAAAAACAAAATTTAGGATCAATTTTTGTATCTCTATATGTTCACATAAGTTCTATGTTTAGGATATTTATGATTCATTTTATATATTTCTTCTACAATTTCATTGTGAAGGTTCAAATATTGTTTTATATGCTGAATAATACATGTTAGATTAGTTTCGCACAGTTCACAAATCTATTAAGAAGGAAAACCCTTTATGACTATAAGAATAAGTTTGGCGGTTCGTGAAGATCGCATTAAGCCCTAAATTGTAAAAATCCTTACATACACACTGCTTAGTCCCTTTGGATGTAGAAACTTGGTTGTAGAATCCCCCAATATCGCCTCAGGTGAGAGTTCAGTCTGCGTAAGAAGGTTGTTGCTAAAAGGGCTAGTGGTATAGGGTTTTTTTGGTTAGTGTAGCTAACTCTGAACTTGGGTCTAAGCCTCTAAATCCAACAAATGGTTATGTGGTCAGGACCAGGATCTACCTAAGGGATGTGTGATTCGACTATAAGTTTTGTCTGAGGCATGTAAAGACTCCCTATTTTAAGGAGTGGAGAGCGATTGGCACAGGGTATAAGAGTCAAAGGGGCTTTTGGGTGGGTCAAATCCCATTCTTTGTAAAGGGAAGGGATTACCTAGAGGATTCTGAGCTTCACCCAGGGTTTGTGGACCATGGTATTGTAAGCGTAAAATCATATATAAAGGGATGTTTTAACAAGTCTAAGATATATGTTGAAGGGATGAAATAATTTTGAGTATATTTTTGTAAGAACATTCTGTAGTCAAGCAAAGGGGAGGGCTCCTGTAGTTGTGCATGCAAAAAACTTGGTAAGTCTACAGTTGAGTACATAGGTCCCTATAACTGTGTGCGTAGGGTCAGAAAGATTTTATTTGAGAAGACCTGACTAATAAAGAAGGAATTTGAGGATAAATCTATGTATCTTTTTATGTTCACATAAGTTGTGTGTTTAGCCCGTTTATGGTTCATTTTATATATTTCTTCTACAATTACATTATGAAGGTTCATATATTGTTCTATATGTTGAATAATACATGTTAGAATAGTTTCGTGCATTTCAGAAATATGTTAAGAAAGAAAACCCTTTATGATTGTAAGAATAAAGTTAGTGGTTCCCAAAGGTCAGATTAATTCCTAAATTGCTAAAAACCTTACAACCACACTACATAGTCCCTCTGGATGCAGAAACCTAGTTCTAGCATCCCCCAATATCACCTCGGGTCAGACTGCGCTCTACGCAAGCAGGTTGTTGCTAAAAGGGATGGTGGTATAGGGTTTTTTTTTTGTTAGCACAACAAGCTTTGAAGCTAATTCTAAGCCCCTGAAGCCAACAAATGGTTCCATTACCAGGACCGAGATCTATCTAAGGGATGTCTGATGCGGTATCTGAGTGGAAAAGAGATCCAAAATTGGGAAGATTGGAAGTTGCACGAATTTGTAGCACAAGAAACATTAGGGGATTTTTGAGGTCTAAAATGGGCCTCCTAAGGAAATTATAAAATAATAGTGGAAATAATAAAATAATATTAGATTACATCATCAAATTTGAGAGGGAAAAAAGGAAAAGTTATTTTTACAACTCGTAATTTCAACTTATCTCCCTTTGGGTTTACTCAAATTTCGATCGGAAACACTCCTTGGATAAAAAAATTGATTCCTCATCCAAATAGTACTCATGTTGCATACTTTTGGTGGACCCTGCTACACAAAAAATGAGAAATACATGAAAACACATGATTACAATCATGTATTTTAATGTATTTATCATTTTTTATGTAGCAAGGTCCATCGAAAGTATGCAACATGGGCACTCCTTGGACGAGGAATCAAATTTGCATCCAACAATTACTACCACTCGAAATTTGAGTAGAACCTTAAGGAGATAAGTTAAAAATATGAGTTAAAAATTAGTTTTATTATTTTATTATTTTTTTATATTTTTACTTTTTTACTCCAAAAGTGGTGAATCATCACCCATGGTTGACATCATGATCTTGAATCCTATTGGTTCTTATAAAATTTATTCTTGTTGTACGTCTTTCTTAGGAGGCCCATTTTAGACCTCAAAAGTCCCCTAATGGAAGAGATATGAACTAGTTGAAAGAAAGGTGGTTATAGAGGTGTATCTATACATAACATCACCACATATTTTTCTCATCATTCACTAACGAGATGCACAAGTGGCTTTCAAAGCTTGCGGCCACCGAACCTTGCTAGAAACATGACGAACATATTATGTCAACCCAAGAAACGACTTAAGGAGTATGAAAATAAGGTTGCAAGAGTTTTTGATTACTGGGTTGATAGTATCGTTGGAGGCTTTATTACTAAAATTCCAATTGACACAACAATATCCTAAAGTGAAGCTAAGCACAAATTTTCCAAAGGTACATGAGGTAAGTATCTGAAATCCTTAAATCTCTTGATTAAGATGTTGTTACATGAAAGGGTGTTATTCCTATAGATTGATGTTTAAAAGAGGGTAGACTAGATCTACAAAATGTGAGAAGAGGTTTAGAACCGATCGTGACAAATATATTGAGTGTGAGTATAGTACATTATTGGGTGAATCAGACAATGAAGAAGAAAGGAGCAACCCTAGTACACTTAAAGGTGTGGCATAGTCAGAAACTCAAGGCACTTTGGGAATTATACACCCATCCACTCCACCTCCACCTTTGCCTCCACCTCACACACCTAAACCGCCACCTCCACTATTCAACATGGCTAATGTAGTGAAGATGTCTATCTTTAAGGGTCATGGATTAGAGGATCCTGATCAATTTTAGTTTGTCGCAAAAGCTGTGTGGAAAGTGAAAACGATCAATGATGATGATATGAAGAAAAAAGTATCTTGTCAAAGAACTACAGGATAGGAGTAGTTTTGGTAGATAAAGTATAGTATGGAAAATCTATCCACCTCACTAGCTGCAACGAAGAACACATTAAACACGAAGTTTAAGAAGTTGAGTTCATAGTCTTAGTGAATTAGAGAAATAAAAGAGATTAAGCATGCCATCAGTGAGACTACCTAGGATGTAGATCAGAGGTTAAAATGTTTGATGGGACAAGCCAACTTCCAGATCTCTAATGAATACCATAAAGAGTGGTATATAGATGTGATATTTCCACACCTCAGATTACCACTATCGCAAAAAAATATTGGGGTGCACACGGAAGCATTAGAAATATCGACGAAATTAGAATACTCACCAGTAAAAGAAACTCATGTAGGGGCTCATTAGATAAAACACCAATTGGAAGGTTTGCATATGGATCTACAAGACCTTAAGAAAGGAAAGGACATTCGGTCTGAGATGTGCTCAGAAGTGTGGTGCCTAAAGTGTAGGAAGGAAGGTAACTATAAGGACCAATTCCTGATCTATTATGATTATTTGGTTGGTGGAGTTCCCAATTCTTTGAAGACAAATCCTAGTGTTGGACCATGTACCAGACTGAGCATATGGGATAGTATTTGTTGAGTTGCGGGACAACACCCAACTAATCACTGCTATTTTCTACAGAAATATGTGTAGTCATTGCAACAATTATTTTTCAAGTTCTATTGATCAATATGACATGAAGAGTGCCATTGTTGCAGCTATGACTTGATGATAGATTGAACCCCAGAATATAAGATGAAAGCTAAAGGTCACGTGCAAGAAGATAATGGTTCACCTATGGTTTGTGGAGGATTTCAAGGTCCAAGATGTGGTCGCAGAGGAGGCAATAGAAGAGGAAGGGGTCAGATCATATGCTATAATTGTGGCAAAGCCAAACATTACACGCAAGATTGTTAGAATCCCACTCATCCTTCATGTCAGTATTGTAGACAATTTGACCATTTGATAGAAGATTTCCCTATTTAATTGCTAGTATGTAGGAAAAGAAGAATCATCAACCTGCATAGAATGTACAAATTATGTGGTGTGAACAACACGAGGATGATCTAAGCATTAATATAGTGACACAAAGTGGTTTGCCTACCGAAGAAGATAAGGCACAAGGTAAAAATTCTGTGGTAGTGGGTTAGGAAGGCAGGAGAAGATTATTGATTTTGATCTACAGAAGGAAAGGACAACTTTCCTGGAGGAAACAAAGAGTTTCGTGGAAGTAGGAGCTTCAACATAAAAAATGCAGATGAAACTAGTACCAAAGAAGAATGTTCCTGAAGTAGGTACTATGACGAAGAAACCTAATTCGACTATTTTTAGTCATTTATGTAGATGTGTATGAAGTTGTTAAGGGACCAGAAAGCAGTGGAAGGGTTGCAATAATTGATAGACAACTATGCCAGTAAATAAAAGCCACAACCTAAACAACGCATGGTAAATAAGGTCAATAAGAATAATGATAGTACAGGCCGAGAAATACAATTAACTACGCAGATTGGAAAATTTGAAATGGATCATGTAATTTTGGACTTAGATGAGATGTGAATGTCTTACCAATGTAGACTTGGGAGTGGATGGGGCAACCAAAGTTGTGATGGTCACCAATTCAGCTGTGCATGGCCAATCAATATAAGATTATCCTGATGGGATGGTTGCACAGTGCTATGATGGATATTGAAGGAGCAAGAGTGAGGGCAGACTTCGAAGTCATTGAGATTGTGGACGAGAGTTATCCGTATACATATTTTCTTGAAATTTATTGGGATTTTAATATGGATGCCATAATCAATATAAAAAGGACAAGTATGGTATTAAAAAAGAACTATACTAGGGCGATTTTTCTTTTAGATCCTTCTGAAGGAGCGCAATATACAGAACCTGTTCGTAATGAATACGGTCATGACGATATTGACCACATATATAAGTTAACTATTTGTGACTAGGATTGGATCAACCCCACTATAGATGGATGGATAAGCTGGGAGAAAGATAGTTCATGTCATTCACACTCGAATGAAGAATTAGAGAACTAGAAGAACTTGTTGCGCGAAGTTTCTACTCTGTGGTGTAATAGAATGATGAAATCTCTTCGTTGTATATCAATTGAGGTATGTAACTTACCATATTATGATGGTATATGTGATGTCAACGTATTTCTGGATAAATTTGAAAGGGATGTACTAGAAGAACATTGATTCCAGCGCTTAGATTTGGATTTGAGGGCTACAACTATGTGCTAGTAGGAGATTGGCAAGAGTATTGGTGATTGATGAGGCTTAGGTTTGGTCCTGCAAATATAAGAATCATAGAGAAGTACAATGGCAAAGATGATCCTCGAAATTATTTGTCTCATTGGACTACGACATGCGAAGAACCTTGACCAGAATCGGTACATGAATTTGTTCACATTTTGGATGTGATACAAATGAATTGGTATCTTGAATGAAGCTTCTCCATGGCATCGCCAATTGGAATGATATGAAGGAAAGTTTTATTTCTACCTTTATCTTTGAGAGTGGCTTTTAATGCATCAATGATGCTCTTCAAGAAATTTAAGTAGCAATTTTCTAGACACCTAAGGAGCCAATTACTTCGGTACAACCCAACTAGAATGCACAGTTGCAACACACACTAGAATGCTATAATCTGACCATTGAGGAAGGCGACGAAGATCTGCACAACATTAATATTCATGAGTCAGAAGGACAACGTGAAGTGGAAGAACTAGATGTTAAAGAGCCTTATTTAATGTAACCTATTAATATGAGGCAGGTCAACATAGGCTTAGAGGTGGAGCCCAAGTTCACGTGCATAGAAGATTACTAGGATGAAGATACATTTCAAAAATTCACTGAGTTAGTGCATGAGTATCAGGAGTTGTTCCCAACGAAGTTCACGGAGTTAAAAGGCATCGTGGGAGACCTGAGTGTCATGAAAATCAATTTGAAACTAGAGGCAAAGCCTATAAAATAGAGAATGTATAGGGTCAACCCAAAGCACAAAGAAACGGTAAAGCATGGAATTAAGAAGATGGTCACAACTGGCATAATCGAACCTATGGAACAATTTGATTGAGTGAGTCCAATGATAGTAGAAGAGAAAAAGAGTAAGGGAGAAATAAGGATCCATGTCAACTTAAGGAAGCTGAATGACACACTTGTACATGACCCATTCCCAACACCATTCAGAGATGAGGTTTTGGAAAATGTAGGAGGATAGGAGGCCTATTACATTACATATGGGTTATCTAGGTACTATCATATTAAAATAGTACTGGAAGATAGGAGTAAGACCACCTTCACTGTTGAATGAAGATAATTTCAACATATAGTAATGTTGTTTGTGTTGAACAATGCACCAATGATATTTTCCATAGTTGTCATCGCAGAGTTTAAAGAATTCATTCACAAATTTATGGAGGTGTACTTGGATGACTGGATAGTCTTTAGGTTATGAAAGAAGCATGTCTCGAGCATGCACTTGATGTTCGATATCTGTAGGAAGTATAAAATCTCATTAAACCTGATGAAGTGAATTTTTTGTGTACCTTATGGTATTTTACTGGGACATGGTGTCTGTAAGCAAGGTTTGATGGTAGATCCTGCAAAAATCATTGTTAATATTAATTTGGATCTGCCAAAGAATGTGAAGTAGCTATGGACAACTCTTGGACACACTGGATATTATCGTAAATTCATTAAGGTGTACACATAGATCACTGCATCAATGGAGAAACTACTTAATAAATATGCCACCTTGTTAATTTTAGCTATGTTCTATGGTAGAGAAATTTATTTCAATTTTCCAGCTTGGCAATCACATTAGCATTAAAGTAAACTACAAATATAAAAGAAATATAAATCGTAGAAGACAAGACAAGACAAGAGGAAACCGGATGTGGTGCTAGCCAGGGACAAACCCCACAATGTGGGGAAAACCTTGTTCAATTATTCTTTGATGTTCTTCAAAGTTCAACAGAGAAAGTGAGAGAGATAGTACATTTACAATAGAAATCAGTACTTTGACTTTTGATATCTACATGAGATTAGTTGAAGACATAATGCTTCAATTGATTCTCTAAGGTGACTCCTTCACCTATCATAGAGCTACCTCTCGATCATTTATTTCACCCCACCATGTAGCACCTTGTTGTACCATCACTGTGTGTTGAACATTGATGAGTGAGTAGCTCCTGCTATCATCATCATGCTGCCCTTGCTAATGTGCCCATCATGCTGCTATTATAACTTCTCGTTGCTTCATCATGCTGCAACACCATCCTTCTGTTGCTTCATTATATATCCATATGCGTATCAACGTTAGCTGCTTGCTATGGCTTGGAGCCTAGCAAAGAAACTAGGCTATAGTTCTGGAATCCTCCACATAGTCTCAAACTACACAATCATGTTTTCATCTACAGTAATACGAATTCAGACATTTTCCTTTATGACCTCATTGTAACATGAATATATATAACATACATATGCCGAGACTGAGATCGTGCCTCTAGGAGTACTGTGATATCTACAATGAGGATATACATATACCTTGACTGTTGTGAGATAGATCCATTGGGATTCTTCTCGCCAGAATTGTGATTATGCCAATAATGTCATTATCTAAAGTTTATAATGCTTCATCCATCTAAGATAGGTATATCATTTAAATGACGAGACTTACTTCTCCTTTTGAGACTTTGATCTTAACCGAGATTTTACTTATGATAGAGGTACCTTGTTGTGCCTATCCAGGATTTCAAACCTTTGAGAAAGACATCAAAGTCTTGTCTTCCTGCACATATA
The DNA here is from genome assembly GCA_031772625.1 of Pinus tabuliformis. NCBI lineage: Eukaryota > Viridiplantae > Streptophyta > Pinopsida > Pinales > Pinaceae > Pinus > Pinus tabuliformis. The sequence continues at coordinate 642,312,532 of CM062816.1, read as the reverse complement.
CGAAATACTACACCTGCACCTTATCACAGATATCTTGTGTCCATCCGAAACACGGCTATGTAGTGTCCACCCAGAATCTGTATTACACCTTCTAGCAATGCGGATCTCTGCTCTCCTACTCATCCAAACTTCCTTCTACGTTGTCAACCAAGATCTAGTGTGACTATACCATAAACCCATGAGGTCTAGTCAAGACCTTCACCGAAAATTCCTGTGGCTTCCTCATGACTTCATTGTAGTTTTGGTAAAGTTAGTTCAGCTCTTAGCATTCCTCACTGTGGCTACAGTAGCTTTTAAGGTGTTTCCATATTTTTTTATAACGTATCATTGTCTCCATGAACAATGTATAAAGGCCTCTTTATTGATTGTGTTTTGTTGTGACTTACTGTGGCTCATCTTCCACCTTTGATTGTGGCTTAGTGTAGCAAATTAGGTCATTACATTATGTCTTCATGAACTGCGTGTAATCCATGTACAACGTATAGCGTATAAGGTCTCCAAAAACTATGTTGGATTACGACATCATCAAACTAGGACAATGTATTCTTTTTGTGTCTCTTCTTCTCCAAAACCTAAGACATGGAGAGGAGATCACATCAGGAATGTGTTTAAGTGACTTCTAGTCCTTTCCAGTTTATCTTAAAACATAGATTATGAATAGGCATGTCTATTGGGCTTTTGAGCCTATTGAAGTTGTCGGTCGACTTGATAATAATTCCATACTCAAAATAAATTCATATCTCCATAAATACCTATAGGAATCAGATGATCTTTAGATCAATCCTACACCTCTCGATGAGAGGGATCCAATAAAAATATCAGCTGCTATAAATAAGCTGACCTACATGGAGTTTCACCTTGATTTCCAATTTTAAAACTCCCTCTCAACTAGGGAGAACTCCATCCGTTGATCCATATGTCCGACTGTACTATCTCTCCCATCAGTGCCCTGCACTGTTCTGCTTAGCTCTTGTCAGCTCTGCCCAACTTCGCTAGCTTTGCTCAGCTCTATTGGCTCTGCTCAGCTTTTCTGGCTCTGCTTTGCTCTGCTCAGCTCTATTAGCTCTGCTCTACTCTGCTAAACCATGAAGAAGAAGAATTGATCAAGAACGTCTCATACCATTCTCCACTGACCCAAAGTAAGTCTTAGAGTGCATACCACTGGTCCCAGACTAGTCTCAATCGACCCAAAGTTAGCATCATAGTGGGTACCACTCCTACTACTAGTCCCAGACCAGTATCATCAGTCTCAGAGTGTGTACCACTAGTCCCAAACCAGTCTCAACCAACCTGAAGTCAGCGTCGTAGTATGTACCACTCACACTAGTCCCAAACTAATCCTACACTGACCCAAAGTCAATCTCAGAGTATGTACCACTAGTCCTAGACCAGTCTCAACTGACTTGAAGTCAGCGTCATAGTAGTTACAACTCCTACAACTGGTCCCAGAATAGTATCATTGATCCCAGATCAATGAATGTCATCCTAGCATAGGGAGTACAGTAGATACAGTGATGCATCCATCGGTACTACTATGGTCCCTATCCTCATTTCCATACTCATTGATCAAATGAGAGGTACTTCCCATGAGTTCTAGACTGCATGGGTAGGATGCCTTGATAAGAGAACTAATCAATCCTATCCTCACAAGAGGACTAATCATCCTGCTACATAATCGCCATGGAGAACACATCATCCAAGCCTCACAGGAGAGCTAATCATCCTGTGACATAATTGTCATGGGGAATACATCATCCAGACCTCACAGGAGAATTAATCATCCTGCTACACAGTCGCCATGGAGAACACATCATCCAGGCCTCACAGGAGAGCCAAACATCCTGCTACATGATCGTCATGGAGAAAACATCATCTAGATCTCATAGGAGAATTAATAATCCTGCTACATAGTCGTCATGGAGAACACATCATCCAGACCTCACAGGAGAGCTAATGATCCTGCTACATAGTCGTCATGGAGAACACATCATCCAGACCTCATAGGAGAGATAATAATCCTGCTACATAATCATCATGGAGAACACATCATCCAAACCTCACAGGAGAACTAATCGTCCTACTACATAGTGGTATCCAAATAGCTCATTGAAGAGCTTTCATAACCAGTCTGCCTCTCAGGTATCCATGTGTTATAGACAATTTTGTGCCTTACAGCAACAAGCATGAATTGTCAATAATCCAAGGGATCCAAAGTTCCCTAAACATGATGTTCCTACCCCTAGAGGAACAAGGTCAGCAAACCAACAGCTCTCAGATCAGTTCTCCACCTGAAAACACTCAAAAACAAGCAATCCTGAAATCAAAGCAGGTGCTCCACTAGGTTTCTGCGCTGAAACTCAATTGCTCCATGGTGTACCTGCGTTGCAAAGCAAGTGGGACAAAGGCCACCTGCGCTGAGCGAGAGGGGACAAGTGGCACAATGAGTCATTGCTTTGGAATCTTCCAAAAATGACACTTGGATCAGGTATTTCGCCTTGTGATGAGTCAGAGGCTCTGTTTCTCCAAGTGGAAGCAAAGTTCTCCAAGTGGACTCAAGAACTGAAGATCAACTAAAGATTAACTGAAGAGAGAGAGGACACAAGGCAGCTACACATCAGTTGCAAGCTGACTCATCCTTTCTCAATTCATCTATATATTGAGCTCTCTCCTATGAGCTCAGGAGGCTGGAATTTTGTGCAAAGTAATGATATGCTGTTGGTTTCACTATTGAGTTATTGGGTGATTGTTTGAGAGAGGTGAAGAGGAGCAATTCTTTCTGCTAGGAGGTGTTGCTGGGTTGGAGCCTTCAATGGTTGTAATACTCTCAGAACCTTTATTTCTTCATTAATAAAAGCTATTGAGGTTCTTCTATGTGCTCTTGTTTCAATAATATATTGTGATGATTGCATGTTTGGTTTACACTAATCCATGAACCAGTTATGATTGCATGCCTCTTGTAGTTTCCTTCTTTGTTATTTTGCAGGATCTCATTGTAGCTGGGCAAGCAAAAGAACAAGGAGCTAGGAGCAAGCGGCCAAAGAGAAGAGTTTGGATTCGACATTAAGCGCAAGGCAACGGTTAGTGCATTTCTCCATTCTCTTTTGCTTTCATAAAGAAGTAAACCTTAAATAGTTTGTTTTACAGTTGTTGCTAAGGAACTATCACCCTTAGAGTGGGATAGGGTCATCCGAGTCGGATACTTTTCCCTACAACAAACTGGCGACTCCGCTGGGGATCGTATCCATTTGATTGTGTTTGTAGTATTTTGCTATTCATTTCCTGAACAAAAGAGTACCAAATCGAAAAGCTTTTGACTATATCAAAAGCGAAGTAGAGGGCAGCTACTCTAGCTCATTTCTGAGCAAGTTCATGATTTGAAGAGCTGATCTACAAGGATCCTTGTAAGCTCTTAGTGATAGCTTTGCACCTTCCTAATCATCCCTTTGAGTATGCTTGACTGATTGTTTCTGATTTGAGCAAAAACCGTGCATTTTTGAGAAAATTATGACCCGGAAACTGTGAAAACGCAATTCTCGTTTTCCAAAGCAGGTAGTACACAGGCTACCTGCTTTGCAACGCAGGTCCCGAAGGGGCTACCTGCGCTGAGAGCCAGTTTGGCTGTGCAGCACCTGCGTTGGCCCAAATTTGCCTAGTGCATTTGGGGTTTCCTCCCTTTCTCTTGCCTGTTTTCACTTAGATTTTGCTGCTAAGTGTCAGTCTTGTACCTGTTCTGAAACCAATATTACTTGCCATCATTCTGCCTCTGTTATATAACAAAATTGTACTTGTTCTTTGTATTTCTTACTCATTTACAATTTCCCATAACGAAGAGTAAACTAGTCTTGCTTTTGGCCTCTTAGATCTGAACCTGTGTTAGGCATTTTGCTGGTCTAAAGAGTTAGCTTGTTTGCTGTCCATAGCTGATTAGTCATTTTACTTTCATCAGTATGGTTTGATTTCATGTATTTCCAGTGATTAAGCAAGTGAATCTTAAGGTGTCTTTTGATTTTTGGACAAACTTGTTTGTTTTCGCTCTAAATCGAAATCAAAGTTATATAACCACTTTCTTTTTTGTAATCCATTGACATTAAGAAAGGGAAAAGAAAATACATGCATTGTGCATTTTGCATTTGAAAAAGTTTGCATGATGATTTAGGAGAAAGTGCATTAGTTTGTGCTGTATGAACTGTGTGAAAAGAATTTGCCTTTCTTCTCTCTCAGTAGTTAAGATTTTCATCAGTCAAAAAGATTTGAAAAAAGCTTGCTTCTCATCTTAGGCTGCATTTAGGAATTTGTCATATACATCTCGTGGTGAACCTTGAAAGGCAAACTTTAAAAAGATCAACTTAAAATATACTGAATGAACCTAACAACGCATTTGAAACATAACGCAAACATCTAGAGGTCTAGGTAGAGACGTGTTTCGGCGTCGTTAAACATAGTGACTGTCGATCTCTACGAAGGTGGGTGATTCCTCCTGAGAGTCGGTGGCACTAATACGGATTTGTGCTCCCACGTACCGTCGCGTATATATTGGGAGACCCCTATAGGCAATTATCCTTTATCCATAGGAAGCCGTGTCGGCCGCCCTACTGATCGCGATGCAGTGAACACAGCATTCACGAAGATCGACCACCCGTACCGTAAAACGTATTCTGTGGTTTCGCGAAAGGTTTGGCACACCCTCTGCCTAGATCTCCAGAGCAGTTTCTTTTGGCCCTTTTCAAACTCTATAACTGAAAAGGTCCAACCGAGCATTTGTCACTTCGGGCTCGTTAATACATCGAAGGAGACTAGAGTCATCTTTAGCTTTTTCTCGACTCTTAAAACATGAAAAAGCAAAGTTATGTTTAAAAGCGTCTAATAAAATTCATTCAAATCGGAAACACAAATTTCCCCCTTCATATTTTAGTTGATCGAGTAATCCGCAATCGTGGAAGAAAGTCAATTGAATATCCGTCGTTCTCGGAGGCTTGCGAGTCAACCGTCTTTGTCTCCGGAATCGAAAACAATCCGGACAAAGCGAGCTCGTCGAACCAGTTCAAAATCTCCTTTAAAAGTTAGAACAAGTGTTCCAACAACATCTGAGATTCTGGTCACTCCAAACATTTCCGGAAACCCTGCCTCCATAGAAGAAGTTCAACCACCACAGAGGGACAGTAATACTGATCCTAGTCTGGGGGCAAATACTTGTATGACTGAACCAGTTCTATCTGTAACCGGTCCAGAGAGTTTTGTTCCTCAAAAATCTGTCGCGGTCGATACAACCCCTTCTTCGGCACCGGAAATCTTTTACGGACCTGACGGTCTTCCTCTTCCACCTGGTCTGATTGCAATAGAGGAAATTATAGAGGAACCACAAGTATCCACTCCAATTCAATTTGGAGTAGGGGTCACTCTATTTCCTGCTACAACAGAAGTTTGTCCATCACCAGTGGAAGTTCCTGTAGAATCACTAGGCGATCAATTGGATAGACTAAAAATGATTGAACAACCGTTGACATCTAGGACTGTGTCAAATGACACGGCGACGACAGAATTACCTGCTGCAAATCCAACAATGTTCGCCGGCATACCATCTGTCCCAACTAGCTCTCAGTCGCTAGAAGGAGTCCACCAAGAGACTATCTCGACAGTATGGTCTGTTCCTGTTTGTTCCGGAGTAATGTCTGGTAACTCTCACGGTGAGACTCATCAAATTGACCCTTTTGGGAATCTAATTAGGCCATCCAGTCCTCCAGGACAATCAATTGCCTTGAGTTCTGGATTGCTACCGTATGGGGGGCAGTATGCCCTTTCATTACCCCCTCCGGGAGGGTACGCATACGGGAGTTCTCAACCTTATTCGAGTTATGGTGGAATTGCAACGAGTAGTTGGGTACCTATGCTATCCCAGCCACCGAGAGTTGTATATTCTATGCAACAGTGTGTACCTGTGACAAACATCCCAACTACACCGGCTATTGTGACCGTGTCGCATGTTCAAACGATGCCTGTTGTATGTCAACCTCAGATTTCTCAGGTTCTCATGCAACAGCCCCTTGACCCTGCAACCCAACCACAATCGCCGACTGGTGGGGCAACACAAGTACAGTCGGGTACAACTACCCCACATCTTGGTCCAATGGTTAGTGTAGCGCAACAACCCATGGTGTCGCAACCGTGGATAGTGCAATACCAACAGCCGCAATTCCAACAAGTGTACCAAGGTTTTGAACAACAAATATTTGCGAATACTGGACAACCATATATTCAAAATGGTCAAAATCAACCACTTTATAGTGGTCAAGTCCATCAACCGTATTCATCATACCAACATTAACTCCATTATGTTGGTATGCAAAGACCGATTGTTCAGGCGATTCCATCGTATCCTGGTTACGCTTCACCTAACTTGAACCAGCAGTTACCATTCGTGGCGACTTTAGAGTTGCCTGATTTACATCGGTTAACAAACGATCCAATTGCTTACGCCCCTTGGTGGCCAGTGATTCCACACAAACTTCCATCCGACATTCCTAAATTCAATGGAAATCCAGGTGAAGACCCGTCGAATCATGTGATGACATTTCATCTATGGTGTTCGTCGAACACTTTAAATGACGATTCGATAAGGCTTCGCCTCTTTCAAAGGACATTGACAGGTCCAGCGGCAAAATGGTATATAGAATTGCCTAGAGCTTCGTTCGACAATTTTAGCTCCCTTGCCACGACATTCTTAACCCACTTTCAATTACCGATAAGGTATGAAACGGGAACAGAGATATTGACTAACTTCAAACAGACAACCGCAACTCATATATCAGATCATATACATGAGTGGCGACGTCGACGAAGAATGGTTAAAACATACGTTCCTGATCAGCTTTTAGCTGAGTGGTTTATAAAGTCGTTACTTCTGGCCATAACGGAAGATGTGGCAAAGGGAGGAGTCGTAACAGAAGAGCAAGTTATAGCTCGTGCACAATATTTGCACTTAGTATATACTCAGTCCGGCACGCTTTATGACAAAATACCAGACACCCCTAGACCAGAGTTTTCAATCCCTCCTCCTCCTAAATCAAACAGTGACTCTCATGCCGGTGATGGCGTGATTGGCACGGCAAACACGAATCCGAAAAAGACCCATCAAAAGAAGGCTCGTAAGGATTCGAATCAAAATGCGCATGAAGAAGTTCTTGCTTCGGAAGTAAATGCCGTATCGACAGATAAGGGCAAAGAAACCAATCAACCAGGAAGCAAGAAGAATCAAAACAAAGGGAGGAAGAATAAACAAGGTGAGTCATCCCCTAAGAAAAATTCTTCAAACCCTCCTGGGAATAGGAAACGGTTTCCGTGTCAAATATGCGATGACAAAGATCACAAAACTAAGGATTGCCCATTCAAAGCTGAGCTAAAGAGGTTCTTTAAAAGTCCTCATACCTCAACTGTGTCAAGTGATCAATTTCCTAACCCAGGTCAAAATCTGGTTGATAGTGGAAACGCTTCCCCGTCCCAAGTACTTATGTTGTCGATTTCGAAACAGCAAAATGATGCTTTGATTTCGACAAGGAGCAAAGATTATGGGAATCCACAGGTGTCGAACGATAAAGGGACAGATCAACCTAGCAGTTCGACAACAACTTCGGCAGAAGTTGTACCCCCCATCACACATGAATTAACAATAAAACCGCCAAAGGGAGTAGTACACAAGTCGACATTTAATCCTCGTGCCAGAGCGGCACAACATTATAACATAGTAGAAGATTTGGCGCAATCGCCATCTGCTATGTCGACTCTTGAGGTATTACAGCATTGCCCATCCCAAAGGCAGGCATTGTTATCAGCAATTGGTGGGGTGGATCCTAAAGATTCCAATCTGGTATCCTTTGATCACAAAGGGTATGATCCTCAGTTACCAGCTCAATTAGCTTTCCTCGTCCAAGTGAAAGCCCTCAAAAAAACAGTTCACAGAACGATTATTGATGAGGGAGCATCGACATGTATTATGTCGATGAGTTGCTGGAAAACTTTAGGATCTCCAACCTTGTCGCGATCATCGACAACATTAAAAGCATTCGACGGAAGGATATATACCCCTTACGGTATCCTTAGTAACCTGAAAGTTAAACTAGGGGGCAAAACAGTAGAAATAGATGTTGAAGTCATCGATGGCAATCTTGACTATAACATCCTACTGGGAAGACCATGGATTTATGCCATGCAAGCTGTTGTGTCGACTTATTTTAGGAAGATCGCATTCCCCTTTGAAGGAGGGATTACGGTCGTCGATCAACAAAACTTCCTCCCTAATGGTTCACAAGTTACAGGAAGCGTTCCCATGATCCATGGCAGCGACTGGTCGATTCAAGATATTGGAGTAGGTCTGTTGAAAGATCCCACTATGATGGGAACTTTCGCGCTACCACCTCCTATTTGTATAGGAAATGTACCATTTGTAGCAACATGCAATATGGTATCCACCTTGAAAGTCACAGAAGGCAGAGTCGCTATGGATCATGCAATGGTTTTGCCACCAAGCCCCATTGAAATATTGTAGCAATCAATGTTTCATGCATGGGAGGCGAACCCAAATCAACGCTCGTCGAGCGTTTGGGTAGATAGATCTAGAGAATATAGTACCCCATTAGATCCTTGGTCGAGAATACATGGGATTGACGAAGGAATCTTACAATCAATGATGATTGAGGGGGCACCATGGAATGATCACCACCATCGTTCCCTTCTTCCAGAATACGAAGAAGATACTCAGAAAGATCTTTACCACCCTTCAGTCTTTGAATTCCTAACAAATACTGTAAACACGGTGAATTCCGAGCGAAACTTATCAAATATCGAAGAGACTATAGCCACAAATATCTCGACAAAACCTGATGTTGTAGAGAATATTCATGTTGGCAAAGGTTGTTCCCCTTCAGAACTGGAAATATATAACGCTCTCTTTCGCGAATTTAGAGATGTCTTTGCTTGGTCATATGATGAAATGCCAGGCATTGACTCGAGTATCGTTGAACATGAAATTAAAATGTATCCTAATGTCAAACCAGTAAGACAACGGCTTCGACAGGTACACCCTAAGAAAGCCGCTGCCATTAAAGCAGAAGTTGAGAAACTTCTCCATGCTGGATTCATCTACCCGGTTCCTCTAACCGATTGGGTATCAAATATTGTCCCTGTTATGAAAAAACAAGGGACGATAAAAGTGTGCGTCGATTATAGGGATGTAAACCAAGCTTGTCCGAAGGACAACTACCCTACGCCCTTCATCGACCAGATAATTGATGAATGCGCCGGATGTGAAATCTTTTCCTTTATGGATGGATTTTCCGGGTATAATCAAATAAATATCCGCCCACAGGACCAGTCAAAGACTGCATTTATATGTCCGTGGGGCACGTTCGCTTATCGAAAATTACCCTTTGGCTTGAAGAACGCAGGGGCAACTTTTCAGAGGGCTATGAATTACGCCTTCCATGACATCAAGAGCATTGTTCAACCATATCTCGACGATCTTCCGGCTCATTCGCGAAAGCGGACTGATCATCCGCAGCATTTAAGAGCGATATTTCTACGTTGCCGACACTACAAGATAAGACTCAACCCTCACAAATGTGTGTTTTGCGTCGGTTCTGGTCGCTTACTTGGCTTTGTAGTCTCTAAAGATGGGATTCGTCTTGACCCCTGTAAGGTTCAGGCAATCATTAATTTGCCTCCACCTTCGAATTTGCTTCAGATTCAGAAACTCCAAGGGAAAGCAAACTTTCTGAGGAGGTTCATTCCAAATTACGCAGAACTTGCTAAAGGTTATACACGTCTTTTGAAAAAGGATGTACCCTTCGATTGGGACCAGGTTGCGCAAGCTTCCTTTGACGCTTTGAAAAAGTCTCTAGTAAAAGCATCATTAATGTACGCCCCAGATTATCTTAGGGATTTTAACATGTATCTAGCTGCGGCAGATACGACCATTGCGATGGTTTTAGTACAAGAAGTCGATGGAGTTGAACATCCTATATATTATTTAAGTAAAAACTTAAATGATACAGAAAGTAAATATTCTTACGTTGAAAAGCTAGCGCTCGCTGCTGTTCAAGCGGTACAGAGATTTCGACATTATATCCTCTTTAGGAAAACTACCATTCTGTCAGATTGCAACCCCATGACTTATATACTGTCGCGACAGTTGCTGGGGGGCAAATATTCCAAATGGATAGCGATCCTTCAAGAGTTTGATCTGGAATTTGTGAAATCCAAGTCAAAGAAAGCTCTGGTATTCGAAGAATTATTATGCGATCTCCCATCATCGTCCAACGACGAAACTTCCAAGGAGTCAATAGCGGACGAGACTTTATTTCTGATATCTGCAAGCGATGAATGGTATGGAGATATAATTATCTATCTCCAAACCCAAAAGTTTCGGCCTGACACCTCGCACTCCGAACAGAAACGTATACGATACCAAGCAAAAGACTACATGATCGTCGGTGATACTCTTTACCGTCGTGGTATCGATACCGTTCTGAGGAGGTGTCTCACCCATGAAGAAGCCGAAAAAGCCCTGAATGAGTGTCATTCAGGCGCGTGTGGGGGGCATCAATCAGGTTTCGCTACAGCCCAAAAGATATTAAGAGCAGGATATTTTTGGCCAACAATGTTCAAAGATTGCATAATCGCAGTCCGAAGTTGTCATTCCTGCCAAATCTTTGATAGCAAAACCAGAAGACCACCCGCACCGCTGCAACCAATAGTTGCGGTTGGGCCTTTCGCCAAATGGGGCATCGATTTCATGCAATGTAACCCCACCTCGACCGGGGGGCATGGGTATATTATAGTCGCAGTTGACTATTTTACCAAATGGGCCGAGGCGATGCCTACATTGGACAATACTGGTGAAACAGCTGCCCTTTTCTTTTTCAATCATGTAGTCGCCAGGTTCGGTGTACCCCAGGCTATAGTTACAGATCATGGATCGCATTTCCGCAATCACATGATGGTCGAATTAGCTGCCAAACTAGGGCTATCTCACGACAGCTCTACTCCGTATTATCCACAAGCCAACGGACAAGTTGAAGCAATCAACAAGGTCATGAAGCGTATGTTGCAGAGGATGATCGGAGTTCATAAAAGAAGATGGCACCTAATCCTGTATGCAGCCTTGTGGGCCTACCGAACCTCGGTAAGAAACGCGACCGGTTTCACACCTTTCCAATTGGTGTACGGTCTAGAAGTAGTCTTACCGATCCAGTGTGAAATTTCGTCGCTTAAACTCGCAATTGATCTCCTCCCCGGAACTTCGGAAGAAGAGGCTCGTTTCTTAGAATTAATCCAATTGGATGAAACCCGTCGTGATGCCGCTTTGGCTAACGAAGCCCATAAGAAATGAGTCAAGGCTCAGTTCGACAAAAATGTCAAACCCCGTGTCTTCTCAGAAGGTGATTTGGTCTTGCTTTATGACCAAGAATCCGATAAATTAGGAGCAGGTAAATTCAATTCCTTATGGATGGGCCCCTATATTTTTAAAAGAGTATTAGCAAAAGGAGCCTACGAGTTAATAGATTATGACGGAATTCCACTGGCGCAGCCCCGGAACGGGCTGTACCTCAAGCGTTACTATGCTTAAATAGTAACCTGCGTGCTTTTGTTGTATTTTGTTTTCGCCAAAGTTCTTGTTCTGGTTGAGGGATTCCCTTTTTCATTCGTTGCAGATGTCAAACCTTATGGAGACATGTGTTGGATATGCCGACGGAGCAAGTCGTAGTTCGCGGAACCTATCCTCCGCAGCATGGGCCATTTTTAATCCAAGTGGCGAGTTAGTAAGTTTCAGAGGTGTATGTATTGGGCAATCAACGAATAACATCGCTGAATATAGCGCGTTGATAGAACTACTCTCTGATGCCATCACACGAGGCATACGCCGACTAATTGTTAGGCTAGACTCACAGCTCGTAGTACTACAACTCAATGGTATATATTCTGTTCGTAATCCAGCTATTTATCGCATGTTCCTAAGAGTAAAGATCTTGGAAAGACGATTTGATTCAATTCAATATCAACATATTTCAAGAAATCTAAACACATTAACTGACTCATTGGCAAACTATGTGTTAGACAGACATTTGCAACATTTATAAAGGACACATCATAAAAAGTGTACATATGAATCATCCAAATCAACCAGAATAAGACTCGAAAATCAAAATATATATATAAGCTGTTCATAAAGTTCATACATAATGTTCTGTAACCAAGACAAAATTGGTCATATGACCTAAAAACTCAAAATGCTAGGGGGCACCCTAGCCTAGTGATGCTCCTGATAGTAAGCCACAGTATGTGCGATCATGCGCAGAAGACGGGTCCATCGTCTAGGTACATCGATAGTATGCTGCTGCATCGGTAAAGGTAACTCGTCAATCTGTACATCCGGAAGACCACGGGTAAGGTTCTCGACCTGCCCCTGCACAGCTGTAAGGGTCTCTGTGTCGCTAAGATCACGGATAATAACTCTCCGAGCAGGTTCCTCTGCCGGAGCAGTAACAGGTGGTCTCGGACGAAATGCCGGACGAACAGGACCGACATCTGCAAGCGCACATGAGTTCAATTAAAGTCTTGAAAGAATAAAGCACAAGAACATTATGAATGAAAAACAGTGAACGGTAATATGGTTGAAGTTCTTACCAGTAGCATCCCACTGAGCACCGTCTGGCAGTACCATATCCGGATCACCCCGGAAATCCATACCAACATATGGGTACTCGGAAAAAGCCATCTCCTGGCGATCGAACCACCTAAAGAAAGCAGCATTGAAAGAAATCTGGGATTGACCTGCATGCCTGGACATGTGATCGACCCATCGCTACATACGTGGCTCGGTAGGAGAAGGCACTCCGAGATCAATGTACTGAGGTTGCATCAGAGGGATCTTCTCCAAGGCGAAGGCAGTCAGAATCGAACCAAAACCAAAGTTCTTCAGCTTCCCGTCCTTCACCTTGTTCAATTGATTTTTCATCTGACTAAGCACTGCATCACTCCAGTTGAAGATTTTCGGTTGGAGACATTCCAAGGCGTGCTGCATGTGAGACCTGTTGGCAACATGTAAAGATGCGCTACCGGCCATCCTACCAAGAGTATACAGAATGGACCTGAGAGGCCTGCTAGTAACATCACGGATAACCACCTTGCCGTCTCTGCTCGGCTGGGACCCCTCCCTGCAATACTGGCGAACATAATCTCTCACGGAATCATTCCCCCGAACTGTACCTGATAAAGAAATGGGGGCACCCCGCCTTGACAGGCCAGTCAAGAAGTAAATATCTGTCACAGTCAATGGAATAGGTTTGTTCCTGATCTGGAATACTTGGTTAACAGGATCCCAAGCATCAAGCAAATACTGCAGTAGTGAAATCTGTGCTCTCATGCTAGAGATACGGAAAAACTTCAGTAAACCACAGTCTCGCAATGCGCCCACCGTAACAGGATCATGAAGGGCAATCATATCTTCTTCTTCATGTTCTCGTTCTCGCCATGTTAGGGCCATCTTGTTCAAGAATCCCTGCAAAACAAACAAGAGAATGAGTCAGCTCCTGAAATTGAGGAAAAACTGGCGAAAATTTCATCAAAATCTGTTAAAAATTGTTGCTTTTATGCCCCAAAGCAGGTGCCCAGTGTACTACCTGCGTTGGGGGACAAGCTGCCTTCAAGCAGCTTGGATCCCAACGCGGTTTTCGAATGGGGAACCTGCGTTGATCAGAGGGCGCCCTGGCAAAACCCCAGAGGCTCAATAGAACAGCAAAACAGGCATAAAACAGGAAAATCAAACCATGAAAATGAAGAGCTAAGGTTTAGCTCCTACCTGGTCCAAACGGCGCCGAAAATCGTCCGCAGAATCTCCCGGAATTAGCTGATGAAAATCGAGGGGAAAGAGGCTCCTCCAAAGCTCCAACAAGCAAAATGCAAATGAAATGGTAAAATGAGAGGTAAAACCCTTTTTATTTGCTTTCTTACGTAATTCAAGGTAAATATTAATGTGTTAATCTCATTTTCAAGTAAATATTACCCATTTCTAACTAGTTTGTTGCAGCAAATTGAAAATGCAGTGCTATCAATGAAAAAGAGAAGCTAATTATGGTAAAAATCAAAAGTAAACCATATAATTGAGCAGTTTTAGCAATGTTCATGCTCGTTAAAAAATAAACGCAAGAATCGAGCAGTTTTTGTGTAGAGTTCATGCTCGTTAAAAAATAAACATAATTTGTGAGCAATCTTTCCCTAGCAGTTCAAGCTCATCCAGAAAAAATGAACCGGTAAACAACCTCGAGAAATGTAACCTTTGAAAGCCATATTAAAAGCCCTTGGTCGTGTTTATATGCCATCACCTCCATCCGTTCATTTGGCCAATCGTTCACCTCCATATGTTTGTTTACCCATTTTGAGGAACAACTGCGAAGAGTGATTTCATTTAGCCATCCTTGTGACACTGCCGTGATTGGAGAATTCCAAACTGTACCTGGAATCTGCTGCTATCCCTGTTCATCACTCGTTCCTCAAAAGACGAGTCTCCTTTGAGCTCTTTTCACTGACTCGTAAAATATGAAAAGTTTGCCGAGTTTTGGCCTCCCAGCTCGTTAAAAGGACCGGAAGAGCTATCCCTCCTCTAGATTTTAATCTTTTTGGACCTAAGGGATTATTACACAAAAAGATCGAGCGCTTGTTTTGTTCGGCTCGTTAAAGAAATCGAAAATTCATCCCTTCTGTATTGTTTTATACTTTTTCGGACTTAAGGGATTAGAAGACGAAAAAGGAATTTTGGAGTTAACTTTTCGTACCTTTTCAGACTCTCTAAAAATGAAAAGGACCGAGTTTTCCTTGTCGTTAGACTCGTTAAAATGATTAAATAGCGACAAACTTGTCTTTAGACGAGAACGAGTTTCTCTATCGCTAGGCTCGTTAAAACATAGCGATGGGCTTGCCCGAAGGGCAGGTTATAGAACAAGCATATGTTATCCTCCTCAAGCTTGACAAAAATAAAGAGGTACTGGTCAGCAATGACTGGGGAAAAATTGGGAGAACCTCACAGCATTAATGGTAGCAAGTCGCTCTTGAACATGACACTTTGTCCTCCGTATCACATCGGGTTGGGTTGTTTCATTCACCGGTCTCATAACCATGGTCCTCGCCACACCATCCACAATTGGGGTAATGCTACCAATCCATCACATCAGTGTCGTTATATGTTCAAGAGATGTGGTTCTGTAAAGAGTCAACCGTGTTCCACCCACTGCCATACATTATCCTTCATCCACTTCATGACCGCCACCCTGAATCATACATCACAGTTTGTTTTCACCTCATCACAATCACTAGCTCCGTTCCGTGTCACTGATGTGGGATTCATTAAGGCCCTCCTTTGACGGATCGCTCTTTGTCGACATCAGCTCATTATCCAAGGAGTTGATCTAGGAACACCCCCTTCAGTACTTTGAAGCTTGCATGCCTCAATGGCAAGTTTCTCACTTCCGGCGACAGGTATACATCAATGACCTTCGACCAGAAGATTTTACATGGTGGTTGACACCAAGTCCTTTATTCCCACCATGTGGATTGTACTGCCGTACCTTGAGGGTCATCATCCTTATCGGTGATTCCTCTCGCGCTTGTTAACGGTTTACATCATTGACCGGTAATCAAGCGATGTCTTTCCATGTTCGACTTCAAGAAATTCTCACATGGATAGACTTGTACATCGAGTGAAGATCGGAAGAGATTGAAGACCCCGGATCTAGTTTCATCCATCCGGGCTGCGATATATATTCAGGACATAAAGACATTTGATATGTACATCATTACAGCAGATGATCATCCTTCTCAAAGGATGATAATTTCAGCAGAGAATTATCAGTCTACAATCAGACGATCGTCTGTTCTATGTACCAAAATGTATTTATAAAGCTGAGCATGGGAATGCCCGCCTCAGCTAGATCATGAAAATGTATGAAAAATAATGTATTGTATTGTATCTTATTACAGGACACTTCTCAGCAGATTGAATGAACTTCGGATCCTCTCAATAAAGCATTTCACCCGATAAACGACCTCATACTTTAGGGGGCATCTGTTATAGACAATTTTGTGCCTTACAGCAACAAGCATGAATTGTCAATAATCCAAGGGATCCAAAGTTCCCTAAACATGATGTTCCTACCCCTAGAGGAACAAGGTCAGCAAACCAACAGCTCTCAGATCAGTTCTCCACCTGAAAACACTCAAAAACAAGCAATCCTGAAATCAAAGCAGGTGCTCCACTAGGTTTCTGCGCTGAAACTCAGTTGCTCCATGGTGTACCTGCGTTGCAAAGCAAGTGGGACAAAGGCCACCTACGCTGAGCGAGAGGGGACAAGTGGCACAATGAGTCATTGCTTTGGAATCTTCCAAAAATGACACTTGGATCAGGTATTTCGCCTTGTGATGAGTCAGAGGCTCTGTTTCTCCAAGTGGAAGCAAAGTTCTCCAAGTGGACTCAAGAACTGAAGATCAACTAAAGATTAACTGAAGAGAGAGAGGACACAAGGCAGCTACACATCAGTTGCAAGCTGACTCATCCTTTCTCAATTCATCTATATATTGAGCTCTCTCCTATGAGCTCAGGAGGCTGGAATTTTGTGCAAAGTAATGATATGCTATTGGTTTCACTATTGAGTTATTGGGTGATTGTTTGAGAGAGGTGAAGAGGAGCAATTCTTTCTGCTGGGAGGTGTTGTTGGGTTGGAGCCTTCAATGGTTGTAATACTCTCAGAACCTTTATTTCTTCATTAATAAAAGCTATTGAGGTTCTTCTATGTGCTCTTGTTTCAATAATATATTGTGATGATTGCATGTTTGGTTTACACTAATCCATGAACCAGTTATGATTGCATGCCTCTTGTAGTTTCCTTCTTTGTTATTTTGCAGGATCTCATTGTAGCTGGGCAAGCAAAAGAACAAGGAGCTAGGAGCAAGCGGCCAAAGAGAAGAGTTTGGATTCGACATTAAGCGCAAGGCAACGGTTAGTGCATTTCTCCATTCTCTTTTGCTTTCATAAAGAAGTAAACCTTAAATAGTTTGTTTTACAGTTGTTGCTAAGGAACTATCACCCTTAGAGTGGGATAGGGTCATCCGAGTCGGATACTTTTCCCTACAACACCATGCTAGCAGAAACATACTCTGCCTTGGTAGTGCTCAAAGCCACCGACTTTTGCTTCCTGCTTATCCAGAATATCAAAGTAGATCCCGAGGAGAACCAGCACTGAAAAGTGCTCTAGTGATCCTCCATACTCCCTGCCCACTGAGCATTTGAAATATTCTAGGTAGTGTATCTCAATCCATGAGAGATTGTGCCCTGAAGAAATCTCACAAGATTCTAGGCACCAATCTAGTGAAGCTCAACCAAATATGAGCTCACGATACTAACTGCAAAACATATGTCTAGATGGAGGTTCACCAAGAATATCAACGCGAATAAGTTTATGAAACTCAGAGGCATTTCCCAAATCTTGTCTGACATCACTACCATATAACTTTTGAAAGTTAAGATCCTCGAGGTAGTCACAGGCTTGCAGCTTATCTTTGTACATTTGGAATCCAACTCTCTATGTCTTCTACAAATGAGAGGGTCTACAATTGTAAGACATAGGTGCCAGTATGATAGGTCTATCATCCACAACCTTCGGATGGTTTGGATCGATTTCACTCCTAGTGAATCTCAACTTCATCAGACAGTTGTTGATCCTCTCATACTATGCCCGGGGTGTTTTTCTTCAAGCCATAGAGGGCTTTCTACCACCTAGATACATGAGATTCCCAATCATGAATCTCAAACTCATTGAGTTGTTCCAAACCTATGGACCTGTGGCATGAGGGGAATGGTCCCTTTATAAGATTTTCCTTCGCTACATCTTAGACATGTATCTTTATGCTCTTTTTGAATTTAGGTATCCCTCTCACCATCTGACTCATAGACCTCTGATGTTGTCTCAATGGACATGGTCCCCAATGGACTTCCTGCAACTTGATACAACCTTGAACTTAAAAACATCTTTGAAAAATCTATTTTCAAACACGTAGCTTTTCATTGATGACTACCACCCTGAACCTTTGACTTCCATTACTGAAATGGACACTAGGTTCTTGTTGCGATCAGGTACATTAAAGTGTTTCTATAAATGAATTGAGTTACCCTCATTTGATTTAGGGGTAACATTCCCTACACCCTTTTTGGGATAGGTGGTATTGGCTCCAAGTATAATCCCATGATTATCTATCTGATGAAGTTCCTGGGTTCCTTGCTTTCTTTAAAGAGTCAACCATTTCTCCTTGATGAACTGTATTACCTGTCATTCCCCTGACCGTGGAATGATTTTTTTGTCTTCATCAAGAGAAGTGTCTCTACCATTCAGGCACTCCTTCACATAATGGCTGAACTTATTGTAACCAAGCCATCTATCTTTCCTTCCATCCTTAGATTCAAACTTCCCAATGAAGTGATCTTTAGGTAGGCCATCAGAAATTTCTGCTGCACCATTTTGATAATGTTCTCTGCTTCGATTTCATCCTTAGTAAATTAGAAGTGGGAAAAGGAACCCATTGATCCTTTTGTCCTATCCCAACTGTCTTCGGTGATTTCTCTTTCACTCTTGCTTGGGCATTGTCATCACCTCAGCTTTGATACCATGTTAAGTTTAGGCATGTTCTATGCTAGAGAAATTTATTTCAATTTTCCAGATTAGCAATCACATCAACATTAAAGTAAACTGTAGATAGAATAGAAACATAAATCACAAAGAACAAGCCAAGACAAGAGGAAACAGGATGTGGTGCTAGCCAGGGACAAACCCCACAATGTGGGGAAACCCTTGATCAATTCCTCTTTTATTTTCTTCAAAGTTTAACAGAGAAATTGAGAGATATAGTACATTTACAATAGAAGTAAATACTTTAACTTTTAATATCTGCAGGAGATTAGTTGAAGACATATTGCTTCAACTGATTCTCTAAGGTGACTCCTTCACCTATCATATAGCTACTTCTCGATCATTTGTTGCACCCCACTGTGCAGCACCTTAGTGTACCATCACAGTGTGTTGAACCTTGATGACTGAGCTGCTCCTGCTCTCATCATCATGATGCCCTTGCTAATGTGCCCATCATGCTGCTGTTATAACTTCTCACTGCTTCATTAGTTGCAACACTATCCTTCTGTTGCTTCATTATACAACCATATGTGTATAAGCCTTAGCTACTTTCTATGGCTTGCAGCCTAGTAAAGCAGCTAGGCTATACTTCTGGAATCCTCCACGCAGTCTCAAACCGCACAATCATGCTATCATTTACAGTAATCTAAATTCATACATTGTCCTTTCTAACCTCTTTATAACGCGAATGTATATAACATACATATGTTGAGACTGGGATCGTGCCTCTAGAATTATTGTGATATCTACAGTGAGGATATACATATACCTTGACTGTTGTGAGATAGATCCATCAGGATTGTTCTCACCAGAAATGTGACTATGATGAGAATTTCGTTATCCAAAGTTTATAATGCTTCATCCATCTAAGATAGGTATATCATTTAAATTCCAAGAATTACTACTCCTTTTGAGACTTTGATCTTAGCTGAGATTGTATTTATGATAGAGGTACCTTTCTGTGCCTATCCAAGATTTCAGACCTCTGATAAAGACATCAAAGTCGTGTCTGCCTGCACCTATATGAAATACTGCACCTGCACCTTATCACGGATATCTAGTGTCCATCTGAAATCTATATTATGACTTCCAACAGTGTAGATCTGTGCTCTCATACTCATCTGAAGTTCCTTCTGCACTCTCCAACCAAGATCTAGCTTGATTGTACCATAAACACATGAGATACATTCATGACCCTCACCGAAAATTCCTGCGGCTTCCTCATGACTTATCTATAGTTTCGTTACCCTTAATTCGGCTCCATTATCATGACTGTGGCTCTCAGCATTCCTCATTGTGGCTACAATAGCTTTTAAGGTGTTTCCATATATGTGTATAATGTATCACTATCTCCATGAACAACGTATAATGGCCTCTTTATTGATTGTGTTTTGTTGCGACTTACTGCAGCTCATATTCCACCTTTGACTACAGCTTATGGTAGTAGATTAGGGCATCACGTTATGTCTTCATGAATTGCGTGTAATCCATGTATAGTGTATAGCGTATAAGCTCTCCAAAAACTACGTTGGATTAGGGCATCATCAAACTAGGTCAACGTATTATTTTTGTGTTTCTCCTTCTCCAAAACCCACGACGTGGAGAGGAGATCACATCAAGAATGTGTTTAAGTGACATCAAGTCCTTTCCAATTTATACTAAAATGTAGAAGATGAATAGGCATGTCTATTGGGCTTCTGAGCCTACTCAAGTTGTCGGTCGACTTGATAATAATTCCATAATCAAAATAAATTCATATCTCTAAAAATAATTATCGGAACTAGATGATCTTTAGATCAATCCTACACCTCTCAATGAGAGTGATCCAATAAAAATATCAGCTACCTTAAATAAGCTGACCCACATGGATTTTGGCCCTAGTTGTCAATTTTAGCACACCTTTTGTTGAGATGATGAGTGTTAGAAGAGTCTAGATGTCTTAAAAGAGAAAATGGTCACTGCGCTAATAATGGTGTTTCCAAATTGGAAGAAGGAGTTCCCCGTTCATCTGGATGCATCATTTATAGCTTTGGGAGCTATCTAACATATCCAGGGGAGGGGGATATTAATCACCCCATTTTATTTGTGAGTCACAAACTGTCTAAGGTAGAGACGAATTATTATGCGATAGAACAAGAAGGCTTGGCTATGGTGTACGTTCTACAGAAGCTTAGACACTACTTGTTGGGTGTGTACTTTAAGATGTTCACAGACCATTCTACATTAAAATACTTGGTGATTAAGCATGTGTTGGGGGAATATTTCTAGATGGCTATTACTATTTCAAGAATAGGATTTTGAAGTAACCGTCAAGCCATGATGACTAAACACTGGGATAGATCATCTATCTCAAATTGAGAATGGTGAAGAACCGACCAACATTAAAGAAGGATTACTTGATGTGAAACTCTTCAAAATCAAGGTTTTTGATGACCATTTTGTAGATATTATTTAATTTTTGACTACTGGACTAGCCCCTGTGGAGTATGCAATGCAGAAGAAGAAAGAATTAGTAGTCAGAGCAATGGATTTTTCTTTGATTGTTGGGTATGTGTATAAAATGTGCCTTGATTAAATATTTCTCAAATACGTCATTGAGCATGAAAGACATAGTATTTTGGTTGAAGCGCATGGTGGTGTCATAGGAGGGAACTATGTAGGAAAAGCCACCGAACAAATTATTTTTAGGGAAGGACTATGGTGGCTCACAATGCACAAGTATTCTAAGGAATATTGTAGTATGTGTGACATTTTCTAGAGGACCAAAAGATAATTGTGAAGAGATGAATTTCCACTAAATCCACAAGTTACTTTGCAATATTTTGATAAGTGGGTGATTGATTTTGTGGGATCGATCAATCTATTAGGAAAGAATACTTGTGTGAACTACATTATTACCATGATAGATTATCTGGCCAGGTGGGCTGAGGCACAACTGGTAAAAGGATTGCAACGTTGAAACTGATGTGCACTTCATTTTTGGTGTATATATTATCGACTTTTGGGTGCCCGAATATTCTGATGAGTGACAGAGTAATGCAGTTCATCAACTGCATGATTGAAGTATTAACAAACAAAGTTCCAGTACATGACCAAAAGAGCACACCTTATCATCCTCAAGGGAATCAAACGATTGAGTCTTTTAATAAAATTTTGGATAATGCTATGATTAAGGTTTGCAATGTCAACATGAGTGATTGGGATGTGCGCATACCTATATTGTTATGGGCATACAAGACTAGAAAAAAGATGACAAGGTAGACTCCGTTCACGGTGGTGTATGGAAAAGAAGTTATAATGCCAATGGAATATATAGTACCCAATCTTAGAATCACAACAATCACGAATATGGAAGACATTGATTTTATGGAGGAAAGATTGGAACAACAACTCACGTTAGAAGAAGATCGCTTTCTTGTAGGATTTCACCAAAAACTACATAAAGCTTGGGAAAAGGCATGCATGATTGACATATTAAGAATCAAACTTAAAAGAGTGGAGACTTGGCTTTTTTGTATGATAGTAAGTTCGCATAGTTCCGAGGTAAGTTCAAGATGCATTGGTTAGGCCCATACATTATCAAGGATATCTCAGATGGTGGCACAGTTCATCTCGCAAAGTTGAATGGAGACTTAATCAGTGGGCGAGTAAGTGGGAATGGGTTCAAAGTCTATAGGGATGACTCCATCTCTAGGACTACATGATGATTATACCAATGGAGGACAGTCTTAGTGCTATAGGAAGTTGGAAGGAAGCACAAGATTATAAATTACTCTGCCAGTGAAGGACATTGTTGAAGAAGGAGGTTTACACGAGATTCAGGAGGATGGTACAAGTAGAGAAAGCTACGACAAAGAAGGGGTAAATGTGCTGTAGGGAGGGCTCTGACAAATTTTGTTCAAAATATGACCATTGGGGTTGATTTGGCAGGGAAATTTCCATTAAAAGGAGTTGGGAAAATGGATTTAAGGGGCATATATGGGCAGATGTGCCACCAAATCCACATTTTTTAGCAAGCTCTAGAGGGAATTGAGTGGTTTGAGTTTAAACAAGGCTATAAATATGGCATCACACTCCACATTCAGACACTTTTTTTATTGAGAATTCGTTGTGCGACTTTGCAACCAAGTGTGAGCCAGGCATTCTGCTAGATGTCTAGTTATTTTTGGAAGGAGCTTGAGAATGAGTATTTGAGTCAAGGGCTAGAATCCATTATGACCGCCTCATATCCACTGCACACTACTACACCTAGATCGCCCAAAACTAAGCCTACTATCGTAGCATCAGGGGCCAAGATGTAAAAGAATCCCCAAAGAACCCCAATTACACAATGACCACAGAAAATTCAAGTAGTGAGGAGAAAATGAATCCATAAAAATAACAAATGTAGCCCCGACATATGGGAGAGGAAGAATTAGCTGATGAATTTTGGATATCATCTCAAACAAGGTGGAACTAATCTCGAGGTTGCCACCCTATATGCCCCCGAGGAAACCAACTACGAAGGTAAGAAAGGACCGAGATTCCATCAAATACAAGTTATTTACACCCCTATTACCGAGGACGTTCCAATTGAGGGATATATGTTGGCCAAGGTGCCACACCTGCGCATGGAGGGCCAATATTTGAATGATCACAACAAGTATCCCCAATTTGAGCCGAACAAGTACCTCCAATTTGTTTATTACGAAGAAGCTGGAGTGACAAGGGTTGAGCCAATGAAGTGGGTAGTCGAGATTCAACATGTTGGGTTTTTCAATATGCTTTATGTTTTATATTTTGGGTGTAACAACATAAACACAAGTTTTGTGTGACAACTATTGGCATTGGTACATGATAACAATATGTGGCTCAAAGAGCCAATCCTTATTTACGATTTAATCACTAGGATTACCACATTGCCTTATCAAGGAGAAAATCACAATGATGCATTTGTTGGGAAATCTCTAGAGAAAACGATGGTTGATTAGATGAAGAATGACTATGGCATCACCAAGAAGTATCGGGGCTATACTATTAGTTCTCTTAACATTAAGGCTATATTTTTTTCCACATCCATTTTGGTCGGCAAAATCATGAGGAAGTGTTGGGCAGACGAACTGTCGACTGTAGTCGTATCCTTGGCTACGTAGAGCATCAAGGGGGTCTAGTTTAATTGGGCCAACTATCTATGTCAGGAATTTTTAGATGATTGTCCTGAAGCATATGAAGAAGGGAATCCATTCCACTACACATAGTTTTACTCTTAATCATATTGGTAGCATGCCGAACACTAGAGGATTCATAGTTCCTAATTTAGAACTTGATGTGTGTGAGGCTGCCAAGTTTTCCTCATTATGGGCCTATAAGGAACTGACTCGTGTTATGGAGAAAAAAATATTATGGGTTCTCTTTGAGATGTACCTACACATAGTCATAAAATAAAGGTCGTAGTTGTCACCTTCATTCTTTCAACATTATAGTGACATTGCTGATTTTAAAGCAGACTTTCATAGTGTCTCTATGTGCACCAAGAAATATTTGGAGAAAGTGTGGTACGAGCTACCATACTTAGTGTTTGAAAATAACATCTTAATGGTCATCAATAAGTGGTTAAGTAATTGTCTTACCCCAACAATTGTAAAAGTGATTGAGAATCTAGGAACAAGTGCGTGAGCTGAAATATCAGTTGCCAAGAAGGATACCACTAAATTTCATCCGATAGTCACCATTGACCTCGATGAAAATACTATCGAGCCAATAATCGAGAATGAGACTTGCAAAGGGGAACAAGGTGGTGGATACCCTCATGTGGACATGGAGGACATTGATTCCCGATTTATATAAGAAAGTGAAATAAGGAGCATTCTCACAGTACGCAGAAGAAGAAGAAGTCATATAAATCTACCATTGTTAAAGTTCTAGTCCTCAATTAGGGAGAATCTGATGAAATTGGTGACACTGTCCATGTTGCTGTTATCACTTAAGAAAAAAAACTTCTAAATTCTAAACATCAGTTTGATTCCAAAGGATTGATGTTAGTCTTGGTCTAGTCTTTCCATGGTTTTTTTTAGAGTCTAAAATCTAGAAGAGAGTCTTATTGGTATTGTCAAATGTGGTAAACACTCTATTTTTTCCTATCGTTGGTCCCACATCACACATAATTTTCCACGTGTCAAACTTGTGTCAAGGTTTTAATAGTGTAAAACCGAGTCTAGGAGTTTTTGGAGCGCAAACCCCAATTTAGGAGTTTTCGTAGCGCAAAACCCAGAATTTGCACTAGCTGCACTACGAAATCGGGGATTCGTGCAAATCCGTGTCAAATCTCACCTAGTTGTCCAATCTATCAGATTCTGTTAATATTACATCATCAAATTTCAGTCCATACACCATGCCTATCACATGCAACCGCTTATTATCATCATTAGGTTCCTTAGGTTTCTTGGTATGCTCAAGTTTAAAATTTCAAAAAAGGGTCCAACTATTTTCAGTTATGATTATGTTTGGGTCCATGCATGAGAAGCAAATTGATAGGCATTTAATCATAATTCTTTCCATTTCAAGGGAGGTAGTTTCCCTTTCCATTTCAAGTGAAGCAGTGATTAAGATTAAGATAGTGCAAGCTCTTTCAATTTTTATTTTGCAGGAATCCCATGGAGATGTCTACAGAAAGGAAGGATCATAGGTCAGGCAGGTGTCTGAGGAATGAGCCTGATGGCTTAGATGTTCTCCTAAAGAACAATGAAGTTGAACAAGCTTTCAAACAGGCTAGCTGTTGGAGATTTTGTGAAAAATTTCAAGGAGGCCACATGCAAGTCACCAAAGAATTTTCTTTCAATTTCACAAGATTGAATTTGAAGGTTGGAGTGCTTGAATTACCAATCTCTCCAGAGGTTATATCTGCAGTCACTAAAATTCTAAGGGGACAGGAGAGGTGGTTTAAAAACTTCAAGTTTGATATGACTCATTGCAAGGAATTCTTAAAGCCGAAGTTCGTTGATTTAGAATTAAACAAGTGAGTGCCTAGGAGCTTTGTCAAGGATTCATATGCTAATTTACTTACCTGCATACAGAGATACTTTACCTGTGAGGGAAGGTATCATAAGGTGTATTCCTATCACTTCAGTATTCTACTTCATTTCACTAGAAAGATATCTCTGGATTTTCCTTTCTATCTGTTCCGTAGCCCAGGAAAAATTTGTGACAAGGTTCAGTTGAAGAAGGAAGCCTGTGAGACATCGCTGCTTCATCATGGATTAGCCAAATTGATCGTTTTTCATTAGCTCGAGAAAATAGATAGGGAGTGGTCCATTTTCTTTTTAATGTCTGGCTTCAAGAATGAAATTGGTCTCAACCCTTAGGCTATGAGGATTTCTTCACTAGTAGTTAGTCATCGTGAGGAAACAAGATCAAGAAGATTTGTGAAATTGAAAGCTAGGAAGCAGGTGAAGGAGCCCATGAGACCACTAGTAATTCAAGGCACACCTCAGAAGTCACAGAAAAAGAAGGTTCAGATCAAATAAGGTGTACAAGAGCAATCCACAGGTGAAACAGTCCAAAGAAGAGTAACCAAGAGCCAGCTAGCTTCAGTATTTGGCTTTGCTTCTTGGGAATCAGAAGGAATTCAATGTTCAAAATGTCTTGTCTTGTCCTCTTTTCATTATTTACAGTGGTATGAATGTATGATTACATATAAATCACTGCTCGTGCTCTAACTTCCTTCATACATTTGTAAATTGTGTTGTCCTTTATGTTTCTGATGTACTATCCATGTGTTGAATTCTAGATGCCCTGACTTCCATGTAAAGCTAACATTATTTTCATACTGAAACATTTTTGACTCCATAATCCCAGTGAATATTTTCTAATTGTGTTTCAACCATTTACACTTCTTCATTTATTTCATAGAGTTAGCCATCTTATTCATTATCAAAATATTTAATCTAGTGAGAGAGCCCTATTAGGTTGAGGAGGCTAAACCTCAGCCAAAAGTTGGTTTGAAATAGTTGCTCAGAGTCTTCCTGATTAGCAGCCTATCAAGGATTGATTTTGTGATAACATTTTGGTGCGTCTACCGGGAGCCTGAAGATTAATCATTCCCGAAATCAAGAAGATGAACTTCTTAAGGTAGCAGGAGATCAGAAAACTTTTCAAGGCTGCAATCTACCTTGGTGACTCCATATATTTTCAAAAGTTTAAAAGGTGGCTTTGAGAGGGAGATATAGACAGAGCAATCCTGATCCAAATCCACCTATTTCTATGGACAATCCCAACACTCTTTCAAGGAGTAGACAAAGATTTACTGAAACACCAGGTACTCCATCTTATTCAAAATCTTTGCTCTCTGAATTTTCAAGAAGTCCATACGACAAAATTGTTGATGACAAAATTCATGAGGTATTGTTTAGATCAGAAAACAAAGAAGAATTCATTGAAATTATTTTAGATTTTCAAAAAAGAGGAATTGATACTTCATCCTTAGTATCACCAAAAGATAAAGAGGAATTTTGGGAAATAGTTACTTCTGAATTATTATTAGAAATGGAAGACTTAGATAAACTAAAAGAACTTGATCCTTTTTAAGTCTTGCTTAAATCTAAAGCTGGTTCACCCCTTCCCAATTGAAGTACATTTGTCACTGGTTTGCAAATCCCAAGTAGTCCTTTTCATATTACCACCTCATCCTCTCCTTCTGCTAGTCCCGGTGGTTTTCAAACACCAAGCAATCCTCCTCATATCAGTTCTACTTCCTTTGTCCCTTCGGTACCTATCATCATTATTTCTCCATTAATCATGGTTGTACCTGCTAGGTATGCTCCACTAGCACTCCCTGCTATTTTGCATGACCTTCCTAGAAAATATGCTGTAAGAATTGCAACATGGGGTCGTGATGAAGCAATTACAGTAGAAGAATATGTAGATAAATTCAATGACTTCGCTAATAGAGAGGAAGTTGATGATGAGGATGTGAAGCTAATATTATTTGCACAAACTTTTATTAGGGAAGTTAGAAAATGGTTTAAAGCCCTCCCGGCTGGAAGCATTAATAATTGGATAGAATTTGAAGATAGCTTTCTAAGGAAGTGGGGAAATAGAACTAATCCAGTTCAAGCTCTTTCCGAGTATAATAATCTTAGAAGGGCACCTGATGAGACCATTCAAAACTTCTAAAAGAGGTTTAACAAAGTGTTTAATTCAACCCCATCTCACTCAAAACCTCCAGAAGCTTTAACACAAATGAGAAATGTTGAAGCATTTGATTCTGATTTCAGTATGTTTCTTAGAGAAAGAGACTCTGCTATAGTTGTTGATATGCGTAATGATGCAATAAAAGTAAAAGTAAACATGGTTGCTGTTAAAAAGCTAAATTGAAAGAAGAAGAGAAACCTTCCTCTTCAGCTCCAGAAGATAAGATAGATTCAATGATGAAGACCATGGAGAAGTTGATGCATAGGTTGGCTCTTGTAAATACATCTACTCCTCCTGTGTAGCAGGAACCTCAATTTAGAAATCCTTAGTTTAGGAGACCTCAAAACCAACAAAGGCCAAGAGAAAATAGGAATCAACAACATGATCCTCCAGTGAGACCTCCTTTTCAATAGAACTTGGTGGATGAAGAAGATGAGCCTAAGATTCCTGAAGAATCCATCAATTGTCTTAATGAAGAAATGTTAGGGATTTTCTTGACTAAGGAAGAACATGATGAGTTCAGTTTGAACAAACAAGGAGAGAAGCCTTCAGATTATTTAAAGGGTTATCAGCATGCTATCTTTGAAATGCAAAAATAGTACAGTCTCAGGAATAGAAATGTGCCAATTATTGCAAACACAACACAGCCCAAGAAGGATGCTTGAAAGGATGTTGAAGCCGAGAGGGACAACCCAAAGGTTGCGGAAGGTAAAAATGATGCTCCACTTGGTAAAAAGGATATTCAACCTCTGTCTCCTACTAAAGAAATTGAAAAATCTGTTTCTGTTTTTAACCTTGAGAATGACATTGCAAAAATCAAAATATCAGTCCTGTTTAGTTAAATTCTCAAGGTAGATAAATACAGAAGTAAGATTGTAGAGATGGTTAATTCACAACCAGGAGCTGTTGATATCTTAAATATTCAAGAAGATAATCCTACTATATAATTGGGTCCAAGACTTGAAGACAATCAGAATGAAGAATTTCCTCCTTTTTATGTAAGCATTAGTATTCATGATATGACCTTACATAATGCTATGTTGGATTCTGGGGCCTCTCATAATCTTATGGCCAAGGTAATCATGGAAAGGTTAGGATTATAGGTAACAAGACCATATAAGGATTTATTCTCTTTTGATTCAAAAAGATTCCAATGCATTGGTTTAATTAAAGATGTTGTTGTTGGTCTAACACAAATCCCAGCAAAGACAATTGTCATGGACATTGTTGTGGCTAACATTCCGCCAAAGTTTGGGATGCTGCTGTCAAGATCGTGGGCAGAAAAAATCAAAGGCACAATGCAGATGGACCTTACCTATGCTACCATCACTGTTTTTGGTGTGCAAAGGAGATTATATCGAGAGACTAGAATGGCCTATATGGTAAGCAACAAAGACAAACCTCAAAATTTTCCTATTTATTCATTCGATACTGAACTTGGATCGACCATCTTTTTTAATGAGTTAGTTGATAGTGGATCGAAGAATATGCTTTTAGAAAATCAGCACCCAAAAAATCAACAAGAAGATGAGAAAGAAAGAAAGAGATGGTGGTCATTATACTTTGATGGATCAGCAGGAAAGGAAGGGGCAAGAGCTGGAATTTGGATCACAAGCCCAAGTGATGAAAGTAAGTTTTATTCTTACAAACTAAAGTTTAATTGCAAAAATAATATGGATGAATATGAATCTCTGACTTTGGGCTTAGAAGTCTTGTTAAAGATGAAGGCTAAAAACATTTCTGTTTTTGGAGATTCTGAATTGGTGATTAAACAAGTGGAAGGTGCTTATCAAACAAAGGATGTAAGGATGAGAGCATACAAAAATCTAGTGTTAGATATGTTGGAAAATTTTCAAGCATATTCTTTCACTATCAAAACTATATACCAAAACTCTATTGTAGATTCCCTTGCTGTTTCCGCCAGTCTGTTTTTCATTCCTATTCATTCTTCTGAAAAGTATGAGGTGGAGGTTCGTCATCGACCAGCTATACCAGATAACATCACTAATTGGAAAGTCTTTGAGGACGATCAACAGGTAAAGAATTTCATTGAATTAAAGGAAGAATTTGAAAGCACTCAAATGGATCAACAAAATATGTTTGTGGAGTCAAAGGAAAAGTCTGAAGTCTTACAATTGAAAAACAATTCAATACCTAAGGATCTCATTCTTCTTGAGAAGTTGTTTGATCAAAATGATGCATTCAAAGCTCCAAAAATGTAGGTTAATGAGGAGGAAGTAGAGAGCTGCAATTTAGGGACTTCAGTTTTACCTAAGATGGTTAAAATCTCAAAGTTTCTTTCAGCTGATACAAAGGCCAAATATGTTGAGATGATGAAAAGGTTTATTGATGTTTTTGCATGGAGCTACACTGATTTGAAACAATATTATTCTTCTATTATTCAACATACGATTCCTATTTCAGAGAATGAGAAACTTTTCAAGCAAAAGTTAAGGAGAATTAATCCTCTTCTCATGCCTTTGATTGAAAAGGAAATTAAGAAACTCTTTGATGCCAAAGTCATTGTTCCAATCAGATTCTGAAATTGTCTTGCAAATTTGGTTCCAGTTAGGAAGAAGAATGGAGAGATCAAAATTTGTATAGAATTCGAAAATTTGAATAAGACTTCATTGAAAGATAACTATCCTCTTCCCAAGATAGATTTAATTCTACAAAATATTGTTGGGTCACAAAGAATGTCTATTCTTGATGGTTTCTCAAGGTACAATCAGATTCTTGTGCATCCGAATGATTAAGAGAAGACAACCTTCACAATGCCATGGGGTACATTCATGTACGCCAAGGTGCCTTTTGGTCTCATGAATGTAGGGGCCACTTTTCAAAGAGCAATGGATATTGTATTTTCTAGAGAAAGGATAAATCAGTGGTTGTTTATCTTTATGACATCACATTTTTTCAAAGAGAGAATAAGATCATTTGAGCATCTTGAAAGAATTCTGCTGAACTGTAGAGCGTTTGGTATTTCTCTTAGTCCCACTAAAAGTATCTTTGCTTTAAGATCAAGCAAGATACTTGGTCATATTATTTTTGAAGAAGGAATTAGGATTGAAACTAATAGAGTTAATGCACTTCAAAAGCTAGATCTGCCAAGAAGTAGGAAAGAGATCCAATCTTTTCTTGGAAAGGTGAATTTTGTTAGGTGCTTCATTCCCAATCTTGCTGAGATAGTCAAGAATATAACAAGGATGTTGAAGAAAGGAGTGGATTTTAAGTGGACAGCTGAAGCAAAGAAATATTTTGAGGAAATCAAGAAGGCACTTACACGAGCACTGGTACTTATCAGTCCAGAATTTACCAAAGAAATTATTATTTTTACATTTTCTTCTGAAGATACAATTGCTGGAGTTTTGTTGCAAAAGGGAAATCAAGGTATAGAACAACCTATTTCTTTCTTTAGTAGGAAATTAGCAAATGCTTAACTGAAGTACAATATTATAGAAAAGCAAGCTTATGCCTTAGTGAAAGCTATAAAAGATTTCAAAATCTATGTTTTGCATTCTCATATTGTCGCTTATGTTCCAAGTGCTATAATAAAAGATATCTTAACACAAGCAGATCCAGATGGAAAAAGGGGCAAATAGATAGAAAAATTGCTAGAGTATGACATTGACATCAAACCTACCAAATTGGTGAAGGGTCAAAGCTTGGCAAAGCTAATGACTCAGTCAAATCTGGACTGTCTTGACATAAATTTGAACGCAGAAATCTCAGAAATTTCTGAAAACGAGGAAGAATTGGTCCAAATCAATGAGAAATTCTTGGTTTCATAATGGAACAAGGATTTCGCTTTTGTTCTACAACATGATAAAGCCCTTGTCAATTTAGCAAAATCCAAAACAAGGTTAGTCAAGCTGAAATCTTTAAGATATTTTTTATATGACCAAAATTTGTTTGGAAAGATGTAGGAGGGATTTTGTTAAAACTGTCTCCTCGAAGAAGAAGCTAATAAAGTGGTTGAATAATGTCATAAGGAGGATTGTGGAGGACACCATTATTGGAAAGCTACTGCAAATAAGATCCTAAGAGGTGGATATTTTTGGCCAACTATGTTTAGATACATTTACAAAATGGTAGCAACAAGTCATGAATGTCAAATATTTGAAGGAAAGAGGAAGCTTGTGCCTTTTCCTTTGGTTCCTATATATGTTGAGGCGCCTTTCCAGCAATGGGGATTGGATTTTATTAGAGAAATTCATTCTCCTTCATCAAGACAGCATCACTGGATTCTCATAGACATGGATTACTTCACCAAATGGATAGAGGTGATTCCAACAAGGCAAGCTAATGATTCAGTAATTATTTCTTTTATAGAGAATAATATATTGTCTAGATTTGGCTGCCCAATGAAGATTATAATTGACAATGCTCAAGATTTTAAGTCCAAGAAAATGATTAATTTTTGTCACCAATATCACATTACTCTTGGACATTATACTGCTTATTATTCGCAAGGAAGTGACCTTGTTGAATCATAAAACAAAATCATTGTTAGGATCAGTAAAAACGTGCTGCAAGAAAACAAGAAATCTTGGCATTTGAAATTGAAGTATGCGTTGTGGGCTGATAGGATTTGTACAAACAGATCTATTAGCACTTCTCCATATGAATTAGTGTACGGTGCTCAAGCTATATTTACAACATCACTTGGGGTACCTGTAATGAAACTAATTCAAGGAATAGAAGAGGAACCAAATGCTATACAAAGGATAATCAATCAAATGATAGCCCTGCAAGAGAAGAGAAATGAAGTGTATGACAATGATCAACATAGTCAGAACAGAATCAAGAATACATTTGATAAAAATATGAAAGAAGCTAGTTTTTAGATCCATGACAAAGCGCTGAAATGGGAGGCCAGAATTGAAGAAAAATGCAAGCACGATAAGTTTGATAATTTGTGGAAAGGTCCTTATTAGATTACTGCTTTCCATGGAAACAACACTTACATTCTACAGGAAATTGATGGAGAACCATATGCTGGAGGACCTTTTAATGGCAGGTTCCTAAATCATTATCATTGTTGAAGTACTATCATTATTTCATAACATTTTATATATCCATTTTATATGTTTTTCTTTTTTTCCAATAATGACAAGTTGAAACAGAAGGCTTAAGCCCGAGGTGAAGGCCGAAGAAGATTAAAGGGGATGCTTGTCAAATAAATTTCTATTTATCATAAGAGGATGAAGCACTGGACCTACGAGTTCTTAGTGTACCATAATGGCACACTATCCCAAGTGGAGCCATTATTATCACTTAAGAAAAAAAACTTCTAAATTCTGAACATCATTTTGATTCCAAAGGATTGATGTTAGTCTCGGTCTAGTCTTTCCATGGTTTGTTTTAGAGTCTAAAATCTAGAAGAGAGTCTTGTTGGTATTGTCAAATAGGGTCAACACTCTGTTTTTGCCTATCACTAGTCCCACATCACACATAAATTTGCATGTGTACTTGTGTCAAGGTTTTCATAGCGCAAAACATAGTCTAGGAGCTTTCATAACACAAAACCCAGTTTATGAGTTTTCGTAGCGCAAAACCCACAATTTGCACTGGCTGTGCTAAGAAATCTGGGATTCGTGCAGATCCATGTCAAATATCACCTAGATGTCCAATCTATCATAATCTATTAATCTTACATCATAAACTATTAGTCCATACACCATGGCTATCACATGCAACTGCTTATTCTCATCCTTAGGTTCGTTAGGCGTCTTGGTATGCTCAAGTTTCAAATTTCAAAAAAGGGTCCAACCGTTTTCAGTTATGATTATGCTTGGGTTCATGCATGAGAAGAAAATTGACATGCATTTAATCAAAATTCTTTCCATTTGAAGTGAGCTAGCTTCCCTTTCCATTTCAAGCAAAGCAGTGATTGAGATTAAGACGGTGCAAGCTCTTTCAATTTTTATTTTGCAGGAATCCCATGGAGATGTCTACAGAAAAGAAGGATCATAGGTCAGGTAGGTGTTTGAGGAATGAGCTTGAAGGCTTAGATGTTCTCTTTAAGAACAGTGAAGTTGAACAAGCTTTCAAACAAGTTGGCTAGTCGATATTTTGTGAAAAACTTCAAGGAGGCCACATGCAAGTCACCAAAGAATTAGCTTTCAATTTCACAAGATTGAATTGGAAGGTTGGAGTGCTTGAATTACCAATCTCTCCAAAGGATATATCTGCAGTCACTGAAATTCCAAGGGGACAAGAGAGGTGGTTTAAAAACTTCAAGTTTAATATGACTCCTTGCAAGGAATTCTTAAAGCCAAAGTTTGTTGATTTAGACTTAAACAAGTCAGTGCCCAGAAGCTTTGTCAAGAATTCATATGCTAATTTGCTTACCTACATACAGAGATACTTTACCTATGAGGGCAGGTATCATAAGGTGTATTCCTATCACTTCAGACTTCTGCTTCATTTCACTGGAAAGATATCTCTAGATTTTCCTTTTTATC
Source organism: Pinus tabuliformis (assembly GCA_031772625.1). Taxonomy (NCBI): domain Eukaryota; kingdom Viridiplantae; phylum Streptophyta; class Pinopsida; order Pinales; family Pinaceae; genus Pinus; species Pinus tabuliformis. The sequence continues at coordinate 642,278,175 of CM062816.1, read as the reverse complement.
TATTTCGTAGGTAGGCAAAATGTGTGACAATGTTCAGTTGAAGAAGGAAGCCTGTGAGACCTTGTTGTTTCATTATGGCTTAGTGAAATCGATCAATTTGCATGAGCTTCAGAAAATAGATAGGGAGTGGTCCATTTTCTTGTTTATGTCTAGCTTTAAGAATGAAACTGGTCTCAGCCCTTAGGCTATGAGGATTTCTTCACTAGCAGTTAGTCATCGTGAAGAAACAAGATCAAGCAGATTCGTGAAATTGAAAGCCAGGAAGCAGGTGAAGGAGCCCATGTGACCACTAGTAATTCAAGACACACCTCAGCAGTCACGAGAAAAGAAGGTTCAGATCAAATAAGGTGTACAAGAGCAATCGAAAAGTGAAATTGTACAAAGAAGAGTAATCAGGAGCCAGCTAGCTAAAGAAAAAGGTAAGACAGTGATTACTAAGGGGAGCCCAACTTCAAAAGGAATTTTGAATGATTTGCTTCAAGCTATTGACATTTAAGACCCTCTGGTCCAAGCGGACTTAATGGAAGCAAGTAAAGGCAAAACCAAAAAAGCCAAAACCTCTAAAAAACTCAAATTTGATGATCAGGATTTTGGATTTGTTTTTAAGCCAAGAAGACCATTGACAAGGCATTCAAAAGATATTCAAGAGGCACAACTAGAAGCAAGTGAGATAAGGGAGGTAGCAAAATTACATGAAGGACTTGTGGTTTCATCATAAAACATCATCACAACTGCATAAAAATGACAGAGGTAAGGCAATTATCTCTCAACAAGGGGAATGTAGTTTTGAAGAATTGAAGAAGAAACTGGAGCTGACAAATCTTGAAATTAACAAACTAAGAAAAAATTCAAGGAAACATGAAAACAAGGAAGCTTATTTTAACAAAATGGAGGCTCTTTGGGAAGATAAAACAATTTCAATACCCGAAGTGGTTAGCTATCATGCTCAATACTTCACCTGGACAATCCTTGCAATAAAAGAAGCAAGGTACATCAGAAAAGTCAATGAAAAATTGAGAGCTAGAATCCAAATTAGGAAGAGGATAATTGAAGATCTGAAGATACAATTGAACCAGCCTGAAGGACATCCTCAGCTAAGAAAAGCTACATAGCAAGTAAGGCTAAATCCTAAATTTTTATGTGGACCACCTTTTGAAGTTTACATTCCAGAATAGTAGCAGATTATTCAGTTTTGAACAGCTTCATGGCATATGGAAGAGCCATTTCAAAGGAAAGAAAAATCAGGGAAGTTAAATTTTGGCATAAAACTGTGTTTTTGAAATCACACAGCAGTTTTGTAGCATGCTATGAAACTGCTGTAGATGATGCCTAATGCACAAAAATTTTGTAGTACGCTACGGAACTACTGTGCTACATATAATGATTTTGTGGGCTAATTTTGAGAAGAAAAAGGAAATATTTTTGAAGATGGGCATCTGAAAAGGATTACTTACAGGGTATAAACATCAATCAAGGGAAAAACAAGGCCAGGAAATACATTCATGAACTCCAAGCTTTATGTTATGAAAATGGTCATTATTTCATAGCTAGAACTGTTCATGATGTTTCAAGCAGCTTTAAAGGAGTTTTTTTTCCTATCACGTATATGGGTGCAAGGTCTACAGCATAGGGAAAACAAGCTAATCCATCACATTTCATGTAATTAAGAGGAACAACAGGGATAATAAACTTCGAAGATCCTTTTGGAGACCGAAAGTAGAAAAATAGGAACAAATTCCTAATATCTAGGAACAATCAAAGGATGAGGCATCAGGGGTCAGCGGGAAGTATAAATCCTCAACCAAAGCCAAACTGAAGAAGGCCACTTGTTAGAGAATGAGTTTGTATTGTAATTAATGCTAAATACCAACATAATGAGGAGTTGCACTCCTAATTTTTTTAGGTCTCTAGAACTGCCAGTTAACAGTCCGTTATATTAAATAGTTGGTTTTAAGTGTCAATAGGTGTCAAATTAGGAAGAATTCGAATTCCCCTCATGTTGGAGGAAGGAATCTATGTAATGAACTCTATATATGCGAGAAAGTCGAATGTATCAAGGGTTGGTAATTTTCAGATAAACTCTCATATTGTGCTTTTATGTAAAGACTCTGTTTTAAGTAATGCAGTATTTGGATTTGCTTCTCAGGAATCAGAAGGAATTCAATGTTCAAAATGTCTTGTGTTGTCTTCTTTCATTATTTACAATGGTATGAATGTACGATTACATAGAAATCATTGTTTGTGCTCAAACTTCCTTCATACATTTATAAACTGTGTTGTCCTTTATGTTTCTGATGTATTATACATGTGTTGAATTCTAGATGCATTGACTTCCATGTAAAGATAACATTATTTTCATACTGAAATTTTTTTGACTCCATAAGCCCAATGAATATTTTCTAATTGTGTTTCAACTATTTACACTTCTTCATTTGTTTCATAGATTTATCCATCTTATTCATTATCAAAATCTTTAATCTAGTGATAGAGCCCTCTCAAGTTGAGGAGGCTAAGCCTCGACCAAAAGTTGGTTTGAAATAGTTGCTCAGAGTCTTCCTGATTCGTAGCCTATCAGGGGTTGATTTTCTGATAATAGCTACAATGAAGGATATGTGGGGGAACATCGAGGATTAATACAGGGTAGTATTTCCAAAGATACAGTAGGGCCTTAATTATTTGTAGATTCAAATGAGCATGATTCATGTGAGCGTTGTTGAGGTGAGCTTGAAGCAAGTGACCATGGTACCTTTGACAACCGAGCTTACTACAGACCTATGAGTATTCCAATTTCCAAAAGGATCACTACACATCGAGTCTATAAAGGAAAGGGAGATCATACAAAAATTGAAGAGTCTAAGCCTAAATATTGCAATGCTCCCCCTTTAGACATTACACGAGCTTCATCAGGGCATCACAGATGAGCTCAAGGTATGAGAGCAACGAGCTCTATTGGTCATCAATGAAGCTAAAATAAAAAATCAACATATGTTCAAGGAAAATAATAAAGTGATGTAGGATCATGAGGAGGTAGCTAAGCACAACTAGTAGTTAGAAGAGGCCATAACCAAAGAACACAGTCAGCTTCTAGAGCCCCAGATCCCAACTAAGGTAGCTTCCATAGAAAATATTTAGAAACTAGTAGTAGTAGTCATATAATTGAAGGAACAGGTGGAAAAGATTCACTTCAAATTCTAGATGCATATTACAGAGCTTCAGATGAAGTTGTAACCAACAATGCTACCAGAAGTTCGTGAGCAGCGTGAAGCTTCCATCAAAATTTCTAAGGTTTAGATAGAGACTATAGTTAATGACTATAGTAAACTTTCTGAATATACAATGGAAGTGTGGGCCACGTTGTAGGAGGAACCACGTGTGTAGAAGATTGAATAATATATCAGATACAAGAAATTATAGTTTTATGAACTTAAAGCCATGACATGGACCTTAGCAGATGTGCAACGATTTGCGTGTCTCCAAGAAGGAACACTGCTATAGGGACAAATCAATGAGTTGTGTCAAATGGTACATGTCATCTCTACGTGGATGTAACCTTGGGAATATGAGGCTTGACAGCTCTCACTGGAAGTAGAGGGAATATAGAAGAGAATGTAGCAAACCGAGAGGACAATCGACCTCGTAGCAGAGAGGTTGACCACAAAGAAGCTCGTTGAAAAAGTTCAATAGGTCGTAGAATAATGTACAACAATGCTCCATCCATTATAGAATGGATATAGAGGCTTAAAAGAAAATATCAAGGACATACTAGCAGAGTGATTCAAGGACGATTCATATCTTTGTGTTGGGGTCTGTTGGGTAGGGGTTCGCTAGGTCTAAGTTTTATCCGAGTCATGTAAAGACTGCACAGTTTGACGAGCAGAGCGTGATTAGCTCAGGGTTATAAGAGTCAAAGTGGATTTATGGTGAGTCAAATCCCCTTCTTTTGAAAGGGGATGGGTTTATCTAGAGGATTTTGAGCTTTGTCCATTGTTTGCGGACCATCGCATTGTAAGGGTAAAAGCATACATAAAGGGATGTTTTAGAAAGTATAAGATATAAGTTGAAGGGATGAAATAATTTGGAGTGTCTTTTTGTAATATATTTATATAGTCAGATGAAGGGGAAGGATCTTACAGTTGTGTGCATGGAGGTCTTGGTAATTCTATAGCTAAGTGCGTAGGCCCTTGGAGCTGTGTGCACGGGGTCAAAAAGATTGTATTTGACAAGACTTGAATAGTAAAGAATAAATTTTATGATAAATTTGTTTATCTCTATATATTTGCATAAGTTTTGTGTTTAGCATGTTTATGATTCATTTTATATATTTCTTCTACAATTATAATGTGAAGGTTTAGATATTGTTTTATATTTTGAATAATAAATGTTATAATAGTTTCACGTAGTTCAGAAATTTTTTAAGAACGAAAACCCTTTGCGACTATAAGAATAATGCTAGTGGTTCACGAAGGTCATATTAAGCCCTAAATCGTTGAAAACCTTATAGACATACTACATAGTCACTCTGGATGCAGAAACTAAGTTCTAACATCCCCCAATATTGCCTCAGGTGAGATTGTGGTTTGTGAAATTAGGTCATTTCCAAAAGGGTTGGTGGTATAGGGTTTATTGGTTAGCGCAGCTAACTCTAAGGCTGGGTCTAAGCCCATGAATCCAACACATGTTATAATTTTTTTTATAAAATCAACAACATAGAAAACATGCTTAGCATGTGTTATAGAAATTTTTGGGCACTTCAACCCTAATCATAAATGTCCATAAACCAAGGGCTCCTAAGTACCTAAAGGTGTTGTTCCAACCCCTAAAAGAACAAGGTCAACTGATTACAGCATCTCCCAGAAGTTCTCCATGAAAAACTACTCAGAACTAGTCAAAACTGGACCATTTCACCTGCTCCATAGGCAAAGTGAGTTGCATCCCACCTAAATACACACAGTAGGTGCGATGCATGTCAAAAATCCCTTCTATGGGGTGCGATGGGCGTGAAGGGACAACTGGTAGGGTCAATATGCAAGGTGGAGGAGCATGGAATCTTCCAGAAACCTCTCCTGTGACACTTGCCTCTCTAAATTCGACTAGGGATGAGTAAGTGATCATCAATGTCCAAGTGGAAACAAGAACTATCAGAGAGAAGACACTAATCAAATCTCAAAAGCTGACTCACCTCCCTTGCAGACATCTATATATGGATCCCTCATCCGAGAGATCCAAAGGTTGGAATTTTGTATCTTGTAAGGAAGTGCTGTTGGTTTCTTGGTGCAATATCATAGTGTTGGGTGATCTAAGCTTTTCATGAGGTGAAGAAGGGCTTTCTTGCTGAGAGGATTATGTTGGGTCAGAACAATTGGTTGTAATCCTCTTTGCTCTCTCTTGATTATCAATAAAGCTATTCAAGTTTTCCTCCACATTCTTGTATGATTGATGATTTATGCATTTGTGTGGTCAATGTACATCTGATCCTATATTGTTTATGGTAATAGATATATGTTCTTGGATAGTGTTATGCTGCTTTAATTCTACAGGTACTCCTTGAAGCTGGGTAGACAAGGAAGCGAGTGGAAAAAACGTACCAGAGGAGAGAGGAATCGAGCAAGGAACCAAGCGCAAGACAGACGTTGGTCTCCTTATTCTTCTCTTATCTATTTCTCATAAAGGAAAACGAAAGTAGTTTTTAGTGTGTTTGTTTCTAAGGTAGCTACCAGCCTTAGTGGGACTAGTAGCTCTGCATAGACACTAGTTTTCCCAATAACAAAATGGCGACTCCACTAGGGAGAGAGTATATTGTTTGTTCATCTACATTTTTTTACTTTATAAAGTTACATACACAGCCTGAAGTCAAGCCAGCTAGCCTTCGAACTGCATTTTCTATGCAAGTGCAAAGTAGATCAACACTGCTTCAGTCAATCTCTGGGTTTTGTTTATGAATTAAACAATTGATTTACAAGCTCTCTAATTTCCCTCATGGTGGCTCTAGTAAACTCCTTAGATCTACCCCTGTGATTGATTTACTGATTACCACTTGCTCGGCCTAAATACCTGAACTGAATTGCAAACTGTGACTCAGAATCTAATCAAATTCTCGTCCCTGGTCCAACGCACTGTCTGTTCTATGAACTTCAAATGCATTGCACTTCCCAAGTGTAGTAGGTGCGTTGCATTTCAGTTTCACTGTGTTACAGGTGCGCTGATCAGACAAGGCCTTGTTCCTAAATTTTGGTTTCTATGTTCACTCTTTTCAGCTCTATTCAAGAGTTTTGCTGCCTGTAGTCAGTACACCTCTGTTTGAAACCCATTTCCTTGCTGTTATTCTGCCTCCGTTGTGTAAAGAACTATAAATGTTTTTATGTATTTTGGAGTCATTTTCAATTCTCCTTTACAAAGAAGTAGCGTAATTGTACTGTCGTTTCTTGATTTGAAAGTGTCGCAAGTGTTGTTTTCAGTCATAGAAGAGAATTTGATTGTTCTTGATAGTCGGTTACATTGTTACTCTTGTATTTGATTTGAGTTAGTAGTTTTCCAAGTGTCGAAAGCAAGTTTTCAATTCCAAATAACAAAGTGTCGTCATTGTCCTCATTTTGTTTTGAAAAGAAACTTGTTAGTAATTGTCGCTTTGGAAAATAATTTAGATTTGTGCTTAGCTTTCTTTTTATTATTCACACATTAAGAAGGCTGAAAACAAATACATGCATGTGCATTTGCATTTAGACTCTTTGTTGGCTTGATTTAGGAAAGTGCATATAGTGTGTGCTCTATGCTCTTTATTGAAAGAACGCCATCTCTCTTTCATTAGTAGCTAGGATTTTCATTGCAAAAAGAAGATTAAATGACTGTTTATCATCTTAGATTGCATTTCAGGAATTGTACATCTACATCACGTGGTGAACATGAAAGGAAAATTTCTTAAGCAAGATCAACCATAAAATAAATTTAGTGAATCTAAAAATGCTTTGGAACCTAACGCACAACATCTAGAAGTCTAGGCTAGAGACGTATTCTGGCGTCGTAAAGCTTGGTAACTGTTGTTTTCACTACGGGTTTGGTGATTCCTCCACTTTGAGACGATAAGTGCCAGTACAGACTTGTGATCCCATGTACCGTCGAGTATATTTTGGGAGACCACAATAGGCTTTATCCTTTATCCATAGGAAGTCGTGTCTATCGCCCTATCGATCGCAATGCACTGAACACAAGATTCGGGAAGATTGACTACCGTACCATAAAAATTATTCTGCAGTTTTGCTATTGGTTTGGTAATCCATCTGTCTAGATTTCCAGAGCAGTCCCTTTCGTTCCTTTTCAGACTCCTTAAGGGAAAAGGTCCATCTGAGCACTTGTCACTTCAGGCTCATTAAAAATCGAAGGTGACTAGAGTCATCTTTTGTTTTTTCTCGACTCTTAAAAATTGAAAAAACAAGTTGTGTCAAAGCGTCTAAAATTTATTTTAAACGAAATAATCATCAACTTTCCTACTTTTGATCTTAAGTTGAGAAAAATGGAGTCCACCAACCAAGGAGTTCCCCTTGGAGGAAATCCTAGTCCCTTCTCCTCTTCGGGAGATGTTGGTGCACCCCATATGGCCACATTGTCTCTTCTAGGATTGACAATCGGCTTGCCCATATGGCTCTTCTCAACTTCTGTTGTTCAGAATATCGTAATTCCTGAATAGTCAAGTCAGCAACTAAACAATATTAGAGTTAACCCCCAACCCTCTACTTCATCCAATTCTTCCTCTCCTCCTTCCTCTTCGCTTGATGAAGCTGGTAAAGCCCAAAATCAAGTAACTGAGAAGAAGAAAGAGAAGAAGAAGAAGGAGCCAAAGGCAAAAAGGGGCAACCAAGTATCATCTAGCAAAAATCAACACACTGCACCAACTAGGCCTAAATCACCATGTGTCATTTTCAAAGGAGACCACTATCATCGAGATTGTCCTTGCATCCCTCGGATCTTAAGGGACTGGTCTCTTCGTTTGCACAATCCAGTGTCATCAACCTCTGACGATCATGTTGAGCATACACCGTCAACTAGTGAAAGTGAAGCCCCTGGACAAAAAGAAAAACATAAATTTCCTTGTAAATTTTGTGAAGGCGATCACGCCGTCCACCGTTGTCCCTTCTTAGACGAATATAAAAGAGTTTTGGATGACCGTCTAGTTTCACCATTACGGCTTCCTCCTGGATACAAAAAACTCTTGGTGAGTCCGTCGCTAGTTGAAAATCCGGCTGACACACCCTTGTGGTCAGTCGAAGCATCTATCATTGAAGATAAACCATTTGAATCCATAGCAGAAAAAAGTCAAAAGGTCAAGGTGGAAGTTGACCCAGTCTTGCCTTCAGAAGGTCCATCTTCAGATGATACAGTCATCGAAGAAAACAAGAATGACATTGTTCAAATTCTCTTCGTAAGCACAGACTCCGATGAACATGGGGGCAGTCTACCCATTCCTTTACCGCAGGAAGGAAGTTCATCAGAGTCATACCCGACCATCTATTCGGTCCCACCTCGAAGAAACCTGGTTGTTTCCTTTGACTGGAATCTACTAGGCAGACCCCATTTACCGGCTAGTGTACCATTCCGAATCATTGCTCAAGTATATAGAATGGTTATGGCGAGTACCATCATAGATGAAGGGGCTTCTGTGAGTATCCTTTCCTCAACTGCTTGGAAAGTGCTTGGTTCGTTATCGCTTTTGCCTGAGATGAGAAATCTAATAGGCTTTGACAAAGGAACCAGTCGACCGTTAGGGATCCTTCCCGATGTGATGATAACATTGAGAAGGAAAACCGTTCACATGAACGTAATGGTAGTCCAAATACCCCTGGATTATAATCTACTCCTTAGACGAGACTATATTTATTGCATGGGAGCCATTGTCTCCTCACTCTTTAGAGTAATGTGTTTTCCGCACGAAGGAAGAGTGGTCAAGCTCGTAGACCAGCTTTCATTCCCCGGTTCACACATAGCAAATAGTCATATACCAACCCTGAATGGTCTTTTCACACAAGGAATGTCTCATCAATCCTCAGTCCATCCTCCTGATGAGCGCGAGTGATTCGGAGGGCATGACTGAAACCCAAGGGGCATGCACCCTGTTCTGCTTCGGTAGGAAAACTTCAGGTATATGGTAGGTTTCCGTGAAGGACATATGACTAGTCTGACACACCTGTCCGTTTAGGAAAATGGGATTAGGCTAGAATAAGATTCCCTCGTCAAAGTTATGTGAGTGGAGGCGTCTATGCCACTCACCTTTGTCTATTTCGGTAGACATTGCCGAAGAAGTGTTTTTTTTGAGGTACAGATAGAGCAATCTTTGGTAACCTGAAAAAGATAGGCCTTTCCCAATAAAACAAATGTTTTATCTGTAAATTGAGGGGTAACCTGAAAAGGTAGGCCTTTCCCGATAAAACAAATGTTTTGTTTGCAAATTGATGGGTAATCTCGAAACTCTATCTCACTATACCTGGGGGCATGCAAACATTTTTGCATGCAAGCGAAGAGCGACCATTTATTTTTTAAGTTTATAGGCCCTATAACCCTTTAAACTCGTAGGATTGGTCGTTCCCTAACTTGCATAAAGAAAGGATGTGGGGCAAAGCTTTGAAATAATGTCGGTTTTGTATATGAGACATCCTTATTATGCGACTGGATTAATCGAGCGATTTTAACGCGGACTTCAAGATCGTTAAAAAATAAACATAAGCAATGAGCAAGTGTTTCCCCTAGCATTTAAGCTCATTTTAAAATAAAAAATGAACCAATTTCCGGTAAATAACCATCGTGAATGTATTACTTCAGCCTTTAAAGCCTTGGTGGTGTTCTCATCATCACCTCCACTCTGTATTGGCCGATCATTCACCTCCACTTGATTGTTTACCCCTTTTGAGGAACAACTACGAAGAGTGATCTTGTTAGCCATCCTTGTGACACTGCCGTGATTGGAAAATTCCAAACATTACTTGGAATTAGCTGCTACCCGAATCTATCGCTCGTTCCTCAAAAAATGAGTCTCCTTTAAGCTCTTTTCAACTGAATCGTAAAATATGAAAAGATTTCTAAGCCATTGGCCTCTCCAGTTCGTTAAAGTGACTGGAAGTGTTATCCATCCTTTAGATTTTAATCTTTTTGGACCTGAGGGATTATTAAACAAAAAGATCGAGCGCTTTTTTTGTTCGACTCATTAAAATTACCGAAAATTCATCCCTTTTGTATTATTTTATACTTTTTTCGGACTTAAGGGATTAGATGATGAGAAAGGATTTTTGGAGTTTCCTTTACATCCCTTTTCAGAACTCTCAAATTGAAAAGGACCAAGTTATCTTTGTCATTAAACCCGTTAAAACCTAATAGCGACAAACTTGTCCACAACAGACAAGAACGAGTTTCACTATCACTAGGCTCGTTAAAACATAGCGATGGTTTTGCCCAAAGGGAAAATTATAGAACAAGCATATGTTATCCTCCTCAAGCTTCACAAAAATAAAGAGGTATTGGTCATCAATGACTGGGGAAAAATTGGGAAGAAAACTTGAAGAAACTTTGTTGGTAGCAAGTCGCTCTTGAACATGACACTTTCACTCCGCAAGCGTGACGGATTGGGTTGTTCCATTTACTGGTCACATCACCATGGTTCCATCACACCATCCACATTTAGGGTTAATGCTACCAATCCATCATGTCAGTGTCGCCAATATGTTCAAGAGAAGTCGCTTAGAGAATTTGCCTGTGTCTCACCCACTACAATACATTTTCTCTCCATTCTTTCATGACCTCCACCCTGAACCATATATCACCAGATCGTTTTCACCTCCATTAAAATCATTTGCTCCATTCTGTGTCATTAATGTGGGATTCACTAAGGCCCTCCTATGACAGATCGCTTCTTGTCGACATCAGGTCATTATCCGAGAAGTCGATCTAGGAACAACCCTTTCCGTACTTTGAAGCTTGCATGCCTTGATGGCAAGTTTCTCACTTCCGACGACAAGTTTACATCAATGGCCTTCTACCAAAAGATTTTGCATGGTGTTCAATGCCAAGTCCCTTATTCACACCACGTGAATTTTACTGCAATACCTTGAGGGTCATTATCATTATCGGTGATTCCTCTCACACCTATTAACAACTTACATCATTGGCTGGTAATCAGGCGATGTCTTTCCATGTTAGACTTCAGAACATCTCTCACATGGGTCGACTTGTACTTTGAGTGAAGATTGAACAATATTGAAGACCCCGAATCTAGTTTCATCCATCTGGGCTGCAATATATATTCAGGAAAATAAAGGCATCAAATGTACATCATTGTTGCACAGATAATCATCCAATCTAAGGGATGATGGCTCTACCAAAATCATCAGTCTACACTCAGACGATTGTCTGTCCTATGTACATGAAAATGAATTGATAAATCTGAGCATGGGAATGCCTGCCTCAGCTAGAACATGAAAATAATATGAAGATAATGTATTGTATTATATCTTATTACAGGTCGCCTTCCAGCTCGAAAAAACTTCGGATCCTCATGATAAAGCATTTCACCTGACATCAAAAAGATTAACGACCTCATGCTTTAGTGGGCAACTGTTATAGACATTCTTGGGCACTGCAATCCCAAGCATAAATGTCCATAAACCAAGGGATCCTATGTCCCTAAAGGTGTTGTTCCAACCCCTAAAAGAATAAGGTCAACTGATTACAGCATCTCCTAGAAGTTCTCCAAGAAAAACTACTCAGAACTAGTCAAAAATGGACCATTTCACCTGCTCCATAGGCAAAGTGTGTTGCATCCCACCTGAATACACATAGTACGTGCGATGCATGTTAGAAAGCCCTTCTATGGGGTGCGATGGGTGAGAAGGACAAATGGCAGGGTCAATCCGCAAGGTGGAGGAGCATGGAATCTTCCAGAAACCTCTCCTGTGACACTTGCCTCTCTGAATTCAACCAAGGATGAGTAAGAGATCATCAATCTCCAAGTGGAAACAAGAACTATCAGAGAGAAGACATTAATCAAATCTCAAAAGCTGACTCACCTCCCTTGCAGACATCTATATATGGATCCCTCATCCCAGAGATCCGAAGGCTGGAATTTTGTATCTTTTAAGGAAGTGATGTTGGTTTCTTGGTGCAATATCATAGTGTTGGGTGATCTAAGCTTTTCATGAGGTGAAGAAGGTCTTTCTCACTGAGAGGATGATGTTGGGTCAGAACAATTGGTTGTAATCCTCTTTTCTCTTTCTTGATTATCAATAAAGCTATTCAAGTTTTCCTCCACATTCTTGTATGATTGATGATTTATGCATTTGTGTGGTCAATGTACATTCGATCCTATATTGTTTATGATAATAGATCTATGCTCTTGGATAGTGTTATGTTGCTTTGATTCTACAGGTACTCCTTGAAGCTGGGTAGACAAGGAAGTGAGTGGCAAAGACCTACCAAAAGAGAGAGGAATCGAGCAAGGAACCAAGCGCAAGACAGAGGTTGGTCTCCTTATTCTTCTCTTATCTATTTCTCATAAAGGAAAACGAAAGTAGTCTTTAGTGTGTTTGTTTCTAAGGTAGCTACTAGCCTTAGTGGGACTAGCAGCTCTGCATAGACACTAGTTTTCCTGATAACAACATGCAATTGGGAAAAAAACTCTATACCAGTAATAGTGCTTCCCCCATTCTTAAATGCACAGTTGAGTTTCCCTAAATCATAAATAAAGGCATTAGTATGAAGGTCATCATCAACATATGTTGCCATGAGCTTCTCATCCCCAGTTTTAGGATAAAAAATCTTCAACACATAAACAAGAAACATATTAACTACCATTGTGGCAACTCTCCAGTGACTCCAACTTTGGAAATTACAGAACATGTTTGTTTTGTGCCTTTTCTTCAACTCGGTTGATCTCATATTCAACTTACCTGCAACTACTACTACTATTGTGCGCCAATGACATTCAACCTAAAAAATACTTCTAGATGTTAGTATTCAACTCCCATTCCTTACCTTCATTGATTAATTCATATCAACTACACCAACATTGACTTCACTCAAATAAAAATCTTAAAATAACATCCATATACCACTTCTTGATCCTAGTCTTGACATGAAACTCCATAGTTCTCAGCTACATTTTCTGAGATGATACCCATGGGAAAAAGTGAATTGGTTATTTTTTGAAAAATTCAACCTATTGCAAGGGGAAAAAAGCCATCATTTCCTTTGACACAAGTATTTAATGAAGTAATTATATATCTATCCTTGTGGAGGTGTGTATCTATATGTGTGTGTGTGTGTGTTTTTGCTTCTATGTTGGTGTGTGTGTGTGTGTGTGTCTGTGCTTCTATGTTTGTGTGTGTGTGTGTGTGCATAAATATGAAGGGAATAGTAAGCTATATTAAAGACATAGAAGGGTATGGAAAAAAACATCAAATTGAAACTACTGACAAAATTAAAACCCTTATGTTTACAACATCATTAAATTTTATTGATATTCATTGACTCCACTCCTGCACTGACACATGAAGAAAACAAATTGAAATCATAAACTTATCTAAATTGAAACCTACTATGATAATCCAATGGTAGTAATTAGATATTGATATACCAATGTCATAAAACCAAACTTTAATTGCATTTGCAACATCCACAATTTCTTGTAGGAATGAAGACTGATTTCTATTGACAGTCCTGATAGGTACAGTCTTCAAAGACATAACATGGTAAGAAGCATGTATTTGTCATAAAAAATTAAGCATCCAACAAGAAAATAATTCATTTGACACATGGAATGGTAGGATATACACCTGGGAATCGAGCATAAAATGCAACCATCTTGTACTCATTGGAATGTTGAGATCCAGGTGCGAGATGGACCATAATCATTACTGGGGATATTTTGAAACTGCATAAAAATATAATAAATCATTTTATCAGTGTAACCACTAATCTATACCTTTAAAATAAGATCAATAAACTCGTCAACAAGAGTATCCTTAAATACTCTACTTTTAGCCTTGCAACTAGGGGTACGATAAGCTTTGCAAAAGTGACAATCAGATATAGAAAAACTAGGTGTTGATCAAGTAATAAACAAGAATTAAGAAAAAACTGAACTCAATCAACTACATATGATAAAATCTAATGTATTGGAAGTGATTTCTTGAAAACCCATTAATTAAGCTGGAAAGAAATGGAAACTTACGCAACAATGACAACATCATCACCAAACTCAACAACTCTTTCATAGCAAATAATGTCTCCAGCAACACATACTAAAGCTTGGTCAAAAGAAAATAATGATCGATACTTATATTCTTGCTAGAAGATCCATGTGTTAAATCTACTCAACACAGTCTTGAATCTCTTCTAATGTAAATAATATAAAATACATTTCTAATAATATATTTATGGAAAAACAAAATTAACAACTGTTGAAAACAAGGGTACAATGAATCTAGTTAAGGTGATTCAATATTTAGGATTCACCTTGGCTTGGGAATGATATTCTATAGCAGTGGTTTTGGGCCCATGGTATTATGAAAGTTATATTTGGATGGAAAGAAGCCTATACGTAGGCTTATTAGTCTCCATTGAAATGTGCCAAAGGTTGAGCAAGTATGGACTTCCTGACCATGAGTTTTAAGGGGCCAAAGGTATAGCAAGTGTGGGCTCCCGACCCATTGTAATGGGTCAAGGGTTTACCAACATGGCGAGGATTTCATGGAATTATGTTACCTAGGTTATCCCCAGAGTTGGTGTTTTGCTAAGGTATTTCCAAAGGTTGTTAGTGTGTGTGATTGCTTCTATATTGTGTTTTTGTTAGTGAGTTTGATATATTTTGTGTTATGTTTATTTACCGTGGCTTGTATACATCACACTAATTAAGTTGAATTTGACACAAGCATCCATTAACCCCCATACAATAGAACCTCAAGAATTTTGAACCCATCAACGCATTTGAACATACAACATCAAATTTCTCATTTGAAAATAGTATCAACTACCACTCCACAAAACACATAACTCACATACCTTGCCCCAACCCCCACAAAACACAACCCTCACAACCCCTACCCCAACCCCCACCTAGACTAAATTAAAAAAGGAAACAAAAATAGGAAGGTTGATATGTAAGCATAGAGTAAATTTCACCGTATTTTTTTATTTCAAAGAATTATCAATAAGTATTCATTTGAATGGATTACTTTAGCTTTATTTCTAGTGTTTCAATTACATTTAGGCTTTGACAAAAAAGAAAACCATGTTGGTTCGGGTTGCCCAGTGTTCATGGGACATAGAGAATTGAGTTTTCTCCTTTTATTTTCTAGTAATTTTGTGGAATCGTTTTGGGTTGTGCCAAGCATGGTCCATTAGATCAAATTCATAGATAATCCTAAAATTTAACTATAACACTTAATAATTCCCAAAAAACTATAGCCTCAAATTGCACCCAATAACCAAAATAAAAATGAAAAGGAGCATAAGGATCTAATTCCATTTTCAAAAACCAAAATGTCTTGTATGAAGTTAACTTCTACTCTAATTTTTATAACCTATGTGGAAAAATGTATCAAATTTGAAAGAACAATAATCTTAACGAGATTGTATTTCGGATTAATCACATCATGACAATTTGACCAAATCATCATGATGTGATTACTCTGAAAGAGAATCTCATTACCATTATGGATCACAAAAGTATAATATCTAACAATAATCTTCCAATTAAATTTAAAAACAAAGAAACCTCTTCATATTTTGGTTGTGAATACAATGGCCTACAACCTTGGATCTCATCCATCATCACTGAAGGGTTCGACCCTAATGTTTGCTACATCCCCCCAACTCTCTTAGATAGTTGAACTATAAATACACTCATCCACATTTAAATGGTTTTGTCTATCATTATCGTTTAGGTTATCATCTATGATGTTATCCTCCGGGTCTGTGATTTTCCATCTCTGAATTTTGCATCAGTATCCTATAGGAGCTTTAGTATAATTTTCCATTTAAACTCGATGTTCTTAAAATTCTTAAATTCATGATGCTAATCCTCTTCGTTCAACTCCATTAGTTGTCAATCCCCTACATTATTTTACTATTTTCCACACCTTTTATAACCTTAAGTCACCTCACATGATACAATCTCTTCCTAGTGGATGTATCATGGAAGTGATGCCACCATGGCTTGGTGAGCTAGAAGGTTTGAAGGAATTGTACATTTAACATGACTAGAGGTGCCACTATTACGATACATTCGCACATGTGTTTCATTCTCTTAATTTCTTCCAACATGGAGGGGTCTGAATTCTTACCTAATTTTTTTTTAGTCCCAAAGCATCTCCTTAGTTACCTATATGGTTTCTTATTTTTGAACCACATGCTTACATAGGAAAACCTTATTAAAATAATATTTTCAATAGGACACCCAATTTCCTTGAAGATATCCTGAATACTCCTATCTTTGATACCCCATTTATCTAGATGCTAATTAATAGAGGGTATAGTATCTTTTAATATTAAGTGTATCATTGCATTACTTAGTACCTAAGTTAGTACCTGAATTGGAGCCTCAAATTCAATTTTTTTTTGATATGCCAATCGAGAAAGAAAAAATTATATTACCTTTGTGATTCAATATTACCCCATCATTCCCAGATCTACCTGCTTGGACCCTAGTTGCCCCATCAAGATTTATATGAATCAACTCCCAAGAGAAACATCTGCAGGAAAATGGTTGAGTTTGGAGGCAAATTCTATCAGTATGTGGATGTATATCTATTTGTACACTTCTTTTGACTATTTTTAATTGTCTTTTCTTTGTAGATAAACCATGTTGTTTTTCTTTGTGTACATTGTTTTTACTTTATTTATACTATCTCTAATTTTTACATGACTTGGAAGATTTGTGACACTACAAAAGATGATTGAATGGTAAGATAATACTCTTCACATTCTATGGATTATTACTTATCTTTTGGTATTCCTATTCTTTCATTTGGTGATAATTTTTTTCTTGTCCCTTTGAAGAGGCAAAGTTCTCATCTTCATATGCTATGTCTATAAACGTAAGGAATTGATAATATGTGCACTTGAAGAGGAAAATAAAAGTGCAGCCATTATATGTGTACTTATATCATTGTTTCATAGTTCAATGCATTACACAAAATCTACAATTAGTGGGTTTCTCTTCATATAAGAAAACTTGTGATTTTTCCTTCTTGAGTAGTCCATCACGAACAACTTTGTAAAATAATATCGCATTGTGTCACATGTATATTTTTCAGTTTAACTCTTAGTTACATTGTGAGTAGACATTGTTGGGCTCCTCGCCAAGTTTTCCAGTCAGTGTCTTTGACAATAACTTCTCATAAAATTGTTTAGAGACTATATCAAAATCTATATCATATTAGATTGGTTGCTTGTAGAATATTCATAATTATGCTTCTATTTGTATCAAAGAAAGTGCTCTATTATTCATTCATTTTAGCTATTTGACAACTAGCTGAAGTAGAGTAAAATTCTTGAACACTAAATGGTTAACAAATTTCATTTGGATATATTTGTGTGTATCAACAATTTGATTGCAAATTTACTCATAAAAGTGTGATTATTGAAGCACAAGATTTTTAAGATATGCAGATCCCTTGTAGTTCTAACACTCATTTCAAGGAATAGTTGCTACATGAGTTTGATTATTTTTTCAACTATATTAACTTGGATTAGATTGTGTCTTGCAAGAGTTACATTTCTTTTTTCTTATTATTTCTTCCCTTTAATAAATGAACAACCTTCCATATAAGTTTTGTGATTGGCTCTACTGTGATCCATTGTTGATAAAATAGTTTTTAGTTTCATTTCGACTTGTTTGATGATTGTTTAGAATACGACTTCTGGAAGATGAGACCGTTGTGTGGATTTGTCTCATTTTCTATTGGAGTTGAACTGAAGGATATTAACAGGAAGTAAATAGTTACCAACAAAGCTAATATGAAAACATATCAATTCTATTTCTATATTCTAAGGGTTTCTTCAAGCAATGATTCTAAAAATTGGGAATGACTTATAATCCATATTTAAAATGATAATGTTTGTAGTCTTAGCCATTTGAAAGGAGTTTATGATGTGTTTCCTTGGGCTCATCATGGCTACAAAGTACGCCAATAGTTTAACTCCGAGTAATTGCAAGATTGTCAATAGTTAATCTTCATATTTATCTTCGATACTCATTGCATGTTGTACAATGCTTATTTTTAGGGGGGGGAACAAAAAATTTCTATCATAACTACACATAATTACATTGGTGCCTAGTAGTGGGTTCTACCGAGACCTTTATTTTGTATTATCACTAGTTTACCTATCAAATAACACCTCGTAAAAGATTCTACTAACCATTTGAGCATGCACCAATGGTTCCTTGAGGGTATAGACAGATTGGAAAAGTCCAATTAGACACTTTAGCTATGTCACAGGGTCAAAATCCAGGCGGGTAGGGTGGTGCATCCCTATAAGGAGGCTTTGGCTTACTGGTAAGGGTTGTGACAAAAAAAAATTCCTTTATCATTTATGAACCATGTTAGGATATGATACTTCTATGCCTTTGCTCTAAGAATTCCTGGATGAAATGGAAAAAATCCTCAGAATGGCCCTTTCTTCATCTACCATCACCTTGACCAATGCACCAAATTTCTATTGAAAGATTCACCTTGTTTAATTAATTGGGGTCTCATTGAGGGACATGTAGAACTATAAGCCCCTTTGTGTCTAGCAAGAGTGTTATGAAACCAACTCAAGAAAAGATAGAAAAGATAGATCCACGCCTTAGAATTCAGCCTCTTCGAGGGGGGAAACCTCCTTTACATTACATAAATGAACAATTCTTGGATGATACAAATGAAAATACCTCCTTTCTATATATAGGAGTCTAAGGGTTCATAACATAATCAGAGCCAACATAACAATAATAATATAAGGGCACAATAATAACAATAGTGGGCTTCTATGGGGCACAATAGTAACAATATGGGAACTACATGGGTACATCAATATAATAAGTGGGTTGTACTAATAACAATAAGGGGTTACACTAGTAGTATACGGGCCTAACATGCCCCTCTCCTTCAAAAAGCGTTGTCCTCAACGCTTGAGTAGTTCTTGACGCTTCTGTATAAAATTTGTATCCTCCCATGTGGAATCCTCAGCGGGTAAGTTCTTCCACTTGATGAGATACTCTGAAATTGATCGATTTCGTAGTTTTCGGGTTCTTGTTTCTATGACTGCTTCAAGTTCCAATATGATTTTTCCTTCTTCTTCAATTTCTGGCAATATTGTTTGAATTGGGATCTTTTGCAACTTTTGAATAAATTGCCATACTTCTTCGTCCTTCTTCCATTTGTCCCTTGCTTCATTTATCCAATCTGGTTGGATAATAGAAATAGCACAAAACAATGCTTCCACATCCTCATCCTTGAAGAGTCTTCCCATTCGGTAAGGTCGTCATTTTTTAAGTGCATGTAGTATTGCCAACATTTCCTTCTCATAAATAGCTTGCTTGAGATGTAGCAGTAAAAATACCCAATCAACTACATCAAAACATTTTTCAGTATGATGTTGATCTACCTGTTGTTTCGTTTGATTTTTCACTGAAGTGGCGTTATCATTTAAAAGTTGGAGAACTTGTTGTTGATGCTCGATGTGATATTTCTCTGCTTGAACGTTTTTCTTCTTGATATATCCTTCTATCTCTAGATTTAGAGGAGTGGTAATTTCTTCCAATCCTTTACAAGATATGGTCAGATTCATTTCTTGATGCTCGATGTGATCTTTCACTTCTTGAACATTTTTCTTCTTGATATGTCCTTCTATCTTGATAGTTTGAGGAGTGGTAATTTCGACCAATGAATTACAAGATATGGTTGGATTCATTTCTTCTTTCTCGATGTTATCTTTCACTTCTTTCACCTTTTTCTTCTTGATATGTCCTTATATCTTGATAGTTTGAGGAGTGGTAATCTTGACCAATGAATTACAAGATATGGTTGGGTTCATTTCTTCTTTCTCAATGTGATCTTTCACTTCTTGCACCTTTTTCTTCTTGATATGTCCTTCTATCTTGAGAGTTTGAGGATTGGTAATTCTTGCCAATGCTTTACAAGATATGGTCTGATTCATTTCTTCTTCCTTTGGGGTGGGGTCCTGGTGTATATCTTCTTCTTTTGATGTTTCTTGATCCTTTTCTTCCTCCTCTTCATATTCTATGTAAAATAATTTCTTCTCAGCACACTTATGACCTTTAGTGCATTTTCTATCACAATTGTAACAAAGCCCTTTTTCTCTCTTTTCTTCCAATTGTTGTGGTGTAACCCTTGTAGGTTGTGGAAGGCTAGGAGAAACAACACTTCCATCTTTATAGTCGTGAGGGGTATTCTTCTTGGTTTCCATAAATTTTCTTTCCACTATGTCACCAAGCCTTTTTACTCTTTCCAATTGTTGTGGTGTTGCTCTAAAGAAGGTGTTTCTCTTTGTATCCTCATAATGTGCTATCATTTCCTCTATGAAAATTGACCACGTAACAAGTTTTTTACGAGAACAAAGCCCTTTGTATCATAAAAATTGATCTGGTTCTAAATATGAAGATGCAATACATACCTTTTGTAATAGTTGTACACCATGTAGATCAAAATATTGCTCCATCTGAAGTATCCAATTTACCGGATCCTTGCCATCAAACTTCATCATCTTGCTTTTTCTTGATTTTAGGAGCTCGACCTTGAAACGACTGTAACTCTGTACATTCAGATCTTTAATTTTTAAAATTGTGACCTATAGTATCCCTCTGCGTCCTCTTTCCAATGCCACCAGTCTGATCCAAATTGGATTCTCCAAGAAAGAGTTATGCACAATCTCCCAAGATGACCTAATTATAGACTAGTTGAGTAGAGCGAACTTGTACGACGTGCCACGAGTCACTGTTTCAACCTATGGATCTGAAAAATGCATACAAGAAACTACAGTCCGTCCTCTTTCTATACCTTCTTACGAAATTTCAATCTGATCCCAAGAGAGAAAGTTATGACGATTTTACCAGGTCAGCTGTTTTGAATGTAATTCAGGAGTTTGCAAAAAGACCAACTTCCTCAGATCATATCTCCGAAAATATCGTGCGGAAAGCTCTGAAATTTGGACCCAAGGTTCAACGCGATTTCTTCTCAAATGGTTTTTTTTGCGACTTCTGAAACGTCACAGAAAAAAGTTATAGCGAAAATGCCACGATGACCTGTTTGGAGCAGCGAAACCCTAAAATCGAAAGCTCTAATACCAAATGTTATGAAACCAGCTCAAGAAAAGATAGAAAATATAGATCCACGCCTTAGAATTCAACCTCTTCGAGGGGGCAACCTCCTTTACATTACATAAATGAACAATTCTTGGATGATACAAATGAAAATACCTCCTTTCTATATATAGGAGTCTAAGGGGTCATAACATAATCAGAGTCGACATAACAATAATAATGTAAGGGCACAATAATAACAATAGTGGGCTTCTATGGGGCACAATAGTAACAATATGGGCACTACATGGGTACATCAATATAATAAGTGGGTTGTACTAATAACAATAAGGGGTTACACTAGTAGTATAGGGGCCTAAAAAAGAGTCTCCCAAAATCATGAAAGTGGTCTCCTCTAATTGAAAGATTCACCTTGTTTAATTGATTGGGGTCTCATTGAGGGACATGTAGAACTATAAGCCCCTTTCTGTCTAGCAAGAGTCTCCAAAAATCATGAAAGTGGTCTCCTCTATGCACTATGTTTCAAAGTAGATCAATTACTACACTATACATATTTTAGATGTCTCCTATTGTTCCTTTTAAAATAGTCTAGGAAAATAGAGGTATTGAGTAATATTTTTCCTCCACCCAAAACAATGATAGTTGTGTTTCCTACACAATTCATTATGGTTGTTGGTGGAAATTATTTCTCTTGCCTTAAATGAGAGAGCCTTGATTTAACATGAGTAGAGGTGGTAGTATTCCCATACATTGATGTGTCACAAGTTCTCTTATTTTCTTCCAACATGGAGTTCTATGAATTCTCACTTAAATTTTCTTTAGTCTCAAATGATGTCCTTGGTTTCTAGAGGCTAGATAAAAGATCCGTACATGTTTGGGCAGAAACCACCCATGCATACAAGACAAAGTCTCTCAGGAAGGCCTACTTTCTCTTGGTTATCTTATCTTGAAATATCCATGTTCATAAGAGCATGGAAACCTTTCCTCATGGGTGGGAAGTCTTATTGGATTAGGTGGTGAATGAGGGGAAGCCATTCAACTAGTCAGATCTATTGGCTCGACAGTTGAGGGCCCATGTAGCATAGGCTTAGAGTCCTCCCGATGGTGAGACATCAAGGTTTTTTATGTCTGCATTTTTACTCGATGGAATCTGTGTAGAACAATAGTTCCCTGGCATGAAATTGACAAGGACACTATGAAAAACTTTCATGCACATCTATTTCAAGTTATTTTCCTACTGCGGTCATCGAGGAGTAATTATACAACTAACTGACCACTTAATCATCTTTTTGTGAAAGCTCATCTTTGAATAAAATGCACCTTCCATGTCAGGAGGAGAAATGGAGGTGATATCAGACATCACATATTGGTATGAATCACTAGGTGGCACCTTCCCTAGAGTGTTTGGAAGAGAGAATCATTTGCATGTTTTTACCAACGTATGCCGCTGACAAGCTTGTAATGCAAGAAGTGTCATATCATCTTGGCATAGGGTTGTCAACAGCTCTGCACGGGAAGAAAAAATAACCCTAACCCACTCTTCCTTTTCAAATTGAATTATACGAGATAAAGAACTTGAAATTCATGGATTCTAAGCGAAAGGAGATAGTGAAGTTCGAATTCGGTACTCAGGACTTTAATCTGAATGATCGTCATGGTATTTATAAAGACCACTATGCAAGAGTTTATTTTCCGTGGTTCATCAGGGCATTCCATAGGCCATAGGAGGATCCATAGAGGATCCATTCTTGAAAATTAGAAGATATTTCCCCCAAATATTGTAACCATTAAACTCCTAGTACAGAATTAGAACCATCCATTGGATTGGAAAGTATTGGACTATTCAATACATATTCCCCCATGCTTATCATGATATTATGGTACTTTCTAGAGCAAGTTATAGTTCCTCCATTTGTAACCATCACTTAACATTGTGGTGCTAGATATAGGAGGCTATCCAATTCCTTGGCTACCTTACAATGAATAAAATTATGGGTACTACCCAAATTAATCAACATTATTACATTGATATCTTGGCATCATAAACCAGACTACTTTGTGACTGTTGCACGCTATAATAATACTAGGGAAATACTTTTGCACCAACTTTCTAAGAAGCAAACTCAAAACCCTCTCAAATAGATGCACGAGCATGTTTTTAATGTTCTTTTCCACCCCAGCAGAGTAATTTTATTTGTTGCTACAAAGACACATGTCTAGATTTATGACCTTGTAAAACAAGAGCTTGCTAAAATGTATGTGACAAGTTTGTCCATGACAATGCATCCTTGAGGAGATAACCTTCTTGTTGGGAGCAAGGATAGAAAAGTGTGTTCGTTTGGTATGGATCTTTCAACATGTCCTTACACAACTTTAAAGAACCATTCCAAAGATATTCATGTTGTTGCATTCCATGTTTCTTACCCTTTGTTTGCATCATGCTCAGATGATTGCAATACATATGTTTTTCATGGAATGGTGTATTCTCATTTGCTTTAGAATCCCTTAATTTTTCCTTTAAAATGGCTTTCAATATCACTGGAATACAATAAAAAGGGTATTTTATATTTCCAGTTTCATCCTAAGCACTCGTGGTTGTTTATAGTAGGGGATGATTTAGTTTTAAAGTTATATTGTAATTAAGTTATCATCATCCCTTCAACAGAATCAATAAATATGAAGAGGACATTATTGTGCCAACTTCACAAATTAGGAGGTCAAAATACTACAATGTTAATTTTTTTATTATATGTTCACGTGTATTAAAAATGCAGAGGATAAATTTATTCATTCTAAAGTCTGATATGGTTTTCTACTCTAGTCAATGTAAAAATTAGAAAAATACTCTCTTTGGTCAAGATAAGCTTTGGAGGAATTGTTTTCCGAAAGGAATAGAAAGTCTAGAACTCTCTCAAGCACACATAAGAGTGTTTCATGTCGAGATTCTGAGCTTGAAACAAATTCTTATTTCCAGAAAGAGTCACTAGTAAGGTTTTGTCAGAAGCAAAAAATTGCAGTCAATGCTAATGCACCACTTCGAGATGTTATTGTGGATTACATTATAACTTCTTTCTTATATTCGGTTTACCCAGACATGAAGTCAGACTATTTGACATACATGAGATCAATGACTATCAACAACAAGCTTTTTGCTTTTGCAGAAGTTCACCATGGTCTTTATATGTATTTTATGTAGAAGTTAGATAGTTTCTCTTCTATAGTTACAAAAGACAAAGAATGATGAACACCATAAAATTATGTTAGAAGATATAAAGGTCGAACATATTTATTAAATCACTATTACCAGTGGATTGGAAAAATAAATTCATCATATTTCGAAAGAAATGTCTGCATTTTTGTTTTTGACATGCCTAAATTTTACAAAACTATTTCGCTACAATGCACAAGTTACATACAACAAGTCTAGATGCACGTGTTTATCCTTATGCTGCAACTC
This sequence comes from Pinus tabuliformis, assembly GCA_031772625.1. Taxonomy (NCBI): domain Eukaryota; kingdom Viridiplantae; phylum Streptophyta; class Pinopsida; order Pinales; family Pinaceae; genus Pinus; species Pinus tabuliformis. The sequence goes on along the minus strand of CM062816.1, from coordinate 642,253,420 downwards.
AAGTAAAGAAAACCATGGAGGTCACACATAAATTAGGAGGAGACAATTTTGTCTTTTAGTGTGGAAGAAAGGTTTATCAAACTTTTTTTGAATACTCATCTGAAGGAAGGACTTTGACCATATGGCCAAATTTCTCGAACTTGCACTAAAGTGTTTGAATTCAGTTGAATGTTTTATAATTGAATTTTTATCCTTAGATGATTTTAGTACATGTATGGTTGCTTTGGTTCTTTCTCACTGTGCTTCTCACGGAAACATTTATAGAACCAGACATTACCTATGTTTTCCAAGGATATTCGAGTTCTCAAAATGATGAAGCAGTTAAAAATTATGAGGATTTCATGAAGGCTTTTACTTACTACAAATAGAGATATCAAAGAGAAAAGGTGTTTTGTGACAACTGGTGTTTAGGTAGCATAATTGACCTTGAGAAAAGCTTTTCATCATTGCAACAATTCAAAGAAAATTGGAATATCTTTAACGACTGACTTCAACATTCCCAAATTTAAAATATTTTAAATAAATTCAAATCATCAGTATAAGACACCTAGCAGTAGAAGATCAGAAAATTGAGCATTATTTTACAAACTTCTAGCATTCAATGAACCAATTCTAGATTTGAATGACCAGTTCAATGTTTCCAGCAGATAAATCAGAGGTATTATTTTAGTTTTAGTTATTATTCACGATTTTATTCTAGAAGTATTGTAATGGTTTAGGAGATATTTAGTCTATAGATTGTTTCACTCAAAATAAATAGGGGTTGACATTTGATGCCAAAACCCTTTAGATTTGTAAAAAATTTACTACATAATTCCTAATGAAATCCTTCTGGCTATAGTTCATGACAAAATTTTTGTTTCTTGTATGTTTTTCTAGTGCATTCATACCTTATTTCCACAAATGTTCAAAGTATAATAGGAGATTTTGGGTAAGAATAGATTGAGTATCAGACTCTCAAATCTCTTGTAAAGTTATAATCATTTAAATAGATTAGTTTATTTGAGAGCGTGTTTGAGATAGATCCTCTACATCTTTTTAATTATTTCCTTCTATCATCTTTTGAATTTGTTATGTTTGGTTGTAGAAATCTTCTACACACATGTCAATTTGCCTAGTTGATAAAGTATTCATATGACTGCTTAATTATCAAGAATTCCCTTATATTCCTCTGTCAAATTATTTAAAAAAATTCATCTTATTTTGTCACGATGGAAGCTCACACTTTAAACAATGACTCTACAAGAGAGGGATTTATTCATGAACAAGGATTATGTAATCATAAGCAACCACCCTAAGTAAATCATAAATTTGGCCATTGTGTTGCATAGGTTGTTGTTCAATCATAGTTAACAATGTTAAACAAGGCCTCTTGACAATTGAGAGAGGCCCTTTTGTTTCAACGGCTAGCATGAACCTAAAGATTGGTTGAGTTGGTTTCTCGGCATAGTTTTTTTGTAGCTAAGGACTTCCTACAAGAAATATGAACAACATTTGGCACCATTGTTTGGGAAAGAATTAAAAAAGAGGTCTTTGCTTGGAGAATGATAAAGATTAGATTTATTCCTTGTTGGTCAACTAGGAGTAGGCATTTTCATTGGTTTCATTGCTTTCACCTGGTGACTCCACTTTGTCATACAATGATTCCACCAAGTTACCGATTCCACTATTTCGAAATGTCAATTTCCTTTATTACTTTGTTTGTGTAAGGCTCATTGATAGTTTCTGTCAGTATTATATGTTGTTTCCTCTCAACCATAATGAGAAATCTAAGATGTACATAGAGGATGCAGAGTTTAAAGTTCACATGTAAGTATCTATTTCTTGTAGAATTTGACTTTTATATTTTAAATATGTTTCAAGTTTTCTGCTGCTGGCAAAGTGATCTGCTATAAATCCACTCCTCAATTTATTGCACTCAAAAGTAGATTACACCTAACAATGCAGATTTTTAGTTCAGTTAGGTAAACATGAGTGGGATTGAATCAGTTATTTTAAGATCCAATGTTGAGTAGATCAGTGGTTAGTTCACAGCATAAGGATTGTTTCATTTTAAGGACGTGGTAGGTATGAGTAAAGAATTATTTTCAAGCAATGTTGCTAAAGGTCTTGGTGAGATTTACTTAATTGTTTGAAGATTGTTGGCAATATCAGTTTGACTATATTGGATTGCAGCTTCAAGTCACAAGTTGATGGCATGACTCCATTGCTCAACAAAAAAAAGGCACAACTTCTACTAGTTCTCTGAGTCCCACATGGGAAGGCATTCTAGAGTTAGAGCTGATATTGTAACCTTTTTTAACACAAGATCTAGTCAAAAAGGGTACAAAATTTAGAAATTAGCTAATTTTCAAAATCATTTATTATTATTTACAATAGTTTTTAATTTTAAATATATTGAATATTATAAAAATATAATTATATATTATTATAAAGTTTTTAATATATTTGGAGTATTAAAACAAAAAACAAAAAGAAATTAAATGGACCAAGGGTCCAATCTCCAAGTTTATATGCCAAAGTCCATTATTCATTGGTGTTAGTCCCACCAAAGCAGCACCTTATACAACGTGCCAGGCCACGGGATAAGGGAGGAAATGTTTACGTTATGCATCGAAAGGAGTTGTCAACGTTTTATTATATAAGGGATATCTGTTAAGTTTTCCTGAAATGTACGAGATCATTTCCATAATGGAGAATTAAAAATGTTGGTGTCAAACAGGTTTTCCAACCTCCAAAGTAGAACTACGAATCAAGCCAACATATCAAATGTTGAGCCAAGGGCTTACACGAGAGATAGTTAGTTTGCAACATGCATTGGTTAACTTCCACTTCATTTCAGGTCTCAAACTCCTACAACATTTGTGTCATTAAGAAAATTCATCAGGTTAATTAGTGTGCATGTTTCAGGAATCTTGATTTCATATGAACAGATCGACAACATATAATTATTTCCGACCCCTCTGGATTCGATATTTAATGGAGGAGGGGGGTCTGAATTTTTTTTTTTTTTGAAAAGAACTTTTGATCATGTGGCATATTCTTGTGAATTTCGACACCGTAAGAAGCAAAACAATTTACCAGCAATTTACCAGCAGAGACCCCTCCTGAAATCATCTTATGATTTTAATTTTTCTTCTTAAGTGACAATGTATGACAGAGCATCGTGATCAGGTTCCAATGGTTGTCTTGATAACATAAGCACAAATTTGAAAAGAGGATTTGATGGTTAAACGCCGGTTTTTATCAAAGAAAGAAATTTTACTGTGCACTTCATTTAAAATTTCGCAGTGTTTATAGACAATGAACTTCGAGCTCAGATCCTAGGCAAGAAAAGGTAAATTTCAAAAATATGGAACGTGGGTTTTGTGCAAAACAGTATCAATTATGTCTCTCATTAAATTTTCGCAAAATTTTCAAGGGTTTGAGATATTTTGTGGGCTCTTTGAAAGGGAAACACTCAGATTTCGTGAATGGCCAATTTTAATTCTTTCAGAGAATCTGAGCAATAATATAATAAAGTATAATCAACAACTCTTTCCTTTCGTGTCACCTTCAGATAGATCAATCCATTTTTCCATAAGAAAGAGCATGACAATTTTTGCACGCATTTCAACACAGAAGTTTAAAGTTCTGTTTTTCAGGGGTTGATGGAAGGGGAATATTTTGATATTAGTGTTAATAATGCTTAAATGATTTGTTTTGGTTGCTTGGAATAACATAATTAGAGCTGGAAATAGGTAGGTGAAGGAATCGTTGAAAATGAGTCTAGAAAGAAGAATTCTGGTCAGAAAGCAATTTCACCTTCAAAAGGTGGTATTGTGCATATTTGGGAGGTGGAATCTGCACGTTATCTTAAACATTGGGATATTGGGAGGTCCATACGTCATATTGCATGGAATCCAGTTCTCAGCTTTCTATTCTAGCAGTTGCAGTGGATAAGGAAGTTCTTGTTCTAAATACTAGACTTGGAAGTAAGGATGGTCAAGAAAAAGTTGCTAAACTATTTCATGTGAAATAAAAGCCTGTATTGACTGATGATTTGGGCGATAACACTTCTCTGGCTAAGTGGATTAAACACTAAAAATTTGATGGAATCAAAATTACCCATTTGAAGTTGGTGCGCTTGATATCTTGGCATCATAAAGGAGACCACTTCGTGACTCTTTCTCCCGATGGTAATACTCTGGCAGTACTTGTGCGCCAACTTTATAAGAAGCAAACTCAAAACCCTTTCAAAATGATGCATGGGCGTGTTGTTCATGTTATTTTCTACCCTAGCAGAGAAATTTTCTTTGTTGCTACAAAGACACATGTCAGAATTTACAACCTTGTAAAACAAGAGCTTGTTAAAAGGTTTGTGACAGGTCCGCGTGAGGTTTCATCCATGGAAGTGTGTCCTACAGGAGATAATACTCTTGTTGGGAGAAAGGATGGAAAAGTGTGCTGGTTTGATATGGATCTTTCAACAGTTCCTTACGAAACTCTAAAGAAGCATTCCAAATATATTCATGTTGTTGCATTCCATGTTTCTTATCCTTTGTTTGCATCATTCTCAGATGATTGCAATGCATATGTTTCTCGTGGAATGGTGTATGCTGATTTGCTTCAGAATCCATTAATTGTTCCTCTAAAAGGGAGTCAAGATAACTGGAATATAACGGAAGGGGTATTTTAGATATCCAGTTTCATCCTAAGCAACCGTTGTTGTTTACAATAGCGGATGATTCAGTTGTAAAGCTATATTGTAATTAATTTATCATCATCCCTTCAACAAAATCAATAAATATGAAGAGGAAATTATTTTACCAAGTTCACAAATTGGGAGGTCAAAATACTACCATGTTAATAATTTTTGATATGTTTAGGGGTATTAAAAATGCAGAGGATAAATTTCCTCACTCTCGAGTCTAAGATGATTTTCTACTCTAGTAAACTTCAAAAGCAGAAAATACTCTCTTTGGTCAAGATAAGCTTTTGAGAAATTGTTTTCTGAAAGGAATAGAAAGTCCAGAACTATTTCAAGCACACAGAAGAGTGTTTCTTGTGGAGATTATGAGATTGAAACACATTCTTATTTCCATAAAGAGTCACTAGTAAGGTTTTGCCAGAAGAGAAAATTTGCAGTCACAACTAATACACGACTTGGAGATGTTGTAATGGATGACATTATAACTTATTTCTTATATTCAGTTTAGCCAGACATGAAGTCAGGATATTTGACATGCATGAGATCAATGACTGTCAACAACGAGATTTTCACTTCTGTGGCAGTTCACCATGGTCTTTATATGTATTTTATATATAAGTCAGGTAGTTCTTCTTCTATAGTTACAAAAGACAAATAATGATGGACACCAAAATATTATGTCATAGGATATAAAGGTGGAACATATTTATTAAATCACCATTACGGGTAGGGTGGACAAAGCACTTCATCATATTTAAGAAGCAATTTGTGCATTTTTACTTTTGACATGCCTAAATTTTGCAAAATTGTTTTGCTGCAATGCATAGATTACAAACAACAACTCTAGATGTAGATGTTTATGCTTATGTTGCAGCTCATTTAACGAAAACCATGTAGGTCACACATAAATTAGGAGGAGACAATTTTGTCTTTTGGTGTGGAAGAAAGGGTTATCAAACATTTTTTGAATATTGAGCTGAAGAAAGGACTTTGACCATATTTCCAAATTTCTTTAAGTAGCACTAAAGTGTTTGAATTATGTTGAACGTTTTATAATTTACCTTTTATCCTTAGATGGTTTTAGTGCATGTCTAGTTGATTCGGTTCTTTCTCACTGTGATTCTCAGAGAAACATTTATAGAACGAAACATTACCTATGTTTTCGAAGGATATTTTACTTTTCAATATGATGAAGTAGTTACAAAGTATGGGGATTTCACAAAGGCCTTTACTTACCACAAATAGAGATATCAATGAGAAAAAGTGTTGTGTGATAGTTGATGTTTAGGTGGTAGAATTGACCTTGAGAAAAGGGAAGTTGACAGATTTCTAGTAGAGATTTAATCTTTTCAATAACTTAAAGAAAATTGCAAAATATTTAACAAGTGACTTCAATAGTCCCAAATATAAAAGATTTGAAATAAATCCAAATCGTTAGTCTCAAACACCTAGCAGTAGAAGATTAGCATATTGAGTATTATTTTGCAGATTTCTAGCATTTAGTGAACCAATTCAAGATTTTAATGAGCAGTTCAATGTTTCCAAGAGATAAATTAGAGATATTATTTTATTTTTAGTTATTATTTAGGATTTTGTTCCAGAATTATTGTAACAATTGAGGAGAGATTTAGTCTATATATTGTTTCACTTGTAACCAATAGGGGTTGGCTTTTGATGCCAAAACCCTTCAGCTTTGTAAAACTTTTATTATAGGATTCCTAATCAAAGCCTTCTAGATCCAGTTCATGAGAAAGTTTTTATTTCCTGTAGGTTTTTCTAGTGCTTTCATTCCTTATTTCCGCGCATGTTCAAAGTAACATAGGAGATTCTAGTTAAGAATAGATTGAGTTTAAATCTGGCTGAAATCTCCTACAAGTTATAATGATTTAAATATATTAGTTTGTTGGAGAAACTATATGAGATATCTCCTCTACATCTTTTAAGTGTTGCCCTCTATCATCTTTTGAGTATGTTTTGTTTGGGTGTAGAAATCTTCTACACGCATCCAAATTTTCCTAGTTGATTAAGTATTTAGTATGACTGCTTAATTATCATGAATTCCCTTATATTCCTCTCTCAAATTATTTAAAAAAGTCATGTTACTCTGTGAGGCTAGAAGCTGACACTTTAAGCAAGGACTCTACAAGAGAGGGATTTATTCACGAATAGGGAGTGTGTAATCATCAGTAACCACCCAAACTAAATCATAAATCTGGCCATTGTGCTTCATAGGTTATTCTTTAGTGATAGTGAACAACATTAAACAAGGACTCATAACAATTGAGGGAGCCCCATCTAGCTCAAGGGCCAACTTGAACCTAAAGATTCTTCGAGTTGCTTTTTTTGTGCAGTTTTTTTTCAACCAAGGTCTCCCTACGAGAAATAGGAATAACAAAGGGTATAGAAAATATTTGTGAACTTCAGCACATCTTGATTCCTTCCCCCCCTTAGCGTGTGGTCAACTTTATTTATTTATCTTCATAGCTCTGACAGGGTAATATTGTCCCTTGATGGCATCTCAAAAAGAATCCCAAGTGGGTGTGGTTGAAAACAATGAGGTTTCACTCTCATCCTTTTATTCACTATAGGTTTCCCACCATTCCTCGACATGTGGGGTGACTTTGAGAAGTGAAAAACTAATATTTAGCTGATTGGAAAAGACATGAACTAAAAAATATCCTTCCAATAGACTTAACCATTTATCTACAATGTATGCATCTATCAAGCCCTCAAATATGGGAATATCAAAGTTAAATTGTACCTTAAAAGGAGTGGCGCTTCTAGAGTGGGTACTAGATGTAGCTGGGTCACCTGTGGGTGCTCGTCGAAGGATATGGGCAAAATTATGCATCATCACATTCCTCTATCGCACGAGGGCTCCCTTGAGCAACATTTTGGAAGGAACTCATGCCCCTTCATCTCTCTTTTCTTTCGCCATGGGAGGTTGTTAGGGTTTGCGAGGCTGATCTTACAATGGTTCAACTAGATCGAGCCTTAACTCGTTATACCCTAACCTCATTTGGGTCATATAAAGAAAAATAGAGAAAGAGCAGATTTCTCTAATACCACGGATCTGAACTTAAACAGGAACGTGTTGTAGCGGATACAACCGCCCTCCAAAATCTTTCCTTAACTTTGTTTTGGAGCCTCCCTACCAACCATCCTCAGCAACATGTGTTGCACTATTAAGTACACGAGCTTCAGTGGTTTTCTAATAGCATGACAACTTGTTCATGATAGCTTGTTGTATTACCCTCATAGGTTACTTCCGCATACTTGGTCCAGCTGCTAGCTGAGCAACTCCCTCAAGAAATTGTGCAATTTTGGAGGGGAACCAGTCTTCAATCCATAAATTGTGCAAATATGGTACTCACAGCCTGTTGGGCTTAGAAATTGAGTAATCCTGTCAGTCAACCTTCCTTGAGAATTGTGCACAATCTAGCCTAGCTCGACAACTCAACCCATAAATTATGCAATTTTGGGTAGCAATCAGTTGTTCCTCCTAGAAATTATGCAATCCCTTTAAGCAACCAACCTAGCTTCCTCCCAGAAACTGCACAAAAGTTTCCCTCAATTAAGTAAACTATTGCATGGGCCTTCGGGTTGACCGGTTCCACCTAGGACTAAGAAAACATGACTTGCATACATGGGTTGCTTTTTCTTGAAATAGAAAAAAGAAACATGCAAAAAGCATCCCTAGATTTGAGGGAGGTATTTTCAGTAATTGGAGGTTACATGCAAAGATTGTTTTAGAATCTTAACTCCAAGTGTCACTTTTTCCTAGATTTGTGGCATGCACATCATGAGCTTCAAATTTAGTTATTTGATGCTTCAGAGCTCACTTCTTCACATAGTTCTTGGATCTTTGACATCCAAAAAGACATCGAGGAGTCTTTGACACATCTAGCTCAGCTATTTCTAGGTAAGTCCGCTTAACTTGTCTTTTCCATCATTTCTATTACATTTTGTGTTTTGTCTTGTGCGAGTGTTGTATGCTTGATTTCTGTGCACTCTTTTTATTGTTTGCATGAATATTAGCTTGTACTAACACCGTTTTAGCTTTCATTAGCATCTCATCATTATCGCATGCATGACATTGTTTTGCAAGAACGGTTGATGATACAGCAAGTTGATTCACACACATGCATGTTGTTCCATTTTTCGAATCTTGCATTCATTGTTTTCATGCATGATCATTCACCCCTTCTTACACTCAGTATCACTAGGCATTCACATCCACATTTCCTTTCAGTTTCCCATCGATGGGTGTGGGGAACCTTGGACTAGACTCTACTTCACCAAGAAAACATTGCACAATCCTCAAAGGGAAGGCTCTGCCTTCCTCCAAGAAAATGTACACTTCTAGCCAATGACTATCCTCCAGTCTTGCCTTGTGTAATTCTGGGAGGTAGTGATTGCTGGCCCATAAAATTACGCAATGCAGTCCCTTAGCTTCCATCACCTGCGAGATGAAATTGTGCGTTGCGCAATTCCAGCACCCAGCAGGAAAATATAGATTGGATATTGTGAAATTTGAGCAGTCAACCAACCCCCCAATAGTCTGGACTAACTTTTTCATAGTTCCAGCAGCCAGTCTCCCAACCTCCAAGGAAAAGTTGTGCAAACCTTGCTAGTAAATCCCTAGGTATGTTACATGCCATTCCTCAAGTTTGCTTTGGTTTTAGCTAACATATTTCTTGCCATACGTGTTGCCATGCCTCTAGATCTAGCATGTGTTCGTCCACCTCTCAGCAGTTTAGGATCAAGGGCCTTCAAGAGAGAAGGATCAAAGGACACCGACGGAAGTGCAACTAGAGCAGCAGTTGAGCGAGTGTCTATGAATTTGTTGATCTATGAAGACACCAAGTTGATCATAGACAAGGACATCAATTTTAAATGCTAAGAGATCAATGATGCATTTGCAGGCATTTGGAGAAGACCTTGAAGACAACCAAGTCTATGTGAACATTCACAATTCTGGCTTGTACCAGATTTCATGTAGGTATGCCACATTCCCATGTGCGGATATGATACATTGGATCATCTTGCACACTTATCGTGAGACTATGAAATTGAATAGTGTCAATGGGATGGAGATCTCTACCTTTAGGGCATAGAATTATCAATAGATGTATCATATAGTCAAATCAAGTGGTCATCATGGAGACACTCTTCAACATACCCAACAAAAATGCCTACTCTAAGGATATCTTGAAGAACTGGGTGAAGGAGCCAACCAAATTCAGGATGACACCGAACCAAGTTTATAAGATGAATATACTGTGGAAGGAATATCAATACTTGGTCATCTTTTCATGTTGCCTGTATGGCCATGAGAGCACGGAGACCATCCCATAGAGTTGGGTGATCGCATTAGACTAACTGGACAATTAAGGCAAAGCATGCAACTAGTTCGACATGTTGGCTCACAGGCTGAAGGAACAAGTAACAAGAGCTCGACAACTACCCAAAGCTCAAGAAGAAGAAATCTACATGTTCACTTACATCTTGGATGAAATCTGTGCCCGTCAGGAGTTCTCGGGTTTGAAATGGGCATGGACATTGGTGGAAGCCTACATGAATACTTATTGTAGAATGTTGTCTGCATGTAACTTCAGAGGAGTTATCACATAGCTTTTAGATGATTTTTTCACCCCTATGTACAAGATGATATTTGAGCAGGATCTACCTTGCATGTTGAAGGAAACAATGTAGGCACTGATCGACATAGTAGATTGGTATGAATCATCATCCAACACCTTCATATAGATGTACAACATAGATAATCCTCCGCATTTTTGCCGAAATTTTTCTTGGACAAGCTTGTCATGTAAGAAGTATCATACCACATCTCGGTAGGACTGTCAGTGAGGTGCACTAAAAGAACAAGGCACCTTGGCTCGTTCTTCCATTACGGATCAGATTATATGAGATACGTTATTTCAAGCACATGGATATTGAAGCATAGGATATCAAGAAATATCGTTTCAATGCCTGAAACTTCAATCTATATGACCCACATTGTTTTGTAAAAGATCACTGTGCGAGAGTACAGTTTAAGTGGATCCACGGGACATGTCGTTTGGTGGAGGAGGAATAATGGAGATATCATTACATCTTCTCCAAGGCTAATGAACAAATCGGCATCGCTATGGAATGGTTAGCTAAGGAGTGTGAAGAAGTATCTAGGAAAGCACTACTAGTAGCAACAATAGAGGTAAACATACCAACACACGACAAAGGCAAGAGGAATATTTTTGACAATGTGAAGGAAGAACAAACATGCAATTTTTTATCAAACCCACTTGTGCAGAAAGAAGCCTTAGAGATAGAGGCAAAGAGGAAACAATGTGATAGGAGGAACACATAAAGGTAGAGAGAAAAAAAGAGAATGGAGGAAAAAGAAGGGAGTTGCATGAGTTGAAGGACAAACTCCGAAAGTAACAAGAGTTATGGAGATAGGAGAAGGAAACCCTACAAGAATAGGTACAACAGGGGGTGCGACATGTACATACAAATGAAATTGTGCCCGTACAAGTAGTCAACTCATCCGAAAAATTGGAACCAAGCATACAGGGTGAGAAGTCAGAGGAGCAGGACTTCACTCAAGAGATTTAACAAGCACTTGAGTAGATGGATACAGATATGGAGCAGCAAGAGTTAGAGTAAGACATCAACCTCATGCCTTACCATCAAGAGGTTGACCTACCAGCTTCACTAGATCCAGAAGCAAAGGAAGTCCCAAGCGACCAAGGAGACACTGAGACCCTTGGGGACCATCCAAAATGGGAGATGCACAACATATCATTCGATGAGTCACAACATAGCATTGTGCAATCTCACAGAGTGTCTACTCCGGATGATCACACATCTCCTGCACAGTTTGAGGAATGAGTGATCATGTCTAACATGTGCTAGCATCTAATAGCATTGGCTGATGTTACCAGAGCATATGCTGAAGCCACTAGCTCAAGTGTTCACTTCTTGATAGCTGAGAATGAGTGAACGGCTATGGAGTTGCAGATTACCAAGCATGGAGGAGAACTAGTTACAACATCCACCCAAATAGAGTTGAAGAAGGTAATACTGTATGAATTATTGTCCCTTGAAATAGTCATGTGGGTGTTTTATTCCATGTTTGGGACCATTCATAAGGCTATTTTCCATCTCAACAATTAGCAACAATGATGTGCTAGGAGAGCACATATGTTGTCAAATGTGCACACTGTTGTTAACTACATGCAAACATGGACAATGAGATACAAGGGAACCTCGTTACACTTACCCAAGATGATGAAGCCCAGAGCGGTCAAGCTGAAGGCACTCATCCAGAGTTAGATCCAGAACTATGAAGATCTATTGCAACTCATCACTAGCCTACAGGCTTCCCATGCATGGGTATTCAAGAGTATGGATTTTGTTGTGTGTTCACACATGATCCCATCTATTGGGACACTCACTGAGGCAAAGACAAAGGCACAAGTCCAGCTAGAGCTTGACTCGTACTTTGATGAGTTGATGTCCATAGACACCAACACAGAGTTGGTGATGAGTGCAGACACCATGCATTAGTATGTTGATGGTCGATCCACACTCAAGAAAATTATGCGCATGTTATCATATGATTTGGAAAAATGAGCCCGAGAAGTGTACTCGGATGCGATGGAGGCAAGAGTTCATTTCCAGAAATATGTCACCATAAAGTACATGAAAACCATCACGAACTACCAAGCATGGCATCGGTTCACCACATTCAACCATCATGAGGATGTTGAAGAGCTGGTCTTCCCACAGTCATCCAAGTCATAGTGATGTGTTGCATGGATTGCTCAAGCCTATTTTGTCTCACATGGGTACATGTGCAGATTGTATGTAATGTCTTGTCAAGTGGAAGTTCAAGTGTAGATAGTTGGATGTAACAACCATGGAGTAGATGAAGAGTCATGAGGATAGATGAACAATCACAAAGGGGAACATCAAGGGGCACCCCACCCCTTGCTATATATAGTCCTTCATAACTAATTTTATATGCTTTTGGTCAGCCAAGCTTCTAATAGGAGTATCTTAGAGAGAGCTTGGACAATATTGTAATGAGCCTTGGCTTCTCCACTATCCAGAATCTCTTTGGAGGAGTAGGTGGCAATAACTATAATGTTCCTCTATCGGAGCTAGTGCTTGGTCATGGTTGTATTGTATGACTGGAACTTTCACTTCTTAATATAGCAAAGTAAGCATGTTTCATGCATATGTCATATTTTATTTCAGATATCTTGTTTACTCTAAATGATCTATGTATCTCTTTGCTTACGCATGCATGTGTAGCTATTTTTTGTATATGTATGTATGAATCTTACTTAAATTTTCTATTGGTTTAACCATCACTTTGGATTTCTAGGTCACTTTCCTTCGAGTTTGTTATGCATGTTTGCTCATGTGTCCCCTTCTTAACTCTATGCTTTCACAGGCTTCCAAGGGGAACACTCACCTCACCCTCCATGTGTTATAACTGCTCATGCACCTTGCTTAGCTTGCTGCATATGTCACACCCTTGCTACCTGTAGGTTTTAACCTCATACAGAAATTACCTACATACGAATTATAAAACATAGAAAATAAACAATGTGAGAGCATAACACATAAAACTCATATACATAGAGATTTTCCCTTGGATCCCAAAACCTGGACTGGCAACTTGATTTTTCATTATTTTCCTTTCAATGTTACAATACATATTTATACATACCGAAGCATCCAATACCATGGACTGAAAACCATCGTGTCCAAAACCATGGACCAAAAACCATCACGTCCAAAACCATGTGTGACAATCATGCACAAAACCACAAGTAGGTCCTCCTAACCTAACATAGTGTCCAAAACCAAAATTATCCTGGGTGATACACTAGACCCCATACAGTGGGGTTACCTGCACCCCTCAAACTCCCTGTGACACCCCCTCAACTACGCAATTAGCGCAACGAAGGGGGTGCTCTTCCCCCCTTGTAACCCCCTGGTTAACTACGTTGGCTACTCGTGGAAAGAATATAACACAACCCAACATTCTTCCACTTGTTGTTTTCTTTTCTCAAGGGGCCACATGAGAGCTTAGTCACTTATTCAGCTCTTAAATGCCCATTGTTTTCCTACACCAAGAGAACTTCTCAAAGCTCACAAATTTTGTCAATGCATCTCCAGTATTCTTCAAAGTGTCCACTTTTACCAGAAACACCTTTTTTTCTTCGATCATATCCCTCACAAAGTGATACTATACATCAATGTGCTTTGTCTTTGAATGACATGCAGGGTTCTTTGCCAAGAAAATTGCACTTTGACTGTCACAATCTATCCTTATAGCTCCCTGTACTAACCCCATACTTGAACACAATCTCTGCAACCAAACTACTTCCTTGCTTGCATGAGTGGTTTCCATATATTCTACCTTTGTAGTTGATAGTGGCACTACAAATTGTTTCTTACTCATTCAACTGACTGCACCTCCAAATAGGTTAAACACATACCCACTTGTAGATCTTCTCTGATCCAGATCTCCAGCCTAGTCTGCATAAAAGAAGCCACGAATATCCAACACTTTGTCCAATCCTGGTCTTCCTTTGTACCACAAACCATAATCACTAGTGCCATGCAAATACATAAAAACCCACTTCACTGTTGTCCAGTCCTCCTTCCTTGGTTTTTACATAAACCTACTCAATACTCCCACTGCAGTGAAATGTTTGGTCTAGTATAGACCATCGCATACATTAGGCTATCGACTGCACTTGCATATGGAACATAGGACATGTCCTCTTCCTCTTCTTGTGTCTTGGGACACTATTCAAAAGATAACTTTACACCTACAGGAATAAGAACCTTCACCGGTTTACTATCCTGCATATTAAACCTCTGCAATATTGTCTTGACACACTTCCTCTAGTTTAACCAGAGCTTCCTCTTTGTTCGATCTCTTTTAATTTCCATGCCCAAAATACAGTTTACAACACCAAGATATTTCATGTCAATTTTGGAGGACAAATGGTTCTTCAAATCCTGGATAATTTCTTTGTCATTTCCAGCCAGCAACATATCATCCACATACAGGACGAGATAAATAACACAGTCACCAATTAACTTGAAATACACACAGTCATCTGCTTTGCTTTTGGCGAAGACAAGTCCCCTTATAAATGTATCAAATTTCTCATACCACATCCTTGTTGACTGTTTTAACCCATACAAAGACTTCTTTAACTTACATACTAGTTCTTTCTTACCCTTCACTGCAAACCTTCAAGTTGCTTCATGTAGATCTCCTCCTCCAGATCCCCATGAAGAAATGCTATCTTCACATCCATCTGTTTTACCTCAAAATCAAAAGCAGTAGCAACATATAAAAGTAATCTAATAGAAGCTACCTTGGCAACAGGAGAAAAATTCACCAAAATCAATTCCAGGCACCTGGGAATAACCTCTTGCTATCAACCGAGCTTTGTATTTCTCCACCTTTCCTTCTACATTTTTCTTCTTCTTGAACGTACCCATTTGTTTCCAATGGGTTTCCTTCCAGCAGGAAACTCCACTAGATCCCAAGCCCCATTTTTGTGCAAAGATGCCATTTCATCAACGATGGCCTCTTTTCAGAGATTTCCATCCTCTCAATCTACTTCTTCCTTCACAATTCTGGGATGTTTCAGTGTAAATCACATGATATTTCATTTGTCTACACGTTTCAAACAAACGAGTGTGGTTGATCGTCAGGACAAGTTGAAGAATCAGATCAAGATGTGCATGTTAAATAGACAGAGCAGAACCTCCAACAGTTATAATTCTTGACTAAGCAACGGCCATATTGACCAATGGCTAAATTTGACTGGGGATCATTTAGCATGACGAGAAGCATCAAGATAAGCTAATTTAATATAATAATTTGGAAGTTTAGTTATAATAAGTCAGAGGGATGCATATATATATATATATATATATATATAAGTGGATTCTAAATGGTTAACAAGAAACTAATGGTATTATATATATATATTTAAAAATAAATAAATCAGTATATATATATATATATATATATATATATATATATATATATAGATATATATATAGATATAGATATAGATATAATAAAAGAGGATTACTTTTAATGGTTTAATAGTTAGTTATACAAGGAATGACCTTAAAAAAAAATAAAAATAAATAAATAAATAATAAAAATAATAATAATAATTTTCAATATTCATATTGAAATTAATTGTTTAATTAATTGTTAAATAAATTATCCAAATTAAATTAATTGTTTAAATATACATAAAGGTTATATATATATATATATATATATATATATATATATATATATATATATATATATATATAATAATTAATTAATTAATTCTATTAAGATCAAAGTTAGTTATAAAAATATTAATAGTTTATGAATAATAATATTAGAATAATAATCCTAATAAAATAAAGTAGAAACTAAATTGTTATTAAGTTATTACTATTGGTAATTATAATAACAAGAAACTAATGGTATAAAAAATAAATAAATATACAGACGCATATATATATATATATATATATATATATATATATATAAACTTGATTTTTAATGGTTATTAAGTTCATACATAGTGGCTTTTTAATTGTTATTAAGTCATAGTTTGTTATAAGAGGTATGACAAAAGATAATATGCAATATTCATATTGAAATTAATTGTATATATATACATAAAGGTGTTAACTACTTTATCTATATATATATATATATATATTAAAAATAAATAAATGAATAAATTTTAAACATTTAGCTATAATTAATTGTATAAATAAGTAATTATATTTTCTATTAGTAAAAAATATTAGCAGAAGACAAAAAACAAGAGGTGGGGGTGAGACGTGAAAGGAAGAAAAACCACTTTATTTTATTATTTATATATATATATAGATGTATGTGTGTGTATTTATTTACTATATATATATATATATATATATATATATATATAATAGTTTCTTGTTATTATAATTACCAATAATAATAACTTAATAACCATTTAGTTTCTACTTTATTTTATTAGGATTATTATTCTTAACCTATTAATATTTTTATAACTAACTTTGATCTTAATAGAAGTAATTTTATTTTATTATATATATATATAAAACGTACTTTGATCTTAATAGAATTTATTTTATTTTATTATATATATATATATATATATATATATATATATATATATTTTATAACTTAAAAAAAAAACCTTTAAATATATATAAACAATTAATTTAATCTCAATAATTTATTTAACAATTAGTTAAACAATTAATTTCAATAAGAATATTATTATTATTATTATTATTATTATTATTTATTTATTTATTTATGATTATTTTTTATTTTTTAAGGTCATTCCTCTTATAACTAAATATTAAATCACTAAAAGTAATCCTCTTTTATTTTATCTCTCTATATATATATAGATTTATTTATTTTTAAATATATATATAATACCATTAGTTTCTTGTTAACGATTTAGAATCTGCTTTATTTTATATATATATATATATACAAAAGGTGATGTCATGCGTCCCTCTCACTTATTATAACTAAACTTCCAAATTATTATATTAAATTAGCTTATCTTTATGCCCCTAGTCATGCTAACTAATCCCTAGTGAAATTTAGTCGTTGGTCAATATGGTCGTTGCTTAGTCAAGAATTATAACCGTTGGAGGTTCTGCTCTGTCTTTTTAACATGCATAGCTTGATTTGATTCTTCAACTTTTCCTGATGATGAACCACACTCATTGGTTTGAAATGTGTCGACAAATGAAATATCATGTGATTTATGCCAAAAAATCTCTCGTTAACTTGATATGGATCAGAGAAGCCTTGATTCAACAATTCTGGAATCATCATCAATAATAGATAAAGCAAAATTTGAACAGAAGGGAGATGGACTATAACTTTCCAACTGCCTTATTTCTCGAACTGATCTTCTCACACCCGGAGTTTGCGGCTCTTCATCTTCTGATTCCTCCTCTACTATAGACTCTAATTCTTCCTCCTTAATCTCAAACTCTATCTTCTTAGGTTCCTTTGGTTGGAATTCATGTTTAATAACATATTTCACCTCTTTGAACACCACATCTTGGTTGTACATAATATTCCTTATTACTGGGTTCCAAAGCTTATAACCTTTTAAACCATCCTTATACCTAGTAAAGATGCACTTTTCAGATTTACTGTCCAACTTGGTTCTTTTCTCCTTTGAACATGTACATATGCATCACATCCAAATACCTTGAGATGTGAAAGAGAGGGTTTCTTACAAGTCCATACCTCTTGTGGAGTCTTATTCTCCAATGCTGATGAAGGTGATCTATTGACCAGGTAACACAGTCTCCACTGCCTCTGCCCAGAATTCTCATCCTAACCCGACACCACTAAGCATGCTTCTTTCCCTTTCCATCAACGTGTTGTTCATTCTTTTTGCAACTCCATTTTGCTGAGGTGTATATGGAGTAGTCTTCTTCCAATGTATACCACACTTGTTACATAATTCTTCAAATTCCTTACTGTAAAACTCTCCACGGTTATGTGTCCTCAACAACTTTATGTTCTTCTCTGTCTGGTTTTACACTAGAGCCTTAAATTCTTTAAACTTGTCAAAGACTTCCGATTTCTTCTTAAGGAAATACATCCATGTATTCCTTCAGAAGTCATCTATAAATGATACATAGTACACAAACTTACCCAGTGATGGAACCTTCATAGGTCCAAACATGTCACTGTGCACAAGCTCTAATATATGTTTCACCCTCTTACCACCAGAGAGGAAACTCACCCAATTTCGCCTCCCATATACACAATTTTCATAGAAATCAAAATCTAGAGAGCTATTACTTATACCTTCTACCATACCTTTACCATGAAGTATTCAAAGGCCCTTCTCTCTAATATGTCCAACCCTTTGATGCCACAACATGGTCTTCTCTCCAGAGACCACTAGATTTTCTGTTCAGGAACCATAGAACTGTTGCAACCATCAACAACAATGCTACCTTGTAGCTTGTACAGAGTTGCAATTCGAACTCCCTGCATCAATACCAATTCTTCCCGAACCTTTCTGCAGGTATCCTTCTCAGACACTATTTTTACACCTGCATCATCCAACTTGCTTACAGAAATCGCATTTCTAGCCAATGCAGAAATATGCAGAACACCCGGAAGTGTTCTAACCCTTTCACCTTGCAACTTCAACTTTACTTTTCTGTGACCAATAATTCTAGCCTTCCTATCATCCCCTAAGAAGACATCACCACCATCGTATTTATCATACTCGCACAACCACTCTCTATGGGGAGTGAAGTGAAAGGATGCACCTGAGTCAATCAACCATGCCTCATGACCTACATGTGTACTTGAAGAAGCCATGTATACATCTCCACCTTCATCTAAGGTGGTTTGCACCTTTGCAGAAGGAGCGTCATCAGATCCCTTTCCTTTATCAAGAGCTTTAGATTTACAGTCCCTTTTGTAGTTCCCTTCCTTTCCACATTTCTAGCACACCACGTTTATAGATTTTCCTGGAGATTCAGATCTCCCTCTAGATTTAGATCTCCCACCCGAGGACTTATTTTTGTTTTCGTTCTCGGACTGTCTTCGTACAAATAAGGCATCATCATTCTGGCTCTCCATATTTTTTCATCTCATTTTCTCTATCAATAAGGATGAGACTACTTCATCAAACTACAAGGCAGTTGTATTGCTACCTATTGCAATAACCAGACTATCCCGAATCTGGTAGAGAACATAATAAACTGATGCACTTATCTTCATATGAAATTTTAATATCAATAGATAATAACTGACTTACCACAATATTAAATGCATTCAAATGCTCTGTCACTGAGTCTCACTCTTTCATCCTCAGGTTATACAGATTTTTCTGTAGGAACAATTTATTCACTAGAGACTTAGATTGGTACAATGTCCCTAACTTGTCCCACAAAGACTTCGCCATAGCTTCTCCTGATACATTCATCAATACTGAATTTGAGACACACAATCATATTGTGCTCTTTGCCTTTCAATCCAACTTCTTCCATTCTTCATCAAACACTCCCATTGGTTTAGTACCTAGATCTACCAGGATTCACTGATCTTTATCCACCAACAGATCCTCCATCTTGAGTTTCCATAACTCAAAACTCTAACCATTAAATTTCTCAATCTCTATCTTTCCACTGCTCACCATCTTCTTTCACTACCAGAATCAATCTTGCAGATCTCCCACCAAACAGAGTCTACCATAGGCCTAAGCAAAACCCCTCAGCAACAAAGGCGTCCCCTTGAAGCCAAAATAACTCTCATACCAAATGTAGGTTTTAACCCCGTACAAAAATTACCTGCATACGAATTATAAAACATAGAAAATAAACAATGTGAGAGCATAACACATAAAACACATTTACATAGAGATTTTCCCCCAGATCCCAACACCGGGACTACCAGCATGATTTTTCATTATTTTCCTTTCAATGTTACAATACATATTTATACATGTCGAAGCATCTAATAGCATGGACCGAAAACCATCGCGTCCAAAACCATGTGCGAAAATCATGCACAAAACCATAGGTGGCTTTGCCCAACTTAACATAATGTCGAAAACCAAAATTTTATGGGGCACTGCCCCAGACCCTATAGAGTGGGGTTACGTGCACCCCTCAAACCCCCTGTGATCCCCCCCGCTACACAATCAGCGCAACAAAGGGGGGGGATCTGCCCCCCTTCTAACCCCCTGGTTAACTACGTCGACTAGTCGTGGAAAGAATATAACACAACTCGACACTACCAATAGGGACATCTTACTTTCCTTTTTGCAAAACCTTGGCCGAGGCAACACTGTATGACCCACTGTTGGGACTCCTACACCAAACAGTCTAATGT
The DNA here is from genome assembly GCA_031772625.1 of Pinus tabuliformis. Taxonomy (NCBI): domain Eukaryota; kingdom Viridiplantae; phylum Streptophyta; class Pinopsida; order Pinales; family Pinaceae; genus Pinus; species Pinus tabuliformis. The sequence goes on along the minus strand of CM062816.1, from coordinate 642,232,772 downwards.
CTAGTTGGGATTTCTTACCGGGGAGATCCCCTAACATGTTGGCAGGTCCAGCACAGTCAACATTTCTAGAGATAGGAGGGACAAATGACAAGATGTTTCATCTCATCCTATTTTGAACCTTTTCACATCTATCATGGATTTTGTCGCACTCACCCCTCCACAATGTTTTTCACATGTCAAACCTCTCAACATCACAAGGGATTTTTTTGATCACTTGTCTGAATTTACATATGATGGTGTAGGAGAAGTGGCCTAGCCTGTGTCATTACAAGACTTATTTGCCATGATTGACAAGGAAGACGAATTCTCTGATGACGTGGCCAGCCTGTTGCTTGCATGCACACTTTGTGAATCCCCGCAATGGTGGTGCTGCAATCTACCGGATGACAAAATGCATTCACTTGAGTAGTTTTGTGATGCCAATAAATCTACTTTCAATCATTTTTATCTAGAACCTCTTGACCAAATTTTTTTACAACAATGGAAGGCCCAACATGAATCGCTTATGGATTTTTTGTAGTGCTTTCGTGATTTGCAGTTTGAAGCTCTAAAAAGCTAGATGAAATTTCCATATCTTTGAGATAGATTCGAATATTGTCTTAACAAAGAAGTCCATCTTAAGAAATAACTTGATCCCAAGCCCCGCTCAGCATACTTTAGTGATGGAGTTGTGCAATCACAGATGGATATGGTCACTGTCACAAGTGATTGTTTGTTGTCCCCTCATCAAACAACTCCACCACTATAGAGTGATGCAGGAGAACAGGGACACATACTTGTTCAACTCTCACATCCTCCCAACATCACTTCGCTTAATTTTCACATAGATTTTGTTATGAGTCCACTGAGTTGTCACATGAATTTTGTACCTCAACCTCTGTCTTCATACTCGGATGATACTGTATTGTGTTCTTCAGTTCTGGACTCTACACTTGTTGTGAACGAGGATCAAGCCATTGACGTAGTAAGCGTTGCACAAAAAACATGCACTGTCATTCGTGAAGAGTATGACTACGTGCTTAAGCATAAACACTTGGCGAAGGATGACTCCCTTTTGTCCAAGCCTCCTTTGTTTTTTGCTGATATCTTTTGTGAACCTTCCATGCATGATTTCGCATGTGTATCTACATCTATGGATGCACCCATTGTTGATCATTTACAGGACATACTGGATGTCATTCCATCATCCAACAATGGAGAGGTTAAATTATTCATTGAAAATCCACTTGATTTGTCATCTGCTTTTTCCAGAAACATAGAAGGTGAATTTTCCGCTTCTCATCTACCCCTCTTTTTGATTCATTAGATCATGAGGATGTCGATGAAATCATTGATTTTTCTGATCATAGTTGTTGTGATCTATTTACTCCCCTATTCGATCGTGATGATGATTTTATTGCACTTGATTTTTCAAAGCCACATGTTTATGATGATCTATCTGTCAACAAAATCGAAACCCCCCAGACTATCGAGGCACTTCAGCCCAACCTGATGGTTATGTCAGGCCCTCGTTGTCCTAAGGTTGGTTTTACTTCTGATCAGGAAATTATTGAAAAACGCAAGGCTCCTCGTCACTCATTTGTATGCATTGAAGATAAATCTCACACACATATTTCACTTCCACCAATCGAACTACATGATCCTATCACTCATGCATTGGAGGAATCTTACATAGCAAGCATACATGCATGATAGAATTTGTCTCTGTTTCTTTCATTCTCTTTCATGTAATAGTCAAGAGTATGTGTATGCTTAACAGTTGCATGTAGTGTCACACAACACCATGATAAGTCAACGGACTGCATGTCATGCACTTGCACTCACTTATGTTATGTGGACACAGTTGAACTTGGTGTGCGTTTTTCTTCACTATTATATATTTCATGTTTGTTGGTTCACATAGTTGTGTTATTCACGAACCATTCCTTCACCAACATGGGTCGACCAATGCACCAGGGGGTGCATTGGAAGTATCATATCATGTTATCTGGCCATGCCCCATTAGCTTAGGAGTAGGATAAGTGTTTGCTTCTGGCTTGTTTTCTTGTGTGCCTATTTGCTTACTTGCTTTACATGTTTGTTTTCTTGCCTCATTGTTTCCTTACTCACTTTTATTTCACTTTTTACTTATGATTCTACTTTTCTTTGTGTTTGTTTGCTTGTTTATGTTCGTAGGTTAGTTTCACATGAGACAGTGCACGACTGTTGAAACGAGCTGGCTAAAGTACAAGAGGACTTGTGTATTCATCAAGACTTGGTTATTTGTTGTCCTCCCTCTGTGTGAAGAAATTGTTATCTTTAGTCTGTGATACATCAATGGAAAATACATACTGTTTGAAGTGTACCTTGTTGAAAACACAACGCTTGTGTGTTGACTAGTGTCACCTCCTCTACTTGGTTATTTTTGGGTTAACCCTTGGCAGCTCAGTCGAGCAGACTAAGGTGAGGGAGAAAACATTAACAAGAATGTTAGAGGAATATATAGAATACTTCTCTGAAGGAACAACCTCTTCTACTCTCAATAAATTGGGATACATATTTCACCTTTGAAATGAATATGTGTTATGCACAGTTATGAAAATGAGAAATGAAAACAAAATGAAAAGTGAAAATTTTTGAAAAAATGAAAAATGAGTAAGGAAAAAGAAGAGAATGGCTTCTTATGTATAGAGGTGATGTAAGTAACTCTGTCGGGGTACTGACCAGGTTCGCTGGTAGTGGAACGATGCTTTTGTTCCTTCATGACTCAGTCGGGTTACTTTCTACGCCTATTGGTAGCGGAGCAACACTAGAGATGAAACTAAAACTCATATGACTATACTGCTTGTGCACCAATATATCTCTCATCCCCAATCAAAACAACTTTGTTGGCTAGGCTTGGAATGTGTGTCGACTGATCAAGAGCTTGGCAGATGCTACAATTTACAATCAAGAAAGTTTGGAAACCGAGATGAATAGAGAACTGAAAAATACTTACGGAGGTGTTAGACTTGATTTTCAAGAACAAGGTCCATTCAGAGAGTTGGCATTTCATTAGTGTGTCACCAAGTGTTGTAGCGGCTACAACTGATGAGCACTAGTATTACAGCAAGAATGCTACAACTCCTAAAGCTACCAGCTTTACTTTATCAACCTGGGGTTCATACAAACTTGGAGGTGAGAGTGTTGTATACACAAGTACAAGTGATGGTTCTGCCTTTTCTCACTGTTTAGCTAGCGAGAGACCACTACGGTTTTAAAGATGGGCTTCTATGGATTCATAAGAAGCTTGGTTGTTGATGAAATAAAGAGAGATCTACTGTAGGAGAAATCTTATCTACTACAAATAAGGAAAATGACTGGAATCCTATGCTGAAAACACACCCTTCTATAACTAACTACTGAGAAACTATGCTTTACAGAAATGCCAAGCCAACATGTATGAAATGCTATTATCTATAGCATGGAAATTCAAGACATCAAAGATCACTATTGTGCATGTAAAGGATTGAAATAAATCTATTTTGTTCTTTTTATTCCTTTTTAGAAAGTAAAGTGTAAACCCTAATCTATTTTGGTGATGTGACATGTGATTTAGTGATGATGCTGGGTGGTAGGGAGGTTTAGGAGATGGTTGGGAGGTTTGGTAGACCATTAGGTTACCGGGTGTGGCTTCCTAGAGGTTTTCACTCAATTTTGCCTCAAAACAGGGCACTACAAGAAAACCTACAGGATGTACTAAAAACCTAAAGGATTTTTTGTATTTCTACAGGATACAGCCGAGAGAAAACGATGATTGTTGGAAGTGATGGAAGGCTTAGGGAAGGTTGTGGATGGGTGGAATGGAGTGAGAAAATGCATAGGATCACTCAAAACTCTGAGCCAAGGTTAGGAGATGGTTGGATTCGCTCAACGTGCTTAGAGGAATTTCTATGTAAAATGATGGGATTGGTGGAGATTTTGGTGAAGGAAAGGGATGATTATTAGTGGATGATGTTGGAAGGTGGTTGTTGAATATGAGATCCCTTTAGATTTCTAAAACACCTGCTCTTCATCAAACATTTATAATTTCCACAAAGTCATGTAAACAAGAAGAGTTATAACAAGCTAGAAAGGCATAATTTAATGAACTAGCGGTCTACTTATGCATGAAGAAAATTGCTAAACAAAATGGAATCATGGATGAGATCTACTGAGAGACTGAAGATGGAAGATATTGAAACTAAATCCTACACTTGCAAGAATAATCAATTGCTAGTTTAACTACAACAAACTCTAAATCTTATGAGGAAATGGAAATCTGTCTTTTTTGGGCTACTTAAGGGCCTTTTCCTAGTTATGATCCTGTTGGAAATAATACTGAGAGGGGGGATGAATCAGTATTATCAAGTCAAATATTTCCTTTTTCAAATCCAGATAATATACGCTACTTTAGTTAATTAAACCCGCGTATATACGCAACTATGTAGAAGGAAACCTGCGTATACAATGCAAACTTATAATTTACTTTATCTTTCAGATGTTGATTGTTAATATGTGTATCAGAATTAAATAACCAGTAACCAGAAATACAAAAACAAAGCAGAAGACAATCACACACAAGAACATGAGATATAAGGTGGAAACCCAATGTGGGTGAAAACCACCTACTGCAATTCGCCTCTATCTTCTTTTAATTAGAAACTTCTTTTGACAATGTATTGGTGCAGTCCTTTACCAGTACACAGGCTGCAACCTGCAGAGAGCTACAACCCTCTCTCTCGTTCTCCAGCTTCTCCTGGAAGGGAGCTACGACCCCCTTTGCTCTTGCACTAGCCAAGATACTAGTACATAGGTGCTGACCTACAGAAGGCTACAACCTTCTCTTTCTTCCAGGGACCACGTTTCATAAATTTTCAGACTGGATCCACATCAATCAAATATCAATAATTTCTGCATCAACCAATCACCTTTTCACCAATCAAAACTGAAAAATAAACACTTCTGTGATAGTTGTACCCAGAACACAGTAACTGTAACCACACACCAATTCTGAACCTAGACCACTGCAGCAATAAACAGAAGCAGCTAGAACACAAATTAAGAGATGTACGCTACTTCATTGTTAAGAAACCTGCGTGTATACACTTTTGTGTCAAAGACAACCTGCGTATACGCTTCTTTCCCTTATCAAAACAGCGTGTATACGCACCTTTGCTTCACTGAACCTCCATATAGATCTATAAAGGATAATTCACTCTTTCAAAAATTCAGACACTGATTAGCCTAGAGTATCAGATTTATAGATCAAGCATGCGCCACATATGACAGATCAAAATCATACAAAGATATTATCATTCAAGCCTTCAGATTATGACCCATCAATAGAACTTATATTTCTCTTTGCGCTAAGGTTCCTCCTTCATTCAGATCCCGATCTGCACCATCACCCCAATCACCAATATTTCAGATCTAGCACTTATTAGATATTCAATTAATTCAGATGATTCTTTTCCAAATGATGTCCTTCCTCTTTTATAGACTTAGGCCTTTCACAATACCATGGTCCAAAACCGTAATAAACAATACCAAGGACCCAATACTTGGGATCAACACTTCCGACAAGATACCATGGTCCAAAACCATAGGTTCAAATACCAAGGACTAACTACCATGGAGCAAAAGTAAATTCTCCAACATATACGCGCTTTTACTTGTTTTAAAGTGTGTGTATATGCATACCCGCCTTTGTCACTTATAACCCGAGTGTATACGCAACTTCGTCTAGGTGAACCTGCGTATATGACTTTTTCTTCATTGTGAAAGCCTGTACTGAGATCCAGTTGGTGAGCCCCAGTATTGCAACAATAATGCTGCCACTCCTGGAACTCCCTTCTTTAATTTTATCAACCCGCTAGTTTGTAACAAACTTGGAAGCGACGGTGCTGTATGCACAAGTACTAGTTCTTGCCGCAGCTGTCACTTGGTCAGCTAGCACAAGTCCGCTAGGAGCTTAAGCCAACTTTTATGAGCTCTTAGAAGAAGATTTTTAACTGATGGATGAAATCTAACTCAAAGGAAGCTAATCTACTTGCGGAAAGAAACTAAAAGACAAAAAGAAACCCAAACCCTAGCAAACCCTAATTCTACCATCTAGTCCTACTGATGCAAGAAGGAAGATGCAAGCTACTGAATGAGATGCCATTGACTTATAAGAAGACAAAATGCATGTATCTAATCTATGTCTACAACAGAATCTACAAGAAGCATCTTTTTGTATTTTTTAATAAGTTGTCACAATTATCATGCATGCAAATTAACTATTTTTGACTGTGCAGAGGTGGATTGGTGAGAGGAAATTCTTGGAAGAGGTCGAGAAGGTTCAGAGACAGCCTAAGGGGTCCCTAAAACCCTTCCATAGAGTTTGGCAGAGTTTGGCTATCAAGAAACCTCATTCGTGAGCTTCTACAGGAAGTCTGCAGGGGTTCTACAAGATGTTCTGGAATTTCTACAGGATGTTCTGTGATTTTCTACAGGATGTTCAGAAATAGAATTTCAGAGCATGGATGGATGGAAAAAGGTGGAGGAATGAGTATGGAGGTGAAATAGGGGTGTAGGGGAGTTCAAGACTTGGAGGATGGAGTTGAGGAGTGGCGCAGATGGTGAGATTTGTTTAAGGAGGGATGAAATGATGTTGCACAAGAAGATGAGAATCATGGGAAAGTAAGTGAATGAGGCAAATGTAAGGTAAGGGTTCTAAGTGAAGGATGAAGCCGGTAGGTTGGATGGAGTATGGGCACATAAAGAAGGGTAATAGGTACTCTGCAAGTGGTTTTTCAAACTGAACAAACAAACACTTATAAAACCTATGACCTAGTTACTTTACTCTATTTTGACCTAAGTAATAGCAAAAGGAAATGAACAACAGTTTATTCGAAATGAAATGTGTGAAATAACTTATGCAACTAAGAAATCATCAACTGAAGCATTTAAACACTACTAATATCAGCATCTGCAAATGAGGATTCCAACACTAAGAATTGCATGACAAAGCAAAACAACGTTTTTGTGGGCAGCAAGGTCACCTTGATCCCAGCTCCTGATCCCACTAAGGGAGAGGTGAAATCAGAGGTGTTTGATGGCCCTTTTTTGAAGCTTTTCCCTGTTAACAACCTATCAACTCAATCTGAACATCAAAATCCTTTTTAATCATCAAAATTAACCTAAACAACAAAACAAGATTTAAATCTAAATAGCAGATTTTATTCTAAGAATGCAACAAAAACACATAAAAGTAAACAAAGGAGGTACTGGGCACTTGACATGGTCCCAACCCCAAGAGCTACAGCCTCCTAAGAGAGATTTAGAGCTGGTGCAAAGCTAGATTCATATTTATTGAGCAAGAAAAGAAGAGTTACATAAAAAACTATCCACGAGGGAGAGCTTGAAAATGTGCTGAAATGCAAAGCTAATCTACTGACTAAAATCGAACTACAAACTAGCTAACTTCTGCCTACAAAGTGACTAACTGAAATGAGGCCCTAAGCCCTCTTATTTATACAAATTGAGGACCCCAACAACCCTCCTAAACTTTAGGAACTCGACTGCCAAAACTTGTAGTTAACAACACTTTTACTAGCACTTGCTCGGCTACCCTTGTGATGATTGATTTGGTGGCCCTTGAACTCTGAGTTGATGGTGGAGAATTCGAGGTAAGGGCCCATAAATGAAGGGGAGACCTTCCTACAAATCCTCTCCCTTGTTCTCCCACGAATTTCGCTGCCAAGTGCTCACTAAAACCTTTGATTTTGTCTCCAAATTGACCAAAAAGACTACACAAAGCACACATTAGACTTGTTGGCATAATGACTAACCCAATTCACTCTATTAGCATAAATATAATAAAAAACATGCAATAAACTAATGAGAATGGTGGATTAATTCGAATTAGGAGGTTGAATGAGCCCATATAATTATCCATTTTTGGGGCTCATCATCACCCCCATACTGAAAGTGTTGCTCATCCTCTGAGCGGCTAATCCATCTCCTCATCTTTGATGGCCCTGGTGGCCTCCCTGTCATGTCAAGCTTCTGAAGTGATGTCCTCTTCTCGGTCATGAAACCATTATTTTCTCTCTGCTTCTTCCCACTGCCTGTGCTCCTTTTCCTAGAGAATTCTCAATTTCCTGTAGAACTATCTCAGCATTCTGTAGAGAGGCCTTTGTGTCCAAAATTTTCATTCTTTCTCTCCAGGTGGATGTCTTCGAGCTTCCCCGTTCATAGGTGATGGATGCCTTTGAGGGAGACCTCTTCTTTTTTGTAGTTGGGGTGTCTAAAATTGTGATTGGCTCTTTTGACTATGGTTGGGGTTTTACAGTTTAATCCTCACACTCCTTCTTGCCTTAAAATATAGAGGAGGCTCCCTCTTTCACTTTTCCTTCTACTTGGGAGATGTTCTTGGGGTGGCAAGCAGAACTGCTACCTCCCTAGCTAGGATCTCGAGTGATTTCTCCTTCTGCTGCCCTTTCCCCAGATTTCCTGTAGAAAGTCCTATAGTGACTGTTTTCTGGCTTCCTGTAGAAAGTCTTGTGCTCACTGTTTTCTGTCTTCCTGTAGAACCAGTTTTTGGGCTTCCTGTAGAAACAGTTTTCATTGTTTTGGCCTGCTTAGCTGGGGGTGTCTTCTCCTTCAATTTTGCTATGGTTTCCTTGGATGTGCCCTCACTTGCTTGGACCTTTTTAGTCCTTTCTGCCCTGATTTGGAACCGTTTCTCCCTTGGCATTTGTACTTTTATTTCACCCATAGCTTTGGCCTCAGCAACTTGTCCTTTTTCTTGATTTTCCTCTTGCTTTTCCTCTTGCTTTACCTGTGGATTTTCCTGTGGTGGTCTGTCCTGGGTTTCCTTACCCTTGGCTTTCTCTTCTTCCTCAATGTGCTCCCTTTCCTCACTGTTGGATGAAGTGAGCTCCTCGACTAGAATTCAGATATAATGCTCTGTTTTGGCTTGTGCTCTAATCAGAAGGGGAATTCTGTGTATGGTTTCCTCCCCATAACTTTGAAGACAGTATCCCTCAGGTGTATATATTCCACTTTGCACCAAGTCCCTGGTTAGAATGCCGTTGCTACCCAAAACTTGACTGTCAAAAGGGAATTAGGCTCTCACAGACAGAGTGCAAAGCTTAATTTCTATCCCCAACCTCATAAAAGTCACATTATTTATGCACAGGTTAGCCCTTACAGTTGTTTATCATTTCTATAGGAAGAATTTGTTAATAGGAACCATGGAGGAGAATGTGACGCAGAACCAACTGGAAGAACTCCATGTATCACACAGGCAGCTGCTATTTTTTGACTCACAGGCAGACTTGTTTCATACTTTCTTATTCAAAAACAGTTTAATTCACCACCTTTCAAATGTATCATGCATGGAAGAGTGTTTTTTCAAGCCTACCACTTTCGGGACTCCCAATTTGTTGAAGAAAAATCTAGGCTTTTTTGCTCTGGAAGGCTCTGCTGTACTTTCCTGTAGAACGCTAGCCGGGTTCTGTAGGATGTCTCTGCGCCTCTGAGTGAGCCCGATATGCTGGAGAATTGTAAACCAGGCTGCAAAGCTCAATGGAGGCCGACAGGTTAATCATTTTGAGGAAGCGGAGGATGCATACTTCAGTTGAAAATGTTGGAAGTGCAAGTTAATAGCAGTTTGTGAGTTTCAGCCAAGCGTTCATTAATTTCTGCGTGATTTGTGGTGAGGTGGAAAAAATGTGCACTGCTTTATTCGAACTGCAGTGATTTTATGAACTGCATGTTCTCTTCTATTTGTTAATCATTTGATGTCATGTGCGCTGGAGTTCAACACGTCTACCACTACCTGTGTTTTTCGAATTTCACGTGAACGACTATACACGTATGCGACGTGATTTTTGCCTGGATGAGTGCAATCGAACCTGGCTAGGTTCCTGGCTAAATCCCACCATCTCATTCACTCATGCAGTGCTTAGATTAGATTCATGCAATAGAGGAATGAGTTTTAGTCACATACCTGGAAGTCGAATGTGGCTGTCGTGAGGTGTTGTGGCCTTTCATTTGCTGCAAGCATTGGTTTCTATGGTTCCATGAGGGCTTGGTGGCTGATTTATGGCTATTTCTTCTTGTGCAAGTATCCTCTGGCCAGATCCATGCTGTAGGAGCTAGCTTCACGTTCAGATCTGCACCCTTAGGCTGCTGCTGCTGAATTTTCACAGGACCGAAACTTGTTTTCGCCATTTCTCCCGAACAATAGACCAGATCGATCTGAAACTTGTTCAGAATGTTCCTATCATCATTATGCACCTTCCATAGCAAAATTACGATCAATGGATGCACATATTTCGAGAAAAATGGAAAATGGCTGAAGATTTTAGAGATCAATTTCTCGGAAACTGTGCATCGGAATCGGCTGAAAATACTTGGGTAGGCTACTATCACCAATGTTCATCTCCCCATGAAAGAGGTTTTAAAACGGATGCATGGATATGGAGAAAATGAAAAAATGGTTGAAGCTGATGGAGGCTGATTACCTGGAAATTGTTCACCAGAATTGGATGAAATTGCTCGGGCATGTTTCCATTGTCCCTATACAACTCCCCCTATAAAAAATTTTCAAATGGATGCACGGTCTTCAAGCTAGGGAAAAAACAAATTTTGTTCTATGTATTTTTCCTTCAAAGCATTCTGCAAGTTTTTGCATGGTAGAAAAAATGAGCTTGGGCTGTGATGCAGGCATGGAGATGATGGAGGAGGAGTTTGAAGATAGAAGGAGGACTTCTGAACCCTTGAGGGAGCTAGCATGTTTTCCAAAATACCTTTTTCAAATCCATTTATAGCTTCCTGTAGAAATCCTGTAATTTCTACAGGAACTTCTTGTAGAACACGAGATTTTGAGGAAAGATGCACATTGAGATGGAAAAGATGATGGAGAAAGGTGAGGCATGGAAACATGGATGCTTACGGGCCTCATGGACAGATTCCTAGCCTTCAGGTCCTCTTCAGAGATCAATTTTGGCTTGTTTATAGGCTTCCTGTAGAAGACACAAAACTTCCTGTAGAAAACACAGAACTTCCTGTAGAAGGCACAGAACTTCCTCTGTCTTTGTTTCGAGCGATCCCTCTGACCTGCAATGTCCTTCTTGCAACCTGCAATTATTCAATGGAAATTAGGTTTATTTTTCTTTTTCTTTTTCTCTGTTTTTTTTTTAAAACAAATAGGGCGCCTCATGGAGGTTTTCACCCTAATTGCCTGTTGTGGGCGCCTCCAAAGGAGGTTTTCACCCAGGGATCTTATTCCCTTTTTATTTTCTCTTCTTTCCAACCCATTGACCGCCTCATGGAGGTTTTCAATCAATGAGCCAATCTAAGGCGCCTCCGAGGAGGTTTTCACCTTAGATTTTTATTTTCTTCTTATTTTCATTTTTTTTTCTCTTTTTTCTCTTTTTTTCTACCCTACCCTACTTGAAAAAAACAAAATCATTTTCAAGTGTAAGAATAATTCCAATCGAGCCATGTGCACATTGAGATTAGAGACAAAATGATGTGGCGGCTTGAGATGCATGCTTTGACAGCTATCTGGCTTTCAGAGACCCAATTACTTGACTTTGAAGGGATCAAACATAGTTGAAGAAGAGAGTACCGCTACAATTTAGTGACTGTTTGAAACCATATCTCAATATAGCTCTGATATCCTTGGTCCTTTTGCTGATCTGGATCATGTTTCATGTCACCTTCTACCATGACTTTTTCATCTTCCTCTTTTTGCTGATCTTTCTCTTGAATACATGGGAGATTTGATGGTAACCATGAGGGAGCTTTCTTGATCTCTGATTCTGATCTCTTCTCTTCATCAAGAGCAGCCCATGGTTCTTTGATCCTTTCTTTTGAATCTTCTTTTGCCTTTGGTCCTTCAATGTTGTCAATATAATCTCTATTTTGCAATACTCTTCATGAGCTATGGTGAATATCATCGAGCTCAAGAGGAGTCATTTGGACATGTTGTGCCTTAGCTTTGCAATTGGGTTGAGCTATTCCAATCTGCAGGTTTGGAAATGGTGGTATGGGTAGTTGAGTGGGGGTGTATATTTGAGATGGATGGTGATGGGGTTGTGGTTGGGCAGGTGGTGGAGACAAAGGAGTGGGATGAGAGTTGTACTGGGGCCTTCACCCCTGATGAGGTGCATTCCACTGAGGCTGTGGCTGAGCATAAGAGTGAAACGAATGAGCGACTGAAGCATGGTATTGAGGAGGATACAACCAAGGAGGGGGTGTGCACCAGGAAGGATGAGCAAGGGGACCCCAAGAAGGCATGGAAGTGGCTAGGTAGAGGTCGTAATAGGTCTGGGATGTCCCTTGCATTCCCTGCTGGTAAGGTATGGGTCCATGTGGCCTCCTTTGGTTCAGATAATAGAGTGGTTCAATGTCTCATTTCGCTTTCTGATATGCAGCTTTAAGTCTAGGCAAGGAAGGGCACTGATTCATGGGATGGTATTCTTTACAGACAAAACACACTTCTATGGAGTGCAAGGGACATTCTTTCCTAGGATGTTTTCTAGTGCACCTGGGACAAAAGATGGCCAAAGCCCTCTTGGATTCCTCTGGCTTCCTTTGGATCTGCAAGGTATCAAGTTGCATGGCAAGAAACTGCCTCATCTCGCTCTTGAAATCTTCCATCTGATTTTCAAATTCTTTTTCGGACAAGGTACTGCTCCCAAAATTTCTATTTGTAGCCATTTGCTCCAGAGGAATGTTTTCTTCTTCTTCTTCCCTTGAGGTTCTTCAACTATGTCTTGCTGTCCACCTAAGGGTTCTTTACTCACAGCCATCAAAGAAGAGAGAAGGTTGGCTATGTGAAGTAGTGGGGGCGTTGTGCAATAATTTTTCTGAATTATCTCTACTCCTACAAGGCATGAAAGGAAATCTTTTTTTGTTGATTTTCGTTTTTTTCTGCTTGTACCTGCAAAAACTAAAATAGATTTAACTGCAACTAACTATCTTGCTAAAATGAAAGTACGGAATTGAAATCAAAGCAGGAAAGGACTAGTCTATTTTGCTCAAATTATATTGCAGGAATGAAATGCTAGGCTACGCTTGCAGAATTGAAATGCTACTCTACGCTTGCAGAAATGAAATTGCGGAATTGAAATGCTAATCTATGAAAGTGGGAAATTCTAATCTACTTTTGCAGAAATGAAATTGCATAATGGAAATGAAATAAACTACTTAGCAGAAGGTTGTAGTGGAAAATAGAAGAAAAGCATCAATCACAAATACTCTTACGCTTCCCCGGCAATGATGGCAAAAAGAGTGGTGAGCACCAGTATTGCAGCAATAATGCTGCCACTCCTAGAACTCCCCTCTTTAATTTTATCAACCCGGTAGTTCGTAACAAACTTGCAAGCGACGGTGTTGTATGCAAAAGTACTAGTTCTTGCCGCAGCTGTCACTTGGTCAGTTGGCACAAGTCCGCTAGCAGCTGAAGCCAACTTCTATGAGCTCTTAGAAGAACCTTTTTAACTAATGGATGAAAGCTAAATCCAAGGAAGCTTATCTACTTGCGGAAAGGAACTGAAAGCCAAAAAGAAACGCAAACCCTAGCAAACCCTAATTCTACCAGCTAGTCCTACTGATGTAAGAAGGAAGATGCAAGCTACTGAATGAGATGCCATTGACTTCTAAGAAGACAAAATGCATGTATCTAAGCTATGTCTACAGCAGAATCTGCAAGAACCATCTTTTTGCATTTTTGAATAAGTTGTCACAATTATCATGCATGCAATTTAATTGTTTTTTACTGTGTAGAGGTGGATTGGTGAGAGGAAATGCTTGGAAGAGGTCGAGAAGGTTCATACATGGCCTAAGGGATCCCTAACACCCTTCTAGATAGTTTCACAGAGTTTGGCTATCAAGAAAACTCATTCGTGAGATTCTACAGGAAGTCTGCAGGGGTTCTACAGGATGTTCTGGAATTTCTACAGGATGTTCTGTGATTTTCTACAAGATGTTCAGAAATGGAATTTCAGAGCATGGATGGAGGGAAAGGTGGAGGAATGAGTATGGAGATGAAATAGGGGTGTAGTGGAGTTCAAGACTTGGAGGATGGAGTTGAGGAGCGGCGCAGATGGTGAGATTTGTTCAAGGAGGGATGAAACAATGTTGCACAAGAAGATGAGAATCATGGCAAAGTAAGCGAATGAGGCAAATGTAAGGTAAGGGTTCTAAGTGAAGGATGAAGTAGGTAGGTTGGATGGAGTATGGGCAGATAAATAAGGGTAACAGGTACTCTGCAAGTGGTTTTTCAAACTGAACAAAAAAACACTTATAAAACCTATGACCTAGTTACTTTACTTTATTCTAACCTAAGTAACAACAAAAGGAAATGAACAGCAATTTATTCGAAATGAAATGCATGAAATAACTTATGCAACTAAGCAATCATCAACTGAAGAATTTAAACACTACTAATATCAGCATTTGTAGATGAGGATTCCAACACTAAGAATTGCATGACAAAGCAAAACAACGCTTTCGTGGGCAGCAAGGTTACCTTGATCCCAGCTCCTGATCCCACTAAGGGAGAGGTGAAATCAGAGGTGTTTGATGGCCCTTTTTTGAATATTTTCCCTGTTAATAACCTATCAACTCAATCTGGACATCAAAATCCTTTTTAATCATCAAAATTAACCTAAACAACAAAACAAGATTTAAATCTAAATAGCAGATTTTATTCTAAGAATGCAACAAAAACACATAAAAGTAAACAAAGGAGGTACTGGGCACCTGAAATGGGCCCAACCCCAAGAGCTACAGCCTCCTAAGAGAGATTTAGAGCTGGTGCAAAGCTGGATTCATCTTTATTGAGCAAGAAAAGAAGAGTTACATCAAAGACTGTCCACAAGGGAGAGCTTGAAAATGTGCTAAAATGTAAAGCTAATCTACTGACTAAAATCGAACTACAAACTAGCTAACTTTTGCCTACAAAGTGAGTAACTGAAATGAGGCCCTAAGCCCTCTTATTTATAAAAATTGAGGACCCCAACATCCCTCCTAAACTTTAGGAACTCAGCTGCCAAAACTTGTAGTTAACATCACTTTTACTAGCACTTGCTCGGCTGCCCTTGTGATGATTGATTTGGTGGCCCTTGAACTGCGAGCTTATGGTGGAGAATTCAAGGTAAGGGCCCATAAATGAAGGGGAGACCTTCCTACAAATCCTCTCCCTTTCTCTCCCACGAATTTGGCTGCCAAGTGCTCATTAAAACCTTTGATTTTGTCTCCAAATTGACCAAAAAGACTACACAAAGCACACATTAGACTTGTTGGCATAATGACTAACCCAATTCACTCTATTAGCATAAATATAATAAAAAACATGCAATAAAATAATGAGAATGGTGGATTAAGTCAAATTAGGAGGTTGAATGAGCCCATATAATTATCCATTTTTGGGGCTCATCACCAGTCACCAAAGAGTGTTGCCATCAAGGACAACACCTATGCCATAGCTACAAACCTATGTCATAATGCCAACAATCTCCCCCTTTGGACTTGATGGCAACCCCAAGATCCTCAATGTCATTCTCCCCCTTTTTCATCAAGGGTAAAGGGTTGTGCTCCCCGTGAGTACATGCTGAAATCTCTGCCCTGTTGAGCTGACCCTGCTCCCCCTGACTGTAGGCAAGATCTGTAAAAAGATGTTCTTCAAGAAGAACCATGACTCAAACATCATAAAAGACCTTCCTATCACCAAAAGACTCAATACATACATCCATCACCCAACCAAGTGGGGATCATGTACCCAATCATGTGGGGATACATCAGAAATTTACATATGTCAACCAAGTACATTACATATTCATCCCAAGCATAATGGGGAAACCAAAATAGGCCGTTACATGACCTTGAAACCATAAAGAAGATAAATGACATAGAGACGAAATATCTAGAGCAAGACTTATGAAAGTCATCAATAACTGATATTAGCAGCATCTGTCAATCATCATTCATATTAGAAACCATGATTTTCTTCCATTCTCCCTCTGCATTTGTTCCACTTGAAACCAACAATAGGTGTTTACTAGAACCAAAAAGCTTCAAAGATAATGCCAACAATGCGTCATTAGAAGTTTATCTGCTCCCCCTGGACCTGTGCCGGATGGTCTTTGCCAGACCCATATCAGAATATCTTCAACCAGAGCCTGTCCCTACTGATATCCATCAAACCTCCATATACGCGATTGTCTCTTCACAAACTTGCGTATGTATGCGGATCCTCCTCAGGCAACTCACGTACACCCATTTTCCTCTGAAACATACAAGATTTAATAGCAAGATGATGCATCAACTACTCCCAGCTTCTGTCTTAGGTATTCAAAAGTTTCCCTGGCCTGAATGGTTTAGTAAGAATATCATCAACTTGTTCCTTAGAAGGAACATACTCCAATTTGACCTTTTGTTCCAATACTTGTTCCCAGAGAAAGTGATACTTGATCGGCATGTGCTTGGTATTTGAATGCATGACTAGGTTCTTTGAAATGATGATTGCACTTGTATTATCACATAAGATGGAGATAGGTGGTGTACAAGTGATTTGAAAATCCTACAAGGTCTGCATCATCCAAAGGAGTTGAGTGCAGCAAGATGCAACAACCACATTTTCTGCTTCAGCTGTAGATAAAGCAATCGAACTCTGTTTCTTGTTGAACCAAGATACTAATCTGGAACCCATAAAGAATGCACCACCACTTGTGCTCTTCCTGTCATCCACGCTTTTGGCCCAATCTGCATCTGTATAAGCATAAAGTGTGAGATCTGTATCTCTAGGATACCATAAGCCATAGTTTTGAGTTCCTTGAAGGTACTTGAAGATTCTCTTAATTGCCTGAAGATGAGTTTCCTTAGGATTTGCTTGAAATCTTCCAACTATTCCCACTGCATGCATGATGTATGGTTGGGTATTTTTCAAATAAAGTAGACTTCCAATCATGGATCTATAGGTTGGTTGATGCACTGCTACTGATTCATCATTTTCACTAAGGCTGCATCCTGTAACCATGGGGGTACATACTGGTTTTGCATCTTCCATGCCATATTTCTTCAAGATCTGCTTGAGATACTTGGTTTGAGACAAAAAGATACCGCCTTCATTTTGTTGGATTTGCAATCCAAGAAAATATGTCAGTTCTCCAAGCAAAGACATTTCGAATTCTTTCTGCATCACCAAGGCAAAGATTTGACTCATATCTTCTTCATTGCTGCCAAAGATAATATCATCTACATACACAACAAGTATTAGCAATTTGTCATTTTCAATTTTTATATAAAGATTGCTATCTGCTGATCCTTTTGAAAAACCTTGTTGATGAAGATATTTGTCCAAACGGTAGTACCAAGCCCTTGGAGCCTGTTTAAGACCATAGAGAACCTTTTTTAGTCTGCATACAAGATTTGGATCATTCCCAAGAATGAAACCATCTGGTTTTTCAATGTACACTTCTTCTTCTAAGTCTCCATTCAAAAAGGCTGATTTCACGTCCATTTGAAATACTTTGAACTTCTGAAAGCTTGAGAGAGCAAGGAACATTCTGATGGCCTCAAGTCTAGCAACGGGAGCAAAAGTTTCTTCAAAGTATATTCCTTCTTGTTGAGCATACCCTTTACAAACAAGTCTGGCCTTGTTTCTAATCACTTCCCCATTTTCATTCAACTTTTTTTTAAAGATCCATTTTGTCCCTATGACATTCTTATCTTTTGGTCTAGGAACCAACTCCCAAGTGTTATTCTTTTCGATTTGTTCAAGTTCTTCATCCATTTCCTTGACCCAACATTCATCTTTGCATGCCTCTTTTACATTTTGCAGTTCAGTGGAGGAGAGCAATGCCAAATAGCTTGAGGCTTCTGCAATTGTTCTTCTTTTTTGTATACCTGCCTCTTTCTGCCCCAAAATTTGAGATTCTTGATGATTCTTCTGAACGTACCTGGATGGAGTCTTCTCTTCTATCCTTATCTGTTCCTCTGGTGTCTCTTGAGATTCTTCTTCATCATCAGTCTGATTTGAAGGATGGTCTTCATCCTCTTTGATATTTTCATAATTTAGTTGCCTAGGAATGTTTCCTTCTTCATCAACCACTACATCAATGCTGTCAACAATTCTTCCAAGTCTTTTATTGTAACACTTATATGCTTTGCTATGGGGAGAATAACCAAGGAGAATGCCTTCATCTGCTCTAGGTTCAAATTTTCCACGATGTTCATCATTATTCTTAATATACCATTTTCTTCCAAAAATTTTGAAATGTTTTACCGAAGGAGTCTCACCATACCAGAGCTCATGAGGAGTTTGAGTGTTGTTCACTCGGACATTTGTTTTGTTGAGAATAACGACCGTAGCAAATTCAGCTTCACCCCAGAAGGTTGTGGGAGTTCCAAACTCATCAAGCATAGCACGAGCCATTTATTGAACCATTCTGTTCATCCTTTCCACTACTCCATTTTGTTGAGGAGTCTTAGCTGTAGAGAATTCCCTTCTTATTCCATGTTCTTCACAAAAATCTAAAAATTCATTTGAGGTAAACTCCCCACCTCTGTCAGACCCGAGGCACTTAATTTTGTGATCTGATTCGTTTTCAACCAAGGCTTTGAAAGATTTGAATTTTTCGAAGGCTTCGTATTTGTGCTTCATAAGTCCTATCCAAACCATCCTCGAGAAGTCGTCAATGAATAATATAAATTATTATTCTCCCCAAGGTGACCTTTTCCTAGATGGACCACATACATTTGTATGGACTAGTTCAAGAGGCCTACTAGCTGATCCTTCCTTCTCAGGGAAGTTAGTTCTGGTTTCCTTACCAAACTGACATGATTTGCATATTGTATTATCTGGAATTCTGATGTCTGGAAGACCACGAACTGCCTGGTATTTGCATGCTTTCCTTATCTGTGAAAAGCATAGATGCCCCAATCTCCGATGCCATAACCAGTGTTCATCATTCTTGCTCAAATAGCATTGTTGTTGTCCTTCTTCAAATATGTATAAATTATTTGGAGTTCTTATGCCTTTGATCACTGTTTTTCCTGTATCAAGATCACGAACACGACATACATTTGATAGAAATATTACCTCAGTTCCTTGATCGCATATCTGACTGACACTCAGTAGATTATGCTTCAAGCCATCAACATACAAAAAATTTCCAGACTTGACTTTTTCTTTCAACTGAATAGTGCCTTTTCCTTTTATGATGGCAGGGGTATCATTTCCAAAAGAAACTTTCTTTCCCTTTTCTAAAGCACTATATGATTGAAGTTTTTCTTTATCACCTGTCATATGCTTCGAACATCCACTGTCGATGTACCATTGATTTTCCTGTCCTTCTGCATATAAAGCTATCCCACATCTTTCTGGTTGCGGTTCCTTCATTTTCCATGTCCTGGTATTTGAGGTTTGTTCCTTCTGAGTTATCTTCCGAAACCTGCTCATGCATTCAGAATCTTCATGACCGAAGTTATTACAAATAGAACATTCAACTTCACTTTCAAGGGCGGAAAAGTTGTTATAGGTCCTTTTCGTGATTCCAGTCATACTTCTTTGTTTTTGAGCTTCTCTAGTCATGATTGTCTTATGGGCAACACATTGAGCTGCTTTATGACCAAATTTATGGCAAGAGAAACATTGGCCATTGAAGAAACTCCTGCGATTATCAAATCTATCAACCAACCGATTGTAGTTTCTATTGACATCCATTCTTGAGGAAAATTGGGAAGATTTTACCTGTGGCTAGTTGTGGCTTCTATTCGTCCTTAAGGTAGATTGCCCTTGATTTTCTTGATAGTCTTTGTTCATCCTTGAGGTATACTATCCCTGATTTACCTGATGATTTCTATTAGGCCTTTGCTCGCTCCTTCTTGCTGCATCAAGATAACTTTTGGAGGTGTATGCTTGAGATGCTTCTCCATTATATTCCAGACCTATCTTGATTAGTGGAGAATGTTGCACATTGATAATCTCATCCAGAGTTTCAGATCCTTTAACAAATTTAATATTAAGAGTTTTTGTTTTCTCAATCTCTTTTCTAAGACCAACAATTTCACATTCCAATTTTTCATGATCTTTTTCCCTTTCAGCCAGTTGACATTGCAGAGAATCAATAATCACATTTTTCTCTTCTAAACAAATTTTGAGATTAGAAATCTCTTCATAAAGACCTTTTTCATCTATAGCATCCATGTAATCATCATCTTCAAAAGCCATTAAAAGTTTATAATTATTACCTCGTTCATATTCGTCACTATTTGAAAGTCCATCACTATCTTCATGAGTGTAATAGCTTTTCTTATTTGCATTATGTTTCTTGTTCCATCTAACAAGTTCCTTCCCTTATCAATCTTATCCTTATGAGGACATTTGGCAGCACAGTGACCGACTCTTCCACAAGCAAAGCATTTGAAAGGTAACTTACCTCGAAATTGTCTAGCACCCCGTTGAAGGTTTTTGACAAAATTTGATTCTTCTTCTTCTTCTAACATGTGTCCTGACTCATAGTAATCTCCTTTGCCTGAAGCCTTGAAGGCAACTTCTCTCCTGTCTGATGGTCCTCCTTTCCTCATTTCATAAGCAGTCAGAATTCTGTGTAGCTGTGACATGGTAAGGTTTCGTAGATTCTGTTAGCCTCCTGTTGCAACAGGTATTCATCTTTCATGATCAACATTTTTAAATGACAAATATGTCATCTTTTCATGCTGCAAGGTTCCATATTTCCAGAAAGAGGCCAAAGAAGAGGCCATGAAAGTGTGCCAGTATAAATGCCACTGCTATATTCCAATTTTGATGAAGTTATTCCATTTTTGAAGAATTCTTCAGTTAGAGGAAAGCCAAACAGGTTAATATTGGCTTCCCTAGGTTTCAATTGCTTGTTTTAGAATATAGAGAATGAATATCTGTCCAAACTGTTTAATCTTGGAAGATCAGTAGCTAAGTAGAGAAATAAAGGAGCCCAACTACTTAAACTGGGCCCTTGGAAGATATAAGGGTACGTTTAGATAGGAGGGCGGTCAAAAGAAGAAAGGATAATCAGGGTCTGCAAGTCCAAGTGCACCCATGCAAAAAGAAGAAAAAATGCTAGGTAAGTTGGTTGGGTAAGTAGTTTTGTGGTTGCAGAATCAAGCTATGTGATACATTTCATGTTTTTAAGTGTTATATCTATTCAGATCACAATTATGAGGAACTTTTTCATTTGGAGGAGCTCATGCGAGGCATGTCTAACTCCCCCTTCTTCTCACTCCCTAAATCACTCACTAACATCCCCTTGACGACTTTGGGATCTGCCCAATCAGTCCTGTTACCACTTCATTTTTTATAGAATACTAAGTCAAGCTTTGAATTTCTTCAATGAAAAGAAGCCACATTTCTTGTGTAAAAATCATTTCTCCATAGTCCATTCACTTCCTATGCCTAAGTTTCAGTTCACAAACATTAGCCCCCTACACTTCACCTCACAAACTCATATTAAATTCTAAACATTATTACGTAAATCCCTATCTATTTCCCGTTCCCCTTACTAAAAGCACTAAATAGCTCCCCTATGCACATATTCCCATCCCTTGGCACTATAGCCCTATAATATATGTTTGGGGAAATGTTGAGTTCATTTGGGGCTTAGCATTAGCCTTCTGCATCCTAACCCTGGGATTAACTTAACATTTGGTTAAAGCTAATAACCTCTTTCCTCACCCCTCTACCAATAAACCTTAAATATTTTACCCTGCGTGCTCACATTTTCAGGTTTGGTTTAAATATTTTGATTAAGCTTTACCCCCGGTGCACAAACCATGTATAAAACCCACAAACCCAAAGTCTAAACCCCCAGAGCATTGTATAAATATTTGAATATTCCAACGGGCCCCGTGCATAAACCTTCCGCTAGCTCTGCGCTCCGTCAGCCCTCCGATCCGCCCTCCCAGATCCGACGGCTCTCGGCGATTTCGGAGCTGCCCCATCACTCGACAGTTAGCGTCCAATAGCCTGGTAGTTTTTCCATCGTACAGAGGGACGCATGTCCTCCCTTGATTTCATCGGAGCCCCTCTGACATTTACCACCCTCGTAGAGAGGGCGGTCCGACGAAACCATAAACCGCCTTCTGTCTCTCCTACCCTGCCATACTGCCATGCCACCCTGCCACATCACCCTGCCACGTCACCAAGGTACTGGGACCCACTGCTGATGTCATGCTTACGTCATCACCGAAAAGAGGTGCGAAGGGCGAAATCGCAGCGAAGGATGCCCAGAATGAAAAACTGAGGTAGTTTTTGATGCGCGATTAGCGCTAAGAAAAAATGGTCAAAATGGAAAGCTACCTATGGCTATGCTACCAGCAGGCCTGAAAATGCGCAGTTTGATAGGATTTCTTCATGAAGGTTCAGAAAAGGGGCGATTTGACAAATTCAAGAGTATCAGAGGAAAGACGAAGCCCAGATTAAATTAAAAGAGTATCAATGAAGCGGAAAAGAGTATCAGATCGGCAATACCAAAGCAGATGAACATTAAAGACCCCCAAAGCAAAGTCAAAAAAAACGGTGAAGCCATCTAAGGCTCTCAGATCACGGTTAATGCACATCAAAGTCACTCGAGAGTAGGGGATAAAAGCCTAATGCAAAGTTATGGCTAGATGAATAGCACAGAACCAAAAGGACAACATATTAACTCATTTTGATTCCACTGCCTCCAACGCAGCTCAAAGATATTTTTCTGCATTGATTTCAGAACGAAATTAGGTTAAAGACCTCAAAGTCACTCGAGAGTAGGGGATCAAAGCCCAATGCATAGTTATGGCTAGATGAACAACACAGAGCCAAAAGGACACCATATTAACTCATTTTGATTCTGATGCCTCCAGTGCGGCTCAAAGATACTTTCCTGCATTAATTTCAGGACAAAATTAGGTTAAAGAAGTTATTTCCCTCATACCTGTTTTAGGTCTGTTGTAATAGATATTTTAAATAGTTTCCCTATATAAACCACCCTAATTCATTGTTTAAAGGGTTGGTTGGTTGATATTCCTCATGCTGGACTTGCGCTGTATTTTTGAGAAGCTCTGTAATCAAAGACTGCTGGAATGTTTTGGATGAACAAATGACTGTTGTGTTATTAATGGTTAAAGAGTGACTGTGGAATTCCTGTGCTACTACATGGCTCAATAAGTTTTTCTATCTCTGTTTATAGTTTTATTATGTTTATGCACAATTGTGTTACCATCTAAATAGCAAGAAAAAAGAATAGCTTAAAGTTTTGCTTAACTGCACCTTATGCTCAGTTCTTGTTATTTCTATATGTTTTCCTTAGAAATGGTTATGAATATGCATACTTAAATGATCATATTTACCCTGTTTCTTTCATATATGACGTTTTTTTAGGAATTCTTTGCTGCTCCTAGACAAACTTTCATCCACCTTACCTCTATGTTAGCTAATGAAAGATTCTTAGTTGCCTTTCATTTCTAACCTTCATTCCATCTTTATTCTAGCCTGATATTGTTCTATGTGTAGCTATCCTCCTCTATATTCCTCTTGTGACCAGGAAAACGCAACAGCAAGCCCTAATGCATGACTCCATGCCCAATGGTTTGAAATTCTCATAGTATGCATCCCAACTCTGCTTGAAAACGTCTCCTTCCCACCGAAATCAAAACAAAACCCTTGTACACCATAACTAGCCTAAAATCAACCCAAAACAAAGTTAAATCATAAAGAGAGAGCCCTCTCTGACTGCAGGTAGGCTAGGACCTGCAGCCCAAAGATTGGTTTGTGGTTACCTTGGCCGTATCCCTTAAGCAGCTAAGGGACAACCTGAGTGTTAACATAATGGCGACTCCACTGGGGATAATCTTCAGATAATTTCACAAATCAAGTTGCAAAGCTCCACTGGGGAAGAATCTGACCTTCAAAAGTTTCTTTCTAACCCATTTTTCTTAGAAAAATCCCCAAAAAAAAACAAGTTAGAAGCTGGCTCCCAAAAGGAATTCACGTTATACAAGGTCAAATCCAGACCCAAATCCCCCAGTTGCTTTTGAAAATCCCAATATAATCCGAAGGAACCTCAGGAAGCTAGAGAGAAGAGAAGATTTTGTTGATTCTAGTCTTGAAACAGTCCAGCCAAGCTGTGTTCCAACCCCTGTCAAAGTTTTATTTCGTTCAACCCCTACTTCTCCTTGTTCATCACCCACCTCTCCAAGCACCTTTTCCACACCTCCATTCACTGCGCATACTCCCGTTACCACTGTTATTACCGTTGTTCCAGTCGTTCCATTTATCCCTGCTACTCCACTTATACCTGTTAATATGGCTAATAGATATGCACCGTTGCAGTTGCCAGCAAATCCAGGGGCTATGCCTCAGGATTATCAAACTAAAATCACATATTTTGATGGTACTCGTTCTTGCATAGCCCTGCAACATACCAAGAAGATGCAAGGCTATTTTGAGAATTACTAGATAGATGATGACGATGTAAGAATGAAGATTTTTGTCCAAAGTTTAACAGGAGATGTAAGGCCCTGGTTTAGAAGCCTTGCTGCAAATTCCATAGCTAACCCAGAGGCCCTTTACGAAACATTTCTTAACAGGTGGGAGAAAAAGAAATATCCCTTGCACATATTATCTGAATATGACACCATCAAAAGAGGCCCTCAAGAGGTTGTCTTAGACTATTGTGCAAGATTTAACAATGTTTATAATGCAATACCACAGAACCTCAGACCTCCACCTGATATTGCTTTGTATAAATTCCCCGATGGTTTTGATACTGATATGGCTTATCAATTAAGGGAAAGAGCCGCTCAAAGCCTCGCAAACATGCAAAATGTTGTTGTTAGTGTGGAGGCAAACATAATTGCCAAAAGAAACAGAGCTAGAACTGAGAGAAGAACCACCTTTAAGGAAGAACCCTCAGCCTTAGACCAAAAGTTGGATACTATTATCAGTGGCATGCACAGGCTGGGAGATAGAGTGGAAAGCATTGAAAGGAAATCTACATGGGAAGGAAAACAACCCAATACCATAAGGAACCCAAATTTCATGAAAACTCAGAACACAAACGCTGGTAGGTCTAGCCCATACTAGGATATAAGGCCTCCTTTGCAAAAAAACTATACAGAAGCATCCACATCTAGTGAGCAGACAGAAGACACCCATATGAACTTGATGGATTTGAAGGGTGAGCAACAAATTTTTCTAACCCAACAGGACCAAGATAAGCATGACTTTAATCAATTTTAGACTCAGTCTGGTGAGTCTTTTGACTTTAAACAAGGTTATGATTCAGCTGTGTATGAGGTCCACAAACAGTATAAACTGAGAACTAGAACAATTGATGTGCCCGAGGCCATCAAACAGAAGGAATCAAAGCAGCCTATGAAGATCAAAGAAAAGGTTGCCCTCATAAAAAATGCTGATAAAACAGTCCCAAATCCAAAAGAAGTGACCATAGAGAATATCACAGATGTTTAGCCCTCTGAGAATCAGCCTTTTGTATCTTTTCCCTCAAAGGAAAACATAGCAGCACTCCTGAAAGCCTTTCCAAATCAGAAATAGTTCAAGAAATCAATGAAGAACAAAAGCAAATCGCTGATACTCCCATGGAAAAAGGGAAGCCTGCCTATCACAACACTAAAACCCAATCGGAGAAAACATTTGATTTAGAGGCAGAAATAGGTAAACTTAAGATATCCATCCCTCTATCTGAACTTGCTAAGCATGACGTATATAGGAAACAAATCCAAAGATCACTTCAAATGCCAGAGACCAAGGATGATGTCAATGTTTTAGATGATACGCCTGAGCTACTTTTCGGTCCAGAAGTTAATGGAAAATCAACATATGGAACTGTTCTGCCCTTTTATGTAAGCCTGCACATACATGATAAAGTCTTGCACAATGCTATGTTCGATTCAGGAGCATCGCACAATCTTATGCCCAAAGAAGTTATGGAGAAGCTAAAGCTTGATGTCACAAGACCCTACAAAGATCTACTCTCCTTTGACTCAAGTCAGGTCAAGTGTTCAGGCTTAATCAAGGACTTATGTGTCTCCTTAGTCCAGTACCCAAACAAGACAATCCTCATGGATGTGGTGGTTGCTGACATTCCACCAAAGTATGACATGCTATTATTAAGATCTTGGGGAACAAAACTCTGAAGATCTCTCCAATTAGACCTCTCTTATGCCACTATATCTGTCTTTGGACAACCAAAGAGACTATATAGAGAAACACTGATGAAGTATGTGGTAAGTAGTTAGGAAAAGCCACAAAACTTCCCAATCTATGCAATCCATTCTGATATGGATTCCTTCATATTGATCAATGATGATAGTTGCCCACGGACTGATGAGAAGCCTTTGCTTTTGGAACAAGAAACATGCATCAATGAAGAATCGGTTGCCCATACTTATGAAACTGTCAAAACAACCAATGGAACCAGCATACTAGAAGAACCTACCCAAACAGAAATTTCAAATCTGCCCAAACCTAAAATGGCTGAAACTCTTAATACTAACTACAAGCAAGAAATCACATGGTATTTAGAGTTTGATGGCTCTGTTAACAAGTTAGGAGAAGGGGCAGGTGTATGGATTCACAATACACATAACAGCCATGCAGAGGGTCATGCTTACAAACTAAACTTCAAATGCACCAACAACATGGCAGAATATGAGGCTCTCCTTTTAGGCCTTAAACTGCTCAAAACTCTAGGAGCTGCAAAAGTTTCCATTCTAGGTGACTCTGACCTCATCATCCAACAAATAAAAGGCAACTTTGTCACAAATGACAATAGGCTGAGAGCCTATAGGTCTGCTGCTACAAAAATACTCAATTCCTTCACTGAAACCAAGCTTGCCAAAATTTCTAGAAGCCATAACATACATGCTCATAGTCTAGCTACTTTTGCTAGCACTTGCAAGCTGCCCTTTGAGCCTAATCACAAGTTTACTGCTGAGATAAAGCACAGGTCTGCTATCCCTAACAATATCAAAGATTGGCAAGTGTTTGAGGACGATGCTCAAATCAACAATTTTCTTACCCTACAACATGAGTTTTCAGGCCTAAACATTGACATGGATTCCATGGATGATTCCTTACAGCGAACAAATGAAAATCAGTAGGCTGTAACAACCGTAACAGCCAAACAAATGCTAAACCCAACTTATTTTGACAAAGCAAACGTAAAAGAGCTGAAACAGATGCATTTCGAGGAAATAGCCAAAGCAAAGGCTGAGATCATTGATTTAGAGAACAACTTTCTGCCTGCTGGCCTCACTCCATTAGAAGACATGTTTGATGCTAATGATGTCCCCAAAAAGCCTAAGATATAGCCCTTAAACACTTCCATAGAAGAATACAACATTGGGACAACAGAGAAGCCCAAAATGATTAAATTGTCCAAAAGTCTGCCACCTGATCAAAAACCAAAGTATGAGGACCTGTTCAAAGAGTTACAAAATGTATAATTTTCATGCAGTTATGAGGACTTGAAGTCCTATGACAACTCAGTTATTCAACATACCATCCGTATAAAACCAAATCAAAAGCCCTTCAAGCAGAAACTAAGGAGAATCAATCTTGTGCTTCTCCCTTTGATTGAAAAGGAAGTGAAAAGAATGTTTGAAGTAGGTATCATAGCACCCATTAGATTTTCAGAATGGCTATCAAATATTGTTCCCACAAGAAAGAAAACAGGTGAGATTAGACTGTGTGTAGATTTGAGAAACTTAAACCAAGTCTCCCTTAAAGACCATTACCCCTTACAAAAAATGGACCACATCCTACAAAGAGTAGTGGGTTCATCTAGAATCTCTTTGCTAGATGGCTTTTTAGGTTTCAATCAAATACTTGTTCACCCGGATGACCAAGACAAGACAACCTTTACAACACCGTGGGGAACATTTAAATATGTCAAAATGCCTTTCCAACTTAAAAACGCTGGTGCTACCTTTCAAAGGGCAATGGACATTGCCTTCGCCAAAGAAATCCATGATTTCCTGGTTGTCTATCTTGATGACCTTACTCCTTTCTCCAAATCTGATCAAGAACACCTAAAACATTTGAGACAAGTGTTCCCGACATGTAGGAAATATGGTATTTCCTTGAACCCCAAGAAGTCTTTATTTGGCCTTGAAGAAGGAAAATTACTAAGCCATATCATTTCAAAAGATGGGATTAGAATCAATCCGGAAAGAATTCAGGCCATCCTTCAAATCCCATATCCAAGAAACATAAAAGAGTTGCAAGCATTCCTTGGAAAGATCAACTTCCTAAGGATATTTATCCCAAATCTGGCTGAGCTGATAAGATTGTTAAGCAACATGTTGAAAAAGGATGCCAAGGTAAAATGGTCTCTTGAGACCAAGCAAACCTTTCAGAGTATCAAAGCTGCCTTAACCCAAGCCCCAGTCCTCACAAGTCCTCAATTTGATAAGGATTTTATCATATTTTCATTTGCATCTGAACACACCATAGTTGCTGTTCTTTTGCAAAAGGATGACCAAGGAAATGAAAAGCCAATTTCTTTTTTCAGCTGAGCCCTTAGGGATGTCCCTTTAAAGTACCGAATCATGGAGAAGCAGGCCTATGCCCTTGTTAAAGCAATCAAAGACTTCAGAATCTATATTTTATACTCACATGTGATTGCTTATATGCCAAATGCTGTTGCAAAAGACATATTAACCCAAGAGGGGTTAGAAGGCCAAAGAGGCAAGTGGATTGCTAGCATCCTTGAGTATGACATTGAAATAAAACCAACCAAGCTGATAAAGGGACAAGGTTTAGCCAAACTGATGTCCGAAACAAACTTTCAAGCCTTAGACATTAACCAACTGGACAATGAACATGAGCTGGCGACTCCACAGATCAGTGAAACCTTTTTGTAATCCCCATGGTATGCTGATATATGCTTTGTATTGTTAAAATTATTTGCTCCCCCAGGATTGTCCAAGACCAAAAGAAAGATTTTTTAAAATGAAGGCTTCAAAGTTTTGTGTCGTAGATGGTGCATTATTTTGGAAAAATCATGAAGGCGTATTTCTTAATTGTTTAACCATGAATGAAACTAACAATGTCATGAAAGAATTCCATGCAGGGGACTGTGGAGGACATCTATATTGGAAGTCCACTGCTGGTAAAATTTTAAGGGCTGGTTTTTATTGGCCCTCTCTGTTTGTAGATGTAAAGAAGTTTGCTATCTCATGTCACAAATGCCAAATCTTTGAGGGCAAAAGAAAGTTGTTACCTTTGCCTCTTAAGCCCATCTCAACCGAGAAGACTTTTCAACAATGGGGTCTTGACTTCATTGGAGAAATCCATCCCTCCTCCTCAAGCCAGCACAAATGGATTCTAACAGCCACAGACTATTTCACCAAGTGGATTGAGGCCATCCCATGTAGGCAAGCTAATGACACCACCATTATCCAATTCCTTGAATGCAACATCCTTTCTAGATTTTGCTGCCCTGAGAAGATGATCACTAATAACGGTGCTACCTTCAAATCCAAAAAGATGAACAACTTTTGCCATAAATTTCATATCACCTTAGGCCACTCCACAACCTATTACCCTCAAGGTAATGGCTTGGCCGAATCGTCCAACAAGAGCCTGATTAGTATTATCAAGAGGATCTTAGAAGAAAACAAGAAGAAATGGCACAAAAAGCTGGTAAATGCCCTATGGGTAGACAGACTCTCAACCAAGAGATCCATTGGGATGAGCCCTTATGAGCTAGTATATGGTATGGAGGCCAGATTTCCCTCATCCTTGGGTATCCCTGTTATCAAGCTGTTACAGGAAATTCAAGCTGAGCCAAATGATATACAAAGGAGGATAAATCAAACAATTCATTTGCAGCAAAAAAGAGAGCAGGTCTATGACAGAGCTCAAATTTTGCAAGAGAAGCTCAAAAAGATGTTTGATAAAAGAACAAAGGCTGAAGATTTCTGTGTTGGCAACAAAGTTGTAAGGTGGGACTCACGAAGGGAAGACAAGGGAAAGAATGCAAAATTCAATTTCCTTTGGAAAGGGCCATTCATTATATCTGTTGTTCAGGGCAATAACACATATTTCCTCAAAT
This sequence comes from Pinus tabuliformis, assembly GCA_031772625.1. Classification (NCBI taxonomy): domain Eukaryota; kingdom Viridiplantae; phylum Streptophyta; class Pinopsida; order Pinales; family Pinaceae; genus Pinus; species Pinus tabuliformis. The sequence continues at coordinate 642,202,680 of CM062816.1, read as the reverse complement.
CTACAGATGGCATCACAGCTGAAGAAGGTCGTGTTAATGGGCAAATGTTAAAGCATTATCATGATCCCTTTTGTTGAATATAACGTAGCTCTGTATATATCCCTTTGTATATTGATATTTGTGTATTATCATCAATTCTATTTTTTGTACAGTAGGCAGAGTATTAGAACAGAGCAGTAAAGTTCTTTAAAGATAGGTTCTCAGGCAGAGGTGCATGTAATGATAGAGCACACAGAAGAAAGCATGCGGTGCTGCTATTGTATAAAAATTCAGTTTATAAGAATGTTGTGTTCAGGTTTCAAAAGTTTCAATCATTTGACAGCCAACACAAGGGAAGTTTAAGTCTACAGCAATAATAGAAAATCAAGGCAGTCTAACCTGCTGTTCTTGGCTTTACACAAGGAAAAGCCATCCCCAAGTGGAGCCACTGTTAGCCTCCTGTTGCAACAGGTATTCATCTTTCATGATCGACATTTTTACATGCCAAATATGTCATCTTTTCATGATGCAAGGTTCCATATTTCCAGAAAGAAGCCAGAGAAGAGGCCATGAAAGTGTGCCAGTCTAAATGCCACTACTGTATTCCAATTTTGATGAAGTTATTCCGTTTTTGAATAATTTTTCAGTTAAAGGAAAGCCAAACAACTTAATCTTGGCTTCCCTAGGTTTCAATTGCTTGTTTTAGAATATAGAGAATGAATATCTGTCCAAACTGTTTAATCTTGGTAGATCAGTAGCTAGGTAGAGAATTAAAGTTTCCCAACTGCTTAAACTGGGCCCTTGGAAGATATAAGGGTACGTTTAGATAGGATGGCAGTCAAAAGAAGAAAGGATAATCAGGGTTTGCAAGTCCAAGTGCACCCATGCAAAAGGAAGAAAAAATGTTAGGTAAGTAGGCTGGGTAAGTAGTTTTGTGGTTGCAGAATCAAGCTATGTGATTCATTTCATGTTTTTAAGTGTTATATCTATTCAAATCACAATTATGAGGAACCTTTTCATTTGGAGGAGCTCAAGCGAGGCAGGTCTAACTCCCCCTTCTTCTCACTCCCTAAATCACTCACTAACATCCCCTTGAGGACTTTAGGATCTGCCCAACCAGTCCTATTATCACTTCATTTTTTGTAGAATACTAAGTCAAGCTTTGACTTTCTTCAGTGAAAAGAAGCCACATTTCTTGTGTAAAAGTCATTTCTCCACAGTCCATTCACTTCCTAAGCCTAAGTTTCAGTTCAAAAACATTAGCCCCCTACACTTCACCTCACATACTCATATTAAATTCTAAACGTTATTATGTAAATCCCTATCTATTTCCCCTTCCCCTTAATAAACGTACTAAATAGCTCCCCTATCTACATATTCCCATCCCCTGGCACTATAGCCCTATAATATCTGTTTGGGGAAATGTTGAATTCATTTGCAGCTTAGCATTAGCCTTCTGTGTCCTAACCCTGGGATTAACTTAACATTTGGTTAAAGCTAATAACCTCTTTCCTCACTCATCTACCCATAAACCTTAAATATTTTACCCTGCGCGCTCACATTTTCGGGTTTGGTTTAAATATTTTGATTAAACTTTACCCCCAGTGCACAAACCATGTATAAAACCCACAAACACAAAGTCTAAACCCCCACAACATTGTATAAATATTCAAATATTCCAGCGGGCCCCGCGCACAAACCTACCGCCAGCTCCGTGCTCCGTCAGCCCTCTAATCCGCCCTCCTAGATCCGACGGCTCTTGGCGATTTCGGAGCTGCCCCGTCACTCGATAGTTAGCATCTCATAGCCTGGTGGTTGTGCCCTCGTACAGAGGGACGCATGTCCGCCCTTGATTGCATTAGAGCCCCTCTAACATTTACCACCCTCGTACAGAGGGCGGTTCGATGAAACCACAAACTGCCTTCTGCCTCTCCTACCCTGCCATACTGCCACGCCACCCTGCCACGTCACCGTCGTACTGGGACCCACTGTTCACATCATTCTTACATCATGCTTACGTCATGCTGACATCATCACCGAAAAAAGGCGCGAGGGGAGAAACGACAGTGAAGGATGCCCAAAATGAAAAACTGAGGCAATTTTTGATGCGCGATTAGCACTTAACGCTAATCGTGCATCGCTAAGAAAAAATGGTCAAAATGGAAAGTTGTCTGTGGCTAGGCTACCAGCAGGCCCGAAAATGTGCAGTTTGATAGGATTTCTTCATGAAGGTTCAAAAAAGGGGTGATTTGACAAATTCAAGAGTATCAGAGGAAAGAAGAAGCCCAGATTAAATTAAAAGAGTATCAGTGAAGCGGCAAAGAGTATCATATTGGCAATACCAAAGCAGATGAACATTAAAGACCCCCAAAGCAAAGTCAAAGAAAACGGTGAAGCCATCTAAGGCTCTCAGATCACAGTTAATGCACATCAAAGTCACTCGAGAGCAGGGGATAAAAGCCCAATGCACAGTTATGGCTAGATGAACAGCACACAGCCAAAAGGACACCATACTAACTCATTTTGATTCCGCTGCCTCCAATGCAGCTCAAAGATATTTTTCTGCATTAATTTTTAGAACGAAATTAGGTTAAATACCTCAAAGTCACTCGAGAGCAGGGGATCAAAGCCCAATGCACAGTTATGGCTAGATGAACAACACAGAGCCAAAAGGACACCATATTAACTCATTTTGATTCCGATGCCTCCAGCGTGGCTCAAAGATATTTTCTTGCATTAATTTCAGGAAAAATTAGGTTAAAGAAGTTATTTCCCTCAGACTTGTTTTAGGTCTGTTGTAATAGATATTTTAGGTATTTTACCTATATAAACCACCCTAATTAATTGTTGAAAGGGTTGGTTGGTTGATATTCCACATGCTGGACTTGCGCTGTATTTTTTAGAGGCTCTGTAATCAAAGACTGCTGGAATGTTTTGGATGAACAAATGACTGTTGTGTTATTAATGGTTAAAGAGTGACTGTGGAATTCCTGTGCTACTACATGGCTCAATAAGTTTTTCTACCTCTGTTTACAATTTTATTATGTTTATGCACAATTGTGTTACCATCTAAATAGCAAGAAAAAAGAATAGCTTAAAGTTTTGCTTAACGGCACCTTATGCTCAGTTCTTGTTATTTCTATATGTTTTCCTTAGAAATGGTTATGAATATGCATACTTAAATGATCATATTTACCCTGTTTCTTTCATATATGACTGTTTTTTAGTTATTCTTTACTACTCCTAGACAAACTTTCATCCACCCTCCCTCTATGTTAGCTAATGAAATATTTTTTGTTGCCTTTCATTTCTGACCTTCATTCCATCTTTATTCCAGCCTGATAGTCTTCTATGTGTAGCTATCCTGCTCTATATTCCTTTTGTGACCAGGAAAATGCAACAGCAAGCCCTAATCCATGACTCCATGCCCAATAGTTTGAACTTCTCACAGTATGCATCCCAAGTCTGCTTGAAAACGTCTCCTTCTCACCGAAATCGAAACAAAACCCTTGTACACCATAAGTAGCCTAAAATCAACCCAAACAAAGTTAAATCATAAAGAGAGAGCCCTCTCAGACTGCAGGTATGCTAGGACCGGTAGCCCAAAGATTGGTTTGTGGCTACCTCGGCCGTATCCCTTAAGGAGGTAAGGGACAACTTGAGTGTTAACAAATTCTCTTTTTCTTCTATTGTAGAAACTTTAGATTCAAACCTAGGGGACAAAGATATTAGAACCTTTTCAACCACAACAACCTCTTTTATTTCTTCACCCAAATTTTTCATACAATTAACAATCTCATCTACACGAAGGAAATAGTTAGCCACACTTTCATCATTGTGCATTCTAAGATTTTCATACTGAATTCTGAGGGTTTGAAGTTTTGTTTGTTTTACCTGATCATCTCCTTCATAGCTCAGAACAATCTTGTCCCATATTTCTTTGCAGATTTATACTGCATAACCTTCACGAATTCTGATTGAGATAGACATCCTAATAGAGTATTGACAACCTTTGCATTTGTTTCATATTTCTTCTTCTCAACCGGATTTGTAGGAGTTGCTGATGGAAAAGTGTACCCTGTATCTATGATATCCCAGACATCTGTACCAAAAGATTGAAGATAGGCAATAACTCTTACCTTCCAATATACGAAGTTTGTTCCATCAAAAATTGGTGGCCTGATAGATGCTTCTCTCTCGTAGTTGCTCATGATGATGGATCTTCCTTCAAGCGATCAAGCTTCTTCAGAAGGACTTGCTCTGATACCAATTGTTGGAAATAATACTGAGAGGGGAGGTGAATCAGTATTATCAAGTCAAATATTCCCTTTTTCAAATCCAGATAATATACGCTACTTCAGTTAATTAAACCAGCGTATATACGCAACTACGTAGAAGGAAACCCGCGTATACAATGCAAACTTATAATTTACTTTATCTTTTAGATGTTGATTGTTAATCTGTGTATCAGAATTAAATAACCAGTAAATGAAACGAGTAAAATAGAGCAGAAGACAATCACACACAAGAACACAAGATATAATGTGGAAACCCAATGTGGGTGAAAACCTCCTGCTGCAATTCGTCTCTATCTTCTTTTAATTAGAAACTTCTTTTTACAATGTACTGGTGCAATCCTTTACCAATATGCAGGCTGCAACCTGCAGTGAGCTACAACCCTCTCTCTCATTCTCTAGCTTCTCCTGGAAGGGAGCTACAACCCCCTTTGCTCTTGCACTAGCCAAGGTACTAGTACGTAGGTGCTGGCTTACAGAAGGCTACAACCTTCTATTTCTTCCAGGGACCACGTTTCATAAATTTTCAGATTGGATGCACATCAATCAAATATCAAGAATTTCTGCAACAACCAATCACATTTTCACCAATCAAAACTGAAAAATAAACACCTCTCTGACAGTTGTACCCAGAACACAGTAACTGTAACCACACACTAATTCTGAAACCAGACCACTACAGCAATAAACAGAAGCAGCTAGAACACAAATTAAGAGATGTACGCTACTTCACTGTTAAGAAACCTGCGTGTATACACTTCTGTGTCAAAAGAAACCTGCGTATATGCTTCTTTCCCTTATCAAAACTGCATGTATACGCACCTTCGCTTCACTGAACCTACGTATAGATCTATAAAGGATAATTCACTCTTTCAAAAATTCAGACACTGATTAACCGAGAGTATCAGATTTATAGGTCAAGCATGCACCACATATGACAGATAAAAATCATACAAAGATACTATCATTCAAGCCTTAAGATTATGACCCATCAATAGAACTTATCTTTCTCTTTGCGCTAAGGTTGGTATTTCATTCAGATCCAGATCTGCACCATCACCCCAATCACCAATATTTCAGATCTAGCACTTAGTAGATATTCAATTAATTCATATGATTCTTTTCCAAATGATCTCCTTCCTCTTTTATAGACTTAGGCCTTTCACAATACCACGGTCCAAAACCATAGTAAACAATACCAAGGACCCAATACTTGGGATCAACACTTCTGATGATATTACATGGTCCAAAACCATAGGTTCAAATACCAATGACTAACTACCATGGACCAAAAGTAAATTCTCCAACATATACGCACTTTTACTTGCATGAAAGTGTCTGTATACGCATAGGCGCCTTTGTCACTTATAACCCACGTGTATACGCAACTTCGTCTAAGTGAACCTGCGTATATGTCTTTTTCTTCATTCTGAAAGCCTGTACTAAGATCCAGTCACCAAAGAGAGTTTCCATCAAGGACAACACCTGTGCCATAGCTCCAAACCTGTGTCATAATGCCAACAGATCCCTGAGGGAAGAGGTAAGGCCAAGAAACCCACTGAAAACTTTGTGGTGCTCCTTTTACCTCTTCTAACATCCTACTAAACTAAATCACAAATGGAAACAAACTAATAAACAACTATTCAAATCCACAGTACTTACAATGAAATAATTCTAGAGAGAATTTAACTATGAATCTAGGAAACTAAGCTAAGAATATCTATACAAGAAGAGGGGCCTTTGTTTCTAGGGTTGTGCCCTAAACCAAGAGATTCAACCCACTCATTTAACTCAGTGTTGTATGAAGAAAAAGCTCATTTTCATTATCAAAACAAAAAATTGCATCAATGTCCTCGACAAATGTGGAGCTAAAAAATAACTAGTGTTTTTACCACAAAAATTCAAATCCTAATGAGGCTTTAAGCCTCTCTACTTATACAACTGAAGTCTCCAACAAATTCCTTAAATATAGGGAGGCTTGGCTCCCAAACTTGAGATCAACTAACTCTTTATCTATCACTTTCTAGACTGCCTTTTGATCTTCATGACTTGGCTACTTGCACTCTGAGCTGGTGTGGTTAATGGAGGAATATTCAAATGTGGGGAGGAGTAAATGAGGAGGATTTACCTCCTACAATATCTCTCCCTTATCCCATTTGAGTTTCAAACCTTAGTATTTCCAAAATTCCTTGATTTTCTCTGCCAAACTTGCATTCAATGCATATTAGTCCACTAGGCATAATATCTCACTTTAACTCATCTCATTAAACAAAATATAATCAAAACATGTAATAAGTTGTGAGAAGAGTTGATTTGACTAATCTAGGAGGTGGATAAAGGTCCATATAATTACCCAATGATGAGGCTCATCATCACCCCCTACTAAAAGTGTTGCTCATCCTCTGAGCAACTTGATCAATTTCCATTTCTTTCATAGCTCTAGTGGCCTCCGTGACATCCCATGCAACTACTGTGGTTTCTTCTTCTTGTGCATAGAATCACGCCTTCTTTTCTACCTCCTCCCACTACCTTCTTTCTTCCTCTTCCTTCCTTTCTTCTAACATCCCCAAGAGCAGTTGGGGATTGAGTCTAAGGCCAATCCAATTGACTTTGAGCCTTTGGATGGATTGCTTGTACATGGGTGTCTAGTTTAGTGCTTCTCTCATCCTTTGAGGAGAGTGGTACTCTCTGATCTTCAAACTATATGGAAATGTATTCCATCTCCTTAGGCAATATTGCATGTTGTCATCCCCTAATAATCTAAACATGTCCTCAAAATGTGTAATTTCTTACTCTTAGGTAGTAAGATACCTGGGCGCAAGTTGAGGATCGTTTGCAATTAAATTGTGTGCACTGATGAGTGCCATTGGATTGGACTACTCAACTTTGATCATAGGAGGCTATGTTTGTTCTCTTTCTAATACCTTTTTCATTTCTGCAGCCCTTGCTTCCTCATGGTTCAACCATGATGCAAAAGCCATCAACTGTATATCCCCTATCTTTGGATTAGGGTCCCATACATTCATGTCTATCAAGGCCATGTTATGCAAATAAAACTCAAACATTCTGGCCCTATCTTCCAATGTGATTTGATCACAAAGATGAATGAAATGTCTATAATCATGGAATGGTATAGTGCCTCTTTTTTCTAGTGCCTCTTTTTTCTCCTTTGTTCTCTGATTGTCCACCTAATGTCCTGCAAACATAAATTTTTCATGATTTTTTTTTTCTTCTTTTGAAGACAAGTAGTCTACCTCTAAGAGTTTTCCATTCTAGTTTTTTGTCGTAGGTGTCTCAAGAGAGGTTTTCACCCAGCATTCTTTTTTATTTCCTTCGTTTTTTTACACCATTGGGTTGCCCCAAGAGGTTTTCAACCCAATAGTGGGACTCAGGCACATCATGGAGGTTTTCACCTGAGTCCTTATTTTTATTTTTCTTTTTTTTCTCTCGGTGACTTGATGAGGCAGGAGATGAAACTTGCTCCACCACCATCACTATTTTATTGATACCATCAAGGAACTCTTGCTTTGATAATGGCCTCTTGTAAACTTTCAGTATGTGCCCATTAACAAGCAAAGGAATGGCCTATGCATCTATGGTTCTGATCTGCACTGAACCATTATCTTGACATCTCTCTATAACATAAGGCCCCAACCATCTTGTCTGTAACTTACCCTTAAAGTATTTATATCTACAATCATATAACAAAGCCAAATCACCTTTTTGAAATTGCTTATCCTTGATGTTTTTGTCATGCTAGATCTTCCTCTGAAGCTGATTTACCTCTATGAGTAGGAGGGCATGCATTCTAAACTCATCTAAACCATTCAACTGGAGCAATGTCTGCTATTGTGCACTGTTGAGATCTAGATCTAGTTGGACTGCCATCCTCAATGTGTTATAATCAAACTCAATGGACAATAGGGCCTTTTTCCCATAGACCAGCTCATAGGGTCTGAATCAAGTGGTGGTATTTGAAGTGGTATTATAGGACCAGATGGCCTCAACTAGTCTATCTACGTAATCTCTCCTCTTGTTGCTATCCAATTTGGTCAAGATTCCCTCTCGCACTTTGTTAGTCACCTCCTCTTTCCCATTAGCTTTTGGGTGATAGGGAGTGGAGGTCCTATGCTTGATCTTGTGCTGGCTGCGAAAGTCTCTGATCATGTTGGAGGTAAACTGGTTGCCTTGATCAGTGACCAGTTCTCTAGGCTACCCAAATTTGTACAATACATTCTCCCTTAAGAACTCAACCACCTTCTCCTCTATTGCTGCCTTAATTGCCTTCGTTTCAGCCCACTTGGCTAGATAGTTATTGCACACAATGATATACTATTTTTTCTTGGAAGGAGGGTCAATAGGTCCAATTAAATCCATTCCCCATTTGTAAAATGGCTCAAAAGTCACTTGAGGTTACACAGGAATTTCATCTCTTGGAGCAGGATTTCCCATCCTTTGGCACCGATCACACTGACTAGTATATATTTTCACATCTTGATGAAGAGTGGGTCAATAATACCCGGCTTGTAACACTTTAAATGTTGTCCTCTTTGCTACAAAGTGACTTGAGCAAGGCCCATCATGACAGGTGAGAAGGATGTCAAAGAATTCCTCCTCCCTGACACATATTCTCATAATTGGATCTAGGCCATGTTTGAAGAGGTTTCCCCCAATCTGGGTGAAGGGGGTGCTCTTCCTCACAATATTTCTTTTCTCTTTGGAGGACAGATTCGGTGGAAACTGTGCAGATACCAAATAGTTTGTTATGTCATCAAACCATGGAGAGAGAAATAAAATGGCGAATAAGTGTTCATCTGGTAACTAATCATCAACCATTCCCTTTTCACCTACAAGTAAGGTTAATCTAGACAAGAAGTCTCTAGCAACATTTTCCTTGCCAGTCTTATCAATAACAGTTAGATCAAGATACTATAATAAAAGTAACCATCCAATAATACAAGAATTCACATCAAGTTTATTCATTAAATATTTGATTGCAGCATGGTTAGTATGTATAAATGTTTGATAGCCTATAATATAATGCCTAAATTTGTTCAATGAATGCATAATAGCAGGGAGCTCCTTTTCGGTCACTGTGTAGTTTAGTTCAGCCTTTGACAAATTCTTACTAATAAAGTAAATGGCATAAGGAAAATTCTCATCTATCTGGCCTAGGGCTACTCCTATCTCTTTGTGTGAGGCATCAGCATGAATATGATAACGAAGGGCCCAATGTGGGCCTCGGAGAATCGGTGCATTCGTTATCTTGTCCTTCAGGGTGTCCAAGGCCTCGTGATAGTGTTTTTACCATAGAAACTCAAATTCATTGGCCAATAACCCAAATAAACGAGAAGCCAACTTGTTAAAGTCTTTCATAAACCTTCGGTAGTATCCAAATAACCCTAGGAAACATCTGACATCTCTCTTCTTCTGTGGAGGTGGGACCCTTTGGATGATAGCTATTTTGTTTGGGTCCACCTACAGTCCTTGTTGAGATATTGAATGACCTAGCATAGTCCCTATAGTCTTCAAGAATTCACATTTCTCAGCGTTGAGAGACAGGTTCATTTCAATCCATTTGTGCATAACCTTACCTAAGTTGGAAAAATCCTTCTTGAAATCACCTCCATAAGGTATGAAATCATACATATAGATTTCTACTCCATCATGGAATAACCTGGCAAAGATACTGAGGACTTCTCTCTGAAAAGTGGCGGGAGCATTGCATAGGCCAAAAGGAAGGACCCTATAAGTGAAAGTACCCCAAGCACAAGAGAAGGTGGTGTTATCCTGGTCTTTTGGGATGATCTACATTTGATTGTACCCACTGAATCCATCTATGATAGAGAAAAAAAATTCCCTGCCAGGCCATCTAGCACTTGGTTGATGAAAGGTTGATGGAAATTGTCCTTCTTTATTGCTTTGTTTAACTCCCTGTAATCGACACAAATCCTCCACTTACCATTTTTCTTTGGAACCAACACCAAAGGAGAGACCCACTCACTATCTGAGATAGGGTAAATGAATCATGCATGTAGCAGTTTTTGCAGTTATTCTTTGACTATATATTTACGAGTTGGATTCATCCTCCTTTGGGATCACTAGATTGGCTTGAAACCTTCCTTGATATAAATATGGTGAGTACACACTGAGGGGTGCACTCCCTTCCTTTCTTGGTAACTCCAAGCAAAGGTATTCAAGTGTTCCTTTAGCATGTTGCACAACTTTTCTTCTTGGAGAACAAAAAGAGATGGATTGATTTTCAAAGTTCTCTCAGGACCAAATTCTGTGGTTTTGACACGGATAGGGTTGGAATCAACTAAGAATAGATCCACTTGATGGTTTTTTTGGCTTTCTTTTACTACTTTCTCTAAGGACAATGTACTGAGGGTTGGACTTTGGAGTATGTGTTTGATCAAATCACCTTCATCCTGTTGTCCCCCTCCCATGGTTATTTGTAAGGTATAGGGTTGGGCGAAATAAACTTCATCTTCCTCCTCCTCTTCCAGCCATAAAGGTAAGTATGTTCTAGAGATGGTTGAGCATGATGGTATAGGAATAACTGCTTGGACATGTGCTCAATCTTGATGGTCCTATTTCCAGCTCTACAGCTAATGTAAGCATCGGCAGTGGCTAACCAGGACCTCCCAAGGATGAGAGGGTAACGAGTAAGCTTAGCCTTAGGCTGGAGAAGTAGGAAATCTACAGGGTATTCCCAATAATCAATGGAGACCATCACATCCTCCAAAATCCCCACAGGGGTCACTATGGAGCGGTCTGCAAGTTGCAGAACTTTTGGGGTCTTCCTCAATGAACCTTGGAGGTTGAGCTTGAGCATGGTGTCCTTGCTCATCACATTAATGGCAGCCCCATGATAGATCAAAATGTGTGGGACAATGGTGCCATTGATGTGCACATCTACTACAGGGCTTCCAGGTTCCAAATACTTTGGACAAATTACTTGCCCCAACCTTAAGTCAGACAATTGTCCAATGACATTAGTGGTAGGGGCATCTCTTTTTGTCTCCCTGGATGCTTGAAGCACTTCTCCTTAATCAGCTTGTTGTAATTAGGTACATCTTTGATAGCTTGGAGAAGTGGAAATTTGACACATAGGTTTTTCAATTCTCCTAGAATTTCATTCTCTTCTGGGGTAGGCTGGGGTGGTTGGATTAATCTCTCAGGAAAGGGTGGTGGATTTACTTTAAGCATGCTTTCCTCTCTTTCTTCCTCAACCTCCCTGGGTGGAGGTAGAGGTTGGTTGTTTGGGAGTACTCTTCTAGATCTGAGGTTGATTTCTTGAATCTCCACAAGATAAGCTGGATATGATGTCTCTCCACTCTATACTTGTTGTCCTTGTCTATTGTTCGAGTTCGGATTTATATGGGAAGGAATTTGGGCTTTTTTAGGTGGCGTAGAGTGTAAAATATGTGGTTGGGCAGGTGGCGAAGGCAATAAATCTAGAACAATGTTGTATTAGGGCCTCCACCCCTAGGGCGGTGCATCCCACTGAGGTTGTGGTGGAGCATATGGTTGAAATGATTGGTTGGTTTTCTGGGAATGATATTGAAGTACAAAGGAAAAAGGAGGAGGTGTAGACCAGGAAGGATGAGTAGGGGGTCCCCAAGAAGGTGTGGATGCAGTCTGGTTGGGGTTGTAATATGCATGGGACGACCCTTGCATGCCCTGTTGGTATGTCCTAGGCCCATGAGGTCTCCTTTAGTTTATGTAGCAAAGCAACTCAGTGACCCCTTCAGCTCCTTGATATATAGCTTTGAGTCCAGGTAAAGAGGGGCATTTTTTTGTGGAGTGGCTTTCTTCACACACTAAGCAAATTTCAATAGAATTCAATGGACATTCATTCCTAGGATTCCTACTGGTGCATCGAGGACAAAAAATGGTGAAGGCTCTCTCTGACTCCTCTTGCTTTATCTTAGTGTGCATAATGTCCATTTGTAGGGAAAGGGTTTGAAACATCTCACTTTTAAAATCCTCCAGCATATTTCCAATTTCACCCTTGATGGATGAATTGGAAGAGGATGGATTGACCATAGGTTGACTACACCTACCCTTTTTCTTGGCTACCCTAGAATGGTTTCTAAAGATGGTCTTAATATCCTCATAGGGTAACTAGTAGATATCCCCTCCCACTAACAAGTGTAGGGTATGCAAAAGTTCTTCCCTTACTCCTCTAAGCAAGACCAGCTTCAGTGACTCAGGGTCAAGTGTGCACCTAGCCCTTTTGTAGCTGAGCTGGAATCTTTCTTCATAATCCTCTAGGGATTCATCACTGCCTAAGGTCATCCTATAAATTTCTTCTTTAGTGTCTTTAAAACTACAGTAGTCCTGATACTTGTTGTTGAATGCCTGCTGCATCTCAGCCGAAGCTATAATGCTATCTCTAGGTAAACCCATGAACTAGCACAAAGCTGCATCCTTGAGAGTGTATGGAAAGAGTTTCAACTTCTGCTCATCATTTATATAGTCATAGGTTTGGCATATGACAACAATCTCAAATAATAAAGTGTCTGGGTCTTCTGCAGTTTGGCCATGGAAATAAGGAAGGGCGGAAGGGCTTATATTTTTCATCTTAGTATCCCCATTGGTTTCCTCGATGGGGAATGCACCCTCAACTGTTTCTCTATTTTTCCTGTCATTTTTGTTTTCAACCATAGCTTCAGTAGGAATGGATTCTCCTTCTTCTTCTTCCCTTGTAGGTTCTTTAAATATGTATGGTTTCTCACCGAAGGGTTCCTCCAATTCACAGCCACCGAAGAAGAGGGAAGGTTGGCTATTGGAAGAAAAGGGGGTATTTGGAAAAAATTTCCCTAAGTTATCACTTATTTTACAGGGATGAAAAGGAATGTTTTCGTTATGTTTTGTGATTTTTTCAAACTTTGAAAGTGATTTTATTAATTGAAATTGCAGACTAAATGAAAACGATTGACTGAATGGAAAGATTAACTACTTGATTGAAATCTAAGTTGCATAATGGAAAGGAAAGAAAAGAATTCAGAATGAAAATGAAGCAAACTAAATTACTTTTGCATAAATGAAACTATAAGAAAAATATTAGAAACAAGAAATTGAAGAAAGAAAGCAGTAATCACATACTACTCAGACACCTCCCCAGCAATGACACCAAAAAGTGATGAGTACCAATATTGCAGCAAGAGTGTTGCAATGCCTGGAGCTACCAGCTTTACTTTATCAACCCGAGGTTCGTACAAACCTGGAGGTGATAGTGCTATATACACAAGTACAAGTCACGGTTTTTCATTTTTTCATTGTTCAACTGGCGAGAGACCACTAGGGTTTTAAAGCCATAATTCTATGGATTCAGAATAAGCTTGATTGCTGATGAAAGAAAGATAGATCTACTCGAGGAGAAATATTATTTACTGCAAATAAGGAAAATGACTAAAATCCTATGATAAAATCACACCCTTCTCTAACTAAGTCCCGAGAAACTATTCTTTACAGAAATTCCAAGCCAACATGTATGAAATGCTACTATCTAAAGCATGGAAATTCAAGACATCAAACATCACTATTGTGCATGTAAAGGACTGAAATAAATCTGTTTTGTTCTGTTTATTCTTTTTTAGAAAGTCAAGAGTAAACCCTAATCTATTTTTGTGATGTGACAGGTGGTTTAGCGATGATGGGGGATGGTAGGGAGGTTTAGGATATGGTTGGGAGGTTTAGGAGACCCTTGGGTGACCTAGTGTGCCTTCGTAGAGGTCTTCATTCAATTCGGCCTCAAAAAAGGGCACTATAGGAAAACCTACACGATGTACTAGAAACCTAAAGGATTCCCTATATTTCTATAGGATATAGCCAAGAGAGAAATGATGGTTACTGGAGGTGATGGAAGGTTTAGGGAAGGTCGTGGATTGGTGGAATAGAGTGAGAAAACTCATAGGATCACTTAGAACTCAAAACCAAGGTTAGGAGATGGTTGAATTCGTTCAACATACTTGGAGGAATTTCTATGTAAAATGATGAGATTGGTGGAGATTTTGGTGAAAGCAATGGATGATTATGAATGGATGAAGTTGGAAGGTGGTTTTCGATATCAGATCCCTTTAGAATTCCTAAGGACCTCCTCTGCATCAAACATTTATAATTGCCACAAAGTCATGTAAACAAGAGGAATTCTAACAAGCTAGAAAGGCAAAATTTAATGAAATAGCGGTCTACTTCATGCATGAAGAAAATTGCTGAACAAAATCAAATCATGGATGACATCTACTGAAAGAATGAAGATGGAATAAATGGAAACTAAATCCTACACTTGCAAAAATGATTAAATGCTAGTTTAAATACAACAAGCTCTAAATCTTATGAGGAAATGGAAATCTATCTTTTTGGGGTTGCTTAAGGGTCTTTTCCTCAAATCATGATCCTTGAGGGAAGAGATGAGGCCAAGAAACCTATTGAAAGCTTCATGGTGTTCCTTTTATCTATTCTAACATGCTACTAAAGTAAATCACAAATGGAAGCAAACTAATAAACAACTACTCAAATCCACAGTACTTGCAATGAAATACTTCTAGAGACAATTTAACCATGAATCTATAAAACTAAGTTAAGCATACAAATACAAGAAGAGGAGCCTTTGCTACTAGGGTTGGTCCCTAACCCAAGAGATTCAACCCTCTAAGTTAAAACAGTTCTAGATCAAGAAAAACCTCATTTTCATTATCAAAACAAAAAATTACATCAATGTCTTCCACAAATCTAGAACTCAAAAATAACTAATGTTTTTACCAAAAGAATTCAAATCCTAATGAGGTTCTAGGCCTCTCTACTTATATAGCTAAATTCTCCAATGACTTCCTTAAATCTAGGGAGGCTTGACTCCCAAAATCGAGATGAAATAACTCTTTGTCTATCACTTGTTCGACTTCCTTTTGATCTTCATGACTTGGCTACTTACACTTTGAGCTGGTGTGATTAATGGAGGAATATTTGAATGGGGGAAGAGTAAATGAGGAGGATTTACCTCCTACAATCTCTTTCCCTGGTCCCATTTGAGTTTCAAACCTTAGTCTTGCCAAAATTTCTTTATTTTATCTTCCAAACTTGCATTTAATGCATATTAGTCCACTAGGCATAATATCTCAATTTAACTCATCTCATTAAACAAAATATAGTCAAAACATGTAATAAGTTGTGAGAAGAGTTGATTTGAATAAGCTATGAGGTGGATTAAGGCCCATATAATTACCCAATGATGAGGCTCACCAACAAACACCCTCCAAATTTTTTCCTTAGCTTCATTTTGGAGCCTCCCTACCAACCATCCTTGGCAGCATGTCTTGCACTATCAAGTACACAAGCTTCAATGGTTATCTAGTAGCATGACAACCTTTGCAAGATAGCTTATTACATTCCCCTTGCAATCTTCTTCACCGAACTTGGTCCAGCTATTGGCTAAGCGGCTTCCTTAATAAATTGCACAATTCTGGAATAGAACTAGTCTTCCCTCCAGAAATTGCACAAATTTGATTGGCAGCCTGCTAAACTTAGAAAGTGCGCAATCTTGTCAGTCAAGCAGGACTGCTCAACCCAGAAATTGTGCAATTCTAGGTAGTAGTTAGCCTCTCCTCCCAAAAATTACGGAATCCCTTTGGGTAGCCATCCCAGCCTCCTCCCAAAAACTATGCAAAAGTTTCCCTCAGTCATGCAGGTTGTTACATGTGCCTTCGAGTTGACCGGTTCCACCCAGGACTAAGAAAACTTGACTTGCATGCATGGGCTTCCTTTTCCTAAAATAACAAAAAGAAATATGGGAAAGGAATCCCTAGATTTTAGGGAGGTATTTTTAGCAGCTGGAGGTCACATGAAAAGATCATTTTAGAATCTTACCTCCTAATGTCGCTTTCTTAGATTTTTGGCATTGCGTCATGAGCTTCAAACTTATTTATTTTTTAGAGATCACTTCTTCAAATTGTTCTTAGAGCTCTGAAATCGCATAGCACATCCAGGAGACTTCGACACATCGAGCTCAGCTATTTCTAGGTAAGTCTGCTTAACTTGTCTTTTGAATCATTTTTGTCTCTTTCTGTGTTTTGGCTTGTGTGATTGTTGTCTACTTGATTTTTGTGAACACTTGCTATTGTTTATATGCATATTAGCTTGTAATAGCATTGTTTTAGTTTTTGCTAGCATCTCACTGCTGTCGCATGCATGACACTATTTTTCATGAACGCTTACCGATTATGCGACTCACTTCACAAACATGCATGTTGTTTCATTTTTTGAATCTTGCATTCATTGTTTGAATGCACAATCATTCACTCCTTCTTAAACTCAATATCGCCATGCATTCACATCCACATTTGCTTTTAGTTTCCCGTCGAAGAGTCTGGGAGACCTTGACCCGAACTCTGCCTCACCAAGACAACATTGCGCAATCCTAAGAGGGAAGGCTCTGTCTTCCTCCTAGAAAATGTGTATTTTGGCTAGTGATTGTCCTCAAGTCTTTCCTCTTGCAATTCTGGGAGGGAGTGACTATTGCCCCAGAAAATTGCGCAATGTAGTCCCTAGGCAGGCATCACTTGTGATCTAAAATTATGCATTATGCAATCCCAAAACCCAAAAAACCAGTCCAAATTGTGTATTGCACAATTCGAGCAATCAACTAGCTTTTCCAATCAATCCCTAGGTATGTTGCATGTTGTTCCTCAAGTTTTCTTTTGTTTTAGCTGACAGATTTCTTGCCATGCATGTCGCCATGCCTCCAAATATAATAGGTGGTCATCCGCCTCTCAAAAGTTCAGGATCAATGTCCTCCAAGAGAGTAGAATCAAAGGATATTGATGGAAGTGCAACTGGAGCAGCAGTTGAGTGAGTGTCTACGAGTTTGCCTATCTATGAAGACACCAAGATGATCATAGAAAAGGACATCAAGCTAAAATGGAAAGCGATCAATGATGCATGTGTAGGCATATTTGGGGAAGACCTCGAAGACAACCAAGTCTATGTGAACATTCACAAGTCCAGCTTGTAATGGATTACATGCATGTATCATGAATTCCCATGTGTGGACATGATACACTGGATCGTCTCGCACACTAATCCTGAGATGATGATATTGAGCAGTGTGAGCGGGACGAAGATTACTACCTTCAGGGCATAGGATGACCAGTAGATGTATCATATGTCAAAGCTAGTGGTCACCGTGGTGACACCCTTCAGCATACCGAACAACAATGCCAACTCCAGGGATATCTTGAATAATTGGGTGAAGAAGCCAACCAAATTTAGGATGACACCCAAAGAGGTTTACAAGACAAAGATACTGTAGAAGGCATATCAATACTTGGTCACCTTTGCATCTAGCGTGCATGGCCAAGAGAGCACAGAGACCTTCCCGCAAAGTTGGGTGATCATGTTGGACCAACTGGCTAGATAAGGCAAAGCACACAACTAGTATGACATGTTGGCCCACTGGCTGAAGGAACAGGTAATAAGAGCTCAGTGACCGCCCAAAGGTCAGCAAGCAAAAATCTACATGTCGACTTACATCTTGGATGAAATATGTGGCCCTCAGGAGTTTTTGGGTTTGAAATGGGCATGGCCATCGATGGAAAACTCTATGAATAATTATTTTAACAAAAATCCGAGTGCAGCTTCAAAGGAGGTATCAAACAACTGTCAAAGGATTTTGTCATCATGGTGTATAAGATGATATTTGAGCAGCATCCACCTTGCATGTCGAAGGCAACAATGGAGGCACTGATCAACATAGTGGATTGGTATGCCTCACCATCTGACGCCTTCATACGAATGTACAACACGAAGAAGCCTCTACATGTGTTGTTGAAGTTTTCCTTGGAAAATCTCATCGTGCAAGAAGTATCATACCACATCTTGGTAGGACTATCAGCTAGGCTGCACTAGAAAAAGAAGGCACCTTGGCCTTCTCTTCCATTTCAGATTGGGTTATACGAGATATGTAATTTCAAGAACGTGGATATCAAAACATAGGACATCAAGAAATATCCTTTCGACGTCCGAAGCTTTAATTCGTATGAGCCGCATTACTTCGTAAAAGATCACTGCATGAGAGTACAGTTTCAATGGATCCATGGGGCATATCATTAGGTGGAGGAAGACCCATGGAGATATTGTGACAACTTCTTCCAGGCCCAATGAATAGGTCGACATCGTTGTGGAATAGCTAGCAAATAAGTGTGAAGCAACATCTAGGAAAGCACCAACAACAACAACAACAGAGGTAAAAAAACCATCGCTTGACAAAGGCAATAGGAATATTGTCGACAACGTGGAGATAGAACAAAGATACAAGTTCCAAGTAGACCCACTTATGCAGAAAGAGGCTTTGGTAATAGAGGCGAAGAGGCAAGAACGCGAGAGGAGGAATGTGCAAAGGCAGATAGAAAAATGGAGAATTGAGGAAACATAGAAGGAGTTGCATGAGTTGAAGGAGAAACTCGAGAAGGAACAAGATCTATGCAAATAGGAGAAGGAAGCGTAGCAAGAACATGTACAGCAAGGGGTGCAACATGTACAGATAGATGAAACTATGCCATTAGAGGTGGTCGACTCATTTGAACAACTGACACAAAGTGGACAGGGTGAGCAATTACAGGAGCAAGGCTTTGCTTAAGAGATTGAACAATTATTTGAGCAGATGGATATGGATATGGAGAAGAAAGAGTTAGAGAAAGACATCGACCCCCTGCCTTACCATTGAGAGGTCGACCTACTAGCTTCACTGGATCTGGAAGCATAGAAAGTCCCAAGCGACCAAGGAGTCATTGAGATCATTGGAGACCATCTCGAAGGGGAGATGCACAACATATCATTCGACGAGTCACAGCATAGAGTTATGTAATGTCATAGAGTTTCTACTCCAAATGATCACACATCTCCTACATAGTTTTAGGAATGAGTGATCATGTCTGACGTGCACGAGCATTCAACATCATTGACCAATGATACGAGAGCATATGTCGAAGCCACTAGCTCGAGTGTTTTCTTCTTGTTAGCTGAGAATAAGCGAATGGTTATGGAGCCGCAGATGGCCAAGTAGGAAGGAGAACTCATTACAACATCCACCTGAGTAGAGTTGAAGAAGACCATACTAGATGAAGTATTGTCCCTTGAAACAGTCATGTGGGTGTTGTATTCCAAGTATGGTACCATGCATAAGGAAATTGTCCATCTCAACAGTTGGAAACAACGATGAGCTAAGAGAGCATGTATCTTGTCAAACGTACATACTGCTGTTGACTACATGCAAATATGGATAATGAGATAGAAGGAAGACCTATTACACTTGCCCAAGATGATGAAGCCAAAAGCGGTCGGGCTGAAGGCACAAATTTGGAGTCAGATTCGAAACTATGAAGATCTCCCATATCTCATCACTAGTCTATAGGCTTCCCATGTACGAGTATTTAGGAGTATGGATGCTGTTGTTGTGTGTGTAGACGACCCATCTATTGGGACACTCACCGAGGCAAAGACAAAAGCACAAGTGTGACAGGAGTTTGACTCGTACTTTCACGAGTTGATGCGCATAGCCACCAGCACAAACGTGGTGGTCAATGCAAACACCATGCATCAGTATGTCGCTGGTCCAGCCGCACTGAAGACAATGATGTGCATGTTATCATATGAGTGAGACAGAGGAGCCCGAGTAGTGTACACTAATGCGATGGTGGCAATAGTTATTTTCCATAAAGGTGTCACCATAGAGTACACGAACACCATCACGGACTAGGAAGCATGGCATCAATTTTGCACCATCGACCGTTATGTGGAAGTGGAAGAGTTGGTCTTCCAATAGTTGTCCGAGTCATAGTGATGCCTTGCATGACTTACTCAAGCCTATTTTGTCTTACATAGGTACATGTGTAGATTGTATGTAATCTCTTGTCAAGTGGAAGTTCAAGTGTCGATAGTTGGATGTAACAGTCATAGAGTAGATAAATATTCATGAGAATAGATGAACAGTCACGAAGGGGAATGTCAAGGGCCACCCCACCCTTTGTTATATATAGTCCCTCATCACTCATTGTATAGGCTTTTGGTCAGCAAAGCTTCCAATTGGAGTATCTTAGAGAGATCTTAGACAATATTGTAATGAGCATTGGCTTCTCCACTCTGTAGAGCTAGTATATCTATTTGGAGGAGTAGGCGACAATGATTGTAACATTCCACTATCTGAACTAGTGGTTGGACATGGTTGTATTGTATGACTCGGATTTTCACTTCTTAATATAACAGAGCTGGCATGTTTTATGCATATGTCGTATTGTATTTCAGCTATCTTGTTTACTCTAAATTATATACATATCTGTTTTCTTATGCATGCATGTGTAGCTATCTTCTGTATATGTATGTATGAGTCTTACTGAAATGTGATGTTGGTTTAACCATCACTTTGGATCGCTAACTCACTTGCCTTCCAGTTTGTGATGCATCTTTGCTCATGTGTTCCCTTCTTAACTCCGTGCCTTCACAAGTTTTTAAGTGGCACACTAACCTCACCCTACATGTGTTAGAACCACTCATGCACCTTCCTTGACTTTCCGCATATGTCATACCCTTGCTACCAACAAGGACATCTTACTTTCTTCTGTGTGAAAATGCGGTCAAGGCGATGCCATACGACTCACTGCTGGGACTCCTACACCAAATAGTGTGCGGTCTAGTTGCGACTTCTTAGCGAGGAGATCCCCTGACATGTTGGCGGGTCCATCAACATCAACATAATGTAACAAATTATATATATAATCATAAATACAGAGATGCACCAAGAAAAAAGTTCATTTCATTAATAAAAAATACTGAACTATGCTTGCAAATAGAATGGAAATAAGATAGTTCAGGTAATGGTACCTTACCTCTAAGAAGAGATGTGGCAGCTACATGCCAACTGAGCTATGTTACAATGAAGCTCAATGGCCTATTTATTATTGAAAAACATGGGAAAACCCTAACCACAGGAGATGTAACACTGAGAGTTTGTGCGCGCTGTTGGGGTTAGTTGGGTAGCCAACTTCCACGGGTCGTAACTTGGTGATAGTATCTATGTTTGACGTGTATGATAACTTGTTCGAAAGATCTCTCTTTGCCGTGAGTCTCAAAAAAATTCCATTGAAGGGGTCAAAACTGATCGAGAATTTCAAGGCCCGAAAAAGTGCTAAAAATAGTAAATGATGAGATAAAAAAGGAAACAAATGAAATTGACTAGTCGCTCTAAGTGGAATGGGTGGGTGGCCACCGATATGCCCCTGAATCAAGCTAAGATGGTGAGTTCCTTTTTAAATAGCACTGTTAATTCATTTCCTATATGAAGCCTTGATTTATGGTTACCATACCAAACCCTATTTCTATTCATAATTAAAACTCCATTTTATTCTCTAAATATTTCTCTCCCTTTCATGGTCGGGTTTAGGTTCATCGACGGATTGGTTTTTCTCCACCTCTTCGGACAGAAACTCTTCTACCCAAACTCTTGCATATATCTCCAAGTGATGTTCCTATTCCACGTAAAGTGTTGGCATATTTTTTTTTTGGTCTTTTTCCTACAAATATATACCATCCTCAGTTAGTATTGCATTGCCCTGTGCAGGTCGGTGTCATCCTCCGAGTGTATTGGCAGATCAATTAATCGTGGAGAAATAGTCATCTAGAATGAGGCGTTTTCTTTGTAAAGGAATAATACTGACGCATGTAATACATGACCTCTCCCCCAGGATTTGAATCTATTTTTTTTACTGGTGTAAGAGTGTAAGCTTAGATAATTCATAACGTTCCCCCTAGTGATGACAATTATCCTCTAAAGTTCCAATCAAGGATATTTCTACTTTAGAGAAGGATCCAATCGAATTTGTTATATGGAACTCGGAAGCATAATGGTACTTTGATAATTTTCTACTACAATTCATAGTTATGGTTAAATCTTCTTCGTTTAGCATCGTGTCATTTGGTCTCATCTATATTAGAATATCGTTGGGATGGTTCCATTGAATTAATTGTACATCTGTACGGATTCAAATTTCTTTTCTTGCGTTGCGGTCGTCATTTTGCAGTGGCAACATACATATTAATTCTTGTGCTAATATACCTTTGTTTCCACACTATGATTTTGGAGTATATAATGAGATTTTGTTTTTAAGTTTAGATTCAATAAATCACTTCAAATTGTATAGACAGAGGATATGCCCCTTAACAAGCAACCACAATTTCCTGTTAAAATTTATTCTCAATTACTCAACCTTTTTTTCTTTTCTCTTTGTCAGGGAGTACATAATTGCCGGTGTTCTACAAAAATTTCCCTTTAGCCATTATAATCCCACCATGGCCACTGGGGTACCTATACCTTGTGAGTCTGGCCATGGAAATTATGTTTTCTTGAAAGTTAGTATAGGCATAACTTCTCTTATTTCATGACAAGGTTTCCTTTAGCGACGTCTTGCTTTTGTGGATCTTTTTGTCTACTTGCCTAGGTTTTTCCCATAAAAACTCTGTATTTCTCTTCTGCGTTGACTTTATGTTTTTTTCCAAGATTAGCATCTTTCTCCAGCTTAAGAAACTCATGGATTTACCTCTCCCATCAATCATGCTTATCTAGAACTCCATCTAAAATTCTATCATGGAAAAATTTCCCAATCTTATTTACCAATGACATTTTGTTTTGTTTTCTTTGGCATGTATCCATATTTGAGTGTTTCCTCCCAAATACTTCTGACCCCCTTTTGTTTATTTATTAATTAAATTTATTTATTTACATAAATATATCAATGTTTTTCTTTCATAACCTTTTTCCACTATGCCTACTCCCACAATTTAAACTTACAAAAAAATCACTACATCAACCGAGGGGTATTACAACATGAAAATCTTGGCTACTAAGACTTTCCCTAGTTTAATTTGTTTCAAAACAAACAATGAGTGGAAAAAAATATAATTTAATTTTCTCTATTTTCTAAACTTTTTTTTCTTACTTTTTAATTAACTTTCTTGAAGTTGTTTTATTTAATAAAGACATATTCATTAAATTAATTTTTTATTAGTTTCCCTAATAGATTTTCATAAATAGTTATACACTTCAATTTTTTATTTATGACAAATGGAGATATACTAATTTTTACATATACAAGTTTAGATCCAAGAGATAAATGAGTTTTGTTTCTCAAGAGATTTATCTAAAGTTAAAATGGATCTAGATTGGTTCAATTATTAATTATCTTACATAAAATTATAATGATAAATATAAATATAAATATAATTATTAATTTTATATTTTATATTTTATTTTGATGTAATTTCACTCAAAATATTTTATTCATAATTATGATTCTTAATTATTTTATTCTTATTTTGATATAGTCAACATATTTATAAGGCATTATATTATGACATCTCTACCATATTTAATTGAAGAGCACTTCTCAACTCAAAAATTAACTATAAAATTTAACTAACAAAAAATTATCATTTAATCCATTTACTAAACATAAAAGATTAACCCTTTACAAAAATTAAGCTTAAAAAATTAATAACTATTTACAAAACGTAATAATTTAATACCCAACACCCTAGTTAAGACGAGCAAATATCATAACCCCATGACGGGAAAAAGTGGGAACACTAACTCAACGCGGACGCTGACATGGCAGGCAGTAAGTTACGCCCATGATGTTACTGCGACCCGCTCTAGGACGGCTGAAAGTCTCTCGGGCCATGGCTGTGACGTGAATTCATTTACCGAATTTAACCCTAAAAATTTAACCATTTACAAAATTTTATCCTCAAAAAATATCATTTTAACTTATTAGTTTATCATTTTAATGTAAATAGGAAGATAAAGAAGGGCTCGACAGAGTAAATTTCTTTAGAGAGTGAAAGCCTGTTAAGTTATGATAAGCTTGGATCTTGTTTTTGATGGTGGAAATTTTATTTTTGATGATGGAAATAGATTTAGCACCATCAAAAAAAATTTGGACACTCAAAATCTTACAACTTGACAATTATACTTAAATCTCCAAAAATTTTAGTCAAATTCTACCAAAATCTTACTAAAATTTATATTGTTTTCTAAACAGATCTACAACATCTTTAGACTACCCTCAATAGAATATATCAAAACACAAATCCGCAAATCCATTTAAGGATTTTGTTTTTCAAACACCTAGACAATATAACAATTATTAGTATAGTAAGAAACTGTTTAAATCACACTTACAAAGATATATCAAAACACAAAATATAAATGATATAAATGTGAGAGGAACATTTTTGTTGAAATAAATGGTTATGTTAGGAAACAATTCATGTCACAGATTAGGATGAGGCTAAATTCTTTGATTACAGTGTTTTTAAGCAATTGCATTCACCTATTGTTTCTTTGAAAAGTGTTTAAGACTTTTTTTAAGGCAAAATAAATATTTTGTTTCAAAAAAGTCACTTTTTATTTTATTTTAGTTCTTTTATATTAAAATTAAAATTAATTGAATTGTCTTAAATATAAATTTTAAGACAAAAAATATTTGAGATAAAAATATATAAAGGCACAACTTTATATTTAAGACAAAAAGAGTTGAAAACAAAAATATTTTAAGGCAAAACTTTGTATTTAAGACAAAAATTTTAAGACAAACTTTATATTTAAGACAACAATAGTTTGAGACAAAAATATTTTAAGACAAAAATAATTTAATACAAAATTATTTTAAGACAAAAACAGTTTGAGACAAAATTATTTTAAGACAAAACTTTAAATTTAAGACAATGGACACTTAAGACGAAACCCATTTAATACAATTAACAATTAAGACAAAAATATATCAATTTAAAACTTGACTATGAAGATACCTTTGCTTGTGTAGCAAGGTACATATCATCTATTAGATCAATTATTGCTCTGGATATGCAAATGGGGTGGAAGATCCACCAGATGGATGTAAAAACAACATTTCTCAATAAAGTTATCGAGGAGGAGGTGTACATCGAGCAACGAGAAGATTTTGAGACATTTGAATGAGAGTCTCATGTGTGAAGACTCAAGTGAGCATTGTATGGTTTCAAACAAGCACCCTGTGCTTGGTACAATAGGATCGATAGTTATCTCATCGGTTTGGGCTTCACCAAAATTGAAGCGGATGCAAACCTCAATCACATTTTGGTAGAAGGTAAATTTCTTATTATTGTCTTATATGTTGTTGATTTGATTCTAACTAATGATGAGAAACTGATCAGATCTTGCAAGGAGGACCTTGCAAGGTTATTTGAAATGTAGGACGTGGGTCTCATGCAGTACTTCCTCTGGTTGGAAGTATGGGAAGACTACAGGGAATTGTTTGTCTCTCAAGGCAAGTATGCAAATGAGATACTACAAAGATTATGCATGGATAGATGTAAACCCACGGAGACACCTCTAGCAAACAACTGGAGGAAGGAGGATGTCACTTCAGGTGAGAAAGTGGATGCTACCATTTATCAACAACTAGTGGGCTCACTCATGTATCTTGTGAGCACATGACCATATACATGCTATGCAGTAAACCAGTTAAGCCAAGTTATAGTTACGCCAACCAAATTATTTTGGAAGGTAGTTAAGCATGTTTTATGATACCTTAGAGGCACTACCCATTTTGGACTATGGTATAGACAGGCAGAGGGAGTGAATTTGTGTGGCATCATAGATGTAGATCGGGTGCAAATTCCATCATACTGAAAGAGTACATCACGTGGAATTTTCAGTGTTGGGTTTGCAGTTGTTTCTTGGTACAACATGAAGAAAATATATGTGGCGCTAAGCTCAGAAGAACTAGAATACATGACTATAAGTCAAGCAACATGTGAATGGATATGGAGTAAGATACTTGTTGGACTGTTCAGTCAGATGATGGATCCAACTATGATCTACTGTGATAATCATAGTTGTATCAAACTCTCTAAGAATCTTGTATTTCACGATTGATCCAAGCATATAGATATCTAGTATCAACATTTATGGGACTGTGTGCAAATACAGATAATTTTGCTACACTACATTCCGATAGAGGAATAAGATGTTGGCATTTTGAAAAAAACCTTTTCAAGAGGGAAGTTTGAGTTCCACAGGTGCGGGATAGGGGTGGTTGATAATCCCTTTCTTGCTGAGAGGGAGTGTTGAAAAATGGAGAAAGAAATTCTCAATTTGATTTTGCCTTGATTAAATTGATAAAATTTGAATTTCCACATCAATAGACAACTTGGATGAAGTTAACTTGTGTGACATGGCTTGTGTCACCTGGTTTACTCAGTAAATTGGAATTGGAGGAGATAGAGTTTAGTTAAGCATGTGTGATTGCTAATTTGTAGCAACCAAAGTGAGTTATATCAAGTTGTTTTCAGTTAAACTAGTTCCAAATATTGGAGGATCTAGTGGAAGGTCAGTTGTGCAGTGGGACTTCAGTGGCTAGACACATGTGGATGGTGACTGCAAACTGAGTTGTGAATTGATGAATCCAAAAATAGACCTTGTTGATGATGGTGAAGCTTCCAATAAAGAAGCGAATACTATGTGTGATTTAGTTGGTATGATTGTAGTTAATGGTGACCTCTTTGCATCTGATTTCGAGACATTTAAGTTTAAGAATAGATTCAAAACATAATATTATTGGTATTGACTGCACCTTATTTGGAGACATCATTTGCATTGTAGGGGTTTGTACCTTTCCATTGGATGTGGTTGGTGATGTGAATAATACTCAACTCCTAGTAAAGACTCATACTAACTCTAACAAGCCAATGGATGCTTGTTTACAAAGGGATACCCCTCTCGACACAGGTGATTGGATTCTTTGTTTGTTCATGCTATTTGTTGTTCTCAACCTTCTTTCTCTACGGGTTTGATACTATTTTCTTCATTTACTTTAAATGGCCCTATGAAAGAAGAATAATGGAGCTTGTATCCACAAATTTTCCATTTTTCTAAGTTACAAATAAAAATATTCCAATTCTATAGCCAATAGACTAATAACCTCTTGATACACCTTTGGTGACCTATACATAGCTCTCACTTATCACTGTAGCTCAATGAAATGGAATCTAATAGCTCTAGTGGGAAAGAGTTAAAGTTTATGCCCAACACACTAGTAGAAATGGAATAGTTGTGAAGGCAATGATCTCCATTGGGAATTTCCATTTTTATTGCAACAAACAAGAAGAATATTGGTGTTGGAGGAAGAGATAAAAGATCTCTAGCAAAAACATAATATCATCACTCTCCTTGTGCCATTAATTTTGTTAACTCATTCGAATGCAGGTAATGCATAAGGATTCATTAGTGTATATGAAATTTTCTCTCTTTCCAATAGAAAAATAGGTTCATCCTAGTACTAATATATAAAATAAGGGTCATTAATATGTATGGTTCAATTTCGTTTGATGATCCTATTTCTCCAAAGGATATATATATATATATTTTTTGTTTTTTTGTTTAAGATGTGGTGATACATTTAAATACGAGGTAATTTTGGGTAAAATTAGAAGTGGAACAACAAGTTGGGGTTTGAATTTCCTTTGTAGTAGTAGGCTACTTGAATTTTCCATCGAAATGTTTTGGTGTGGCCCAACATATAATAAACTTTGGATGGAAAGGTTTTTTATGGGTGATCTATTTTTTAGGCCTTCCACTCAATATATTATTTGTTTGTTCATGGTATATGTTTTTCTCAACATTCCTTTTCCAAGGGGTTGATAATATTTTCTTTATTCATTTTTCATGGCCCAGTAAAAGAAGAAAAATGCAGCTTGTCTCCACAACTTTTCCATTTCTCTGAGTTACATATAAAATAGTAAAATTCTATAGCCAAGAGACTAATAACCTATTGATACACCTTTAGTGAACTATGCATGAAGAGCTTAGATAAGGATATAACTAAAATATGGGCTTTTGAACTCAAGAGTTGGTTCTTACACACATTTAAAATCTACCTCTTTTCCCATTTGATGATTGTTTTCATACTGATGTTTTATATTCTAGATCATTTGATTAAAATTTTTAAGTCTATCTAAATGTATTGATGATTTGACAAGAATATTTTGATGTAAATGAAGCTTCTATATCTTCAAGAAAGACCTTTCCTAGAGTGGACAATGAGGTGGCGCAAAAATTTATATGTTGACAAATTCTCTGTTCTTAGTGTTTGGATTATTATCTTCAATTTATTGGTTATATCATTATTTCCACTTCTTGCATCTTAAATTACTTTGTTCACATTTTATGCTCATGTTTCTTAGGCCATATTGATCTCATTGTTTTGGTTTTTCTCCAGATATCTCAGTGAATTGTTGTCATTATATTTTAAATCAATGGTTGCATATTCTTCACTGGCATCATAATGTGGACGAAAATAGCTGCAACTATTTTGAGTGTCATGGTTATAATGTTCATCATTGTATAACCACTTGAAATATCCTAAAACAACCCCATTATAGTTGGAACCAAATTGCAACAATCTAGCTATGTTAGCATGATCAACAAGATCCAATGTTTCATGATGAGAATAAATTAACAGTGCCATATTCGGGGATCTTATGTAGTCACTCGCATTCATGGATGATGTAGTGTAAGTCCACTAGTTTTTTCTGATTTTGGATTATAACGAAAGGAGGCTTCAATTAGGTTACAATTGTCGTATCCATGCAATGTATTTGAAACTGGGAGTCCTTGAACTTGTAGATCATTGTGTCAATGTAATATATATTGCAAATTATGGTTCTTACATTTTTCTTTCTAGAGGTGGTTAAAATTCTTGAATTTTTAGCAGCTTACTCTCATTGCTGAGAGATGTAGATTCTTCGAACAAGAACTATGGAAATTTAATATGTTATTTGGAATCCTCAATATTCTTTGAGATTATCTCACCCTTAACAAGCTTTTTCTTTATCTAAGAGTTATAGTAATTTTAAATAACATTATCTATTATTCTAGGTGGATGGAATGCTATGTACGCTGAAAAGCACACATTTAATCCATTAAAATATATATATTAATGTCAATCCTTTAATGCACCACCAAGAACTATTAAAACGATGAAACTTAAACCAACATTTTTCTAAAAATGGTATGCAGATGAATTCTACGATTTTATTCATTTGGGCTAACACTACCTCACTTGATATCAACTCTCAAGTAGTTAATCCATCACAATCTGTAGCTCTTCCACAATGAACGTTGAATACCTACCATGAAAGTAAATATCAATTGATGCACAATAATACTAAAAAAAACCCATATTTTTAGTTGTTGTTAGGCATGTTATTCTTGGGTAAGGAGGGTTTATAACAAAAGGATTTTTGGTCCCACATTTTTTCAGCCAATATTTGTGCAATGATGGAGTTTTTGGAGTCTCTCAATTTATTGGAGATTTGACAAAGATCCATGGCCTTACCATCTCCACGCCGGAGGAACCCTTGGAGTCGACTCACCATGCAGAGCTTTGAAAAACTATTTTCCCTGCCAGACTCACTGTAAAGAGCCCTAAAAATCTATTTTCGAGCTATTGATGTTATAATTAATTAAAGAAACTTTACCGACTACATTCAAAATTTATGTGCTTAAACCCCATGATGGGAGAATACCAATGTTCAAAGCTGATGAGTGAAGCCCAATAAATGACATATGGCCAGAGCTAGATCCTTCGAAGGAGAGTCTCAAAACTCAGCTATCTTCATGACTCATCATTGTCGCTCATAGTTGAGGTTGCATCCACACTTATGTTGAAGAGGATATTGAAAATGATCTATTAGTTTTTCCACAAAATCAAACAAACAAATCAGGTTGAAAGATAGAAACAAATTATGCAAGCGGGATCAAGAAAGCGTTAAAGAGTTGCTGGATGTAACATCCCTCATTAGGGATTCCTTGAAAACCCTCATGAACACTACAGTTTTTTTTTAAACAACATATTTATAGTGCACTCGAAACACACTACCTCTAGACAAGAAATAATATCAACCATATATATAAGTAATTACAAAATTCAAAATATTTAAACAAAGAAAGAAATTCATTGAGAGTTTGTTAATTCATTTTCATTCATAGTCTCTCTTTAGGAATTGAATCTATGAGACATGAAGATGGGAGTATTTTTCTTATTAGTCCTTGTCATATATGACATGGGACTATAGTATTCGATTGTACTAATTAGCATTAGTACTTGTGCATATTAATCCAAAGTTTTTATGAACTTTACCGTGCTCATAAAATGACCATTGTTTTGAGTGTGTTCTCAACCTATAAATTTATCAATTTAACTTTCAGGACCAATAAGATATTTGACAGTATTATTTGGCCTCTTCCCAAGGAATACAAACCATATCATTGATATTATTGACACAATATCTTTGTTCCATGCATTTATTTGATCTGTATTTCCAAGATTTGAAACTAATGCTAACATTAGTTTATAAACATAAAATGCCACCTATAACCGTGGAAACACTGAAGAGGGCTAGATGGATGTGTGCATGTTGGTGTGGTGTATAAGGAATGAGACACTTGTTAGTCTTCTTATTCTTTTCCTGAGAAAAATCAGCTGCTACCTTCAGATTTAGTTGTAGCTCCAAACTTCTTAGCACGGTGCACAACCTCTCCTCTGCTTTAGCTTGACAACCCAACTTCAACTCTAAATGCTTTAGCTTGAAAACATAATTTCAACTCCAAGGAAAATGATTTTATCTTTGATAATGGACTTGCAGT
Organism: Pinus tabuliformis; assembly: GCA_031772625.1. Taxonomy (NCBI): domain Eukaryota; kingdom Viridiplantae; phylum Streptophyta; class Pinopsida; order Pinales; family Pinaceae; genus Pinus; species Pinus tabuliformis. Next base: position 642,171,666 of record CM062816.1, on the reverse strand, counting down.
TAGCGTTGGTTCCAGTGGGATTTAAGACTCATCCAAGCCACCTAAGTTCTACATCTGAGCTTTGGTCAGTGCATCTTACATAAACTGCAAACATTCGAGGGGATAAGACATCCAAAACCTTAATTAGTAGAAATTTCATTTGGAAAGAATTTAAAGATGATTCCATTCCATTGAATCACTACTACACGAATGGGTTTTTAAGAAATTTATTTAATTTCTTCTTAAAAATTCATTTATCTCAACCATTTTGATTTAATTAAATTTATCATAATGAAAACATATAAAAATTAATTTTCAGTATTACACTGAAAGCATTATTTATTTATGAATTTAAAAATGTACAAATTTGATGACAAATATCTAAAAAAAAATATCCAAAATGTAACAAAAATATATGTGGTGGGACCAATAACATTGATGAAGCTATTGACCATACCTATAATAAACCATTCATTCAAATATATTAACCTTAATATGAACTAAATATACATGAATCAAGGGCATATGCATCTGCATGGAAGACATTGAGAGGAATTAGAATACATTCTTTTTTATTTTTTCATACCAGCATATTAATACATAGAACAGAAATTTATGACCCTTTTTTTAAGACATTTCGTCTCCCTGGTCATCACATAAAATTTCAAGGCAGGCAGGGCCATTTTTGTTCGAACCCTCGAGGATATTTCAAGAATAGAATAACAATGGGTGGTGAAATTTTGTTCAAACCCTTGATGAGCTTTAAAGAATGGAAAAATAGACCCTCAAGGAACCTTCAATAATGTAAGAACCTTCTATATGAATGAGTTTATTTTATAGTCCTTTAACTCCTTATCATTATCTTTATCGATGATCCTTTCAAAATCTAAATCATTGTTTGACTTTTTCATTTTTCTATGTAACCCAAATTTGTCATGGAAAGGATCCCTATCTCTAGATTCATTGTTGATAGAATCCTTTGACTAGTTGCCTCATTGGTTACCAAAGGTGGTAGATTATCTTGAATCCATTTACCCTATGCTTTTATTGCAAAAAAATGTTTGTCATCAGTGATCATTCGAGTGAGTTTTTGATGACACAATGTGCATGATACTATATTTTTTTATAAAAAAACAATGATTTAAGACCATTGTTTTGGAGCATTTTTCATTATGTTTCGAAGGCCATAGTGTTTTGAGTTAGTTAATTTGCTAAGAAGTAATAGTGTGTCATCAAGTAATGAGAATATAATTTTCCTTTGAGTCAACGAATGATTCGTCTTTGTTAGGTTTATTATCTAAAAAATTCCATTTAGATAAAGTTCCATTAGTGTGTGTAGGAACTATATTATTTAATACATAATCATGTCAATTATATTAATGAGAGAGACCTAGTACTCCCCAACACTCTTGACACATATTAATATGTTTTTTCCCACACTAACATTCCTTGGCACCTCGCATGTCTTGGAACATATTCGTACCTAGAAAATGTTGCCATGAATAGGACACCCAATCACATGTTGGTAGATCCTCGCATAGCATACCACTCTCCTAACATGTGTTGACATGCCCTGTAGTCCCTAACATGCCCTGAAACACATTGGCATGCATTACCATATATTATCACTTGTCACACATTTCCACTTGGCATGTATTGGAACCTATTATTAGTGTGCCTAGCATGCTCCTTTTCAAAAATATGAAGTCATGACTTATTAACCCTCTTATGTGTTCATTTCCTTTCATTTTAGCTTGGTTCTTCCTTATGTTTCCTTAACACTCCTTGACACATATTGGCATACCCTCACACCCTCACATCCTAGCATGCCTTAGCATATGTCATCTCTTGGCATGACTTGGCACTATTTCACAGATTTTAACACACATTGGAATTGCTTAACACAGTCCGCCACTTCTTAACATGCCATGATATTCCCTAGCATGTCTTACCAATGCTCAAGATACCTTGTCACTCCCTCCTTGGCATGCCAGCTAACACTCATTGAAACACCCTAGCACACCTTCATATTCATTCACTTCCATTCATTTTAACCTAGTGCTCCATTGTGTTTCCACAGTACTCCCTAAATCTCCTCAGCATGCATTAGCTCTCTCTAGTATACCTTAGCACTCTTCAACATGCCATTTCAACTCATAGAAATATGTGTATCACTCCCTAACACACATTGGCACATGGGACATGTTGGTGCTTCAAAATTCTTATAATGTCTAACATTCATTGAGAAGCCTTGGTATGAGTGGGCATGGTTTAATATTAAATTTATTTGAGATCAACTACTAGAAAGTAAATGAGAAGTAATAAAAGAATATTTGTCGCTTAGAATGCTTTAACACTTGGCACCTATTGGAACCTAGTGTTGGTGTGCCTAGCATGACCCTCTTGGAAAATATAATTTGATTACTTATTAACCCTCTTATGTGTTCATTTTCTTGTAGTTTAACTTGTTTCTCCTTTTTGTTGCCTTAATAGTCCCTGGCATATGTTGTGACACCATTGCACATCTTGGAATGCCTTAGCACTTGGCACATCTTAGGTTATTTGACATGCCTTCACACTATCTGGCACATGTTAGCATTCCCTAGCATGCCTTGGCATTCACACCCTCACAACTAGCCTTACATTTTTTCACAGCTTGGAAACCCAATCAAGTCCTTAGCTACTGTAGTTCATGTGACATTGGTATGCTTCAGTTGCAATAATTAAACCAATTAGATGTAATAAAAGTAGATTATGCTTTGTTCAACTAAGAATTGTGTATAACTCATCTTAAGGCACTCATGTCCAAGCTCAAATTGTCCCACTTAAGAACTTACCAAGACAAGGATCACATCTAGCCATGGACATAAAACAACTAAGCAACATAGCTTACACATACAATATTTCACATGTATATCTCGTTCATATAAAAAATAGAGCATTAACTAAGAGTTTGTAAGAACCACAAGATGCACATGAAACACATGATATAAGCCGATAGAGGCTGAGTGCCCCAAAAATTATACACAATAATGCATAATATGCAACTGTATAAAATAGTTTTAGCATGCCCTAGCATAGCGTAGCACTCTCCTAGCATGTGTTTCCATGCCCTATAGTCCCTAACATGCCGTGGAACACCCACACATGCATTAACATACATTAGCTCTTGACACACATTGGCACTTGGCATGTATTAGAACCTACTATTAGTGTGCCTAGCATGCCCCTTTTGAAAAAGATAAAGTCTTGACTTATTAACCCTATTATGTGTTCATTTCCTTGCATTTTATCTTGGTTCTTCCTTTTGCTTCCTTTTCACTCCTTGAAATGTATTGGAATACCCTCATGTTATGAGGACTAATCGCAAGTACAAACACAATCAATCTCACTAGGTTTCTGACAAAACCTAGTAACATTCCTCCACTTAAGTTGAAGGGGTTATTATGAGCATGATCATCTTTCTAAACTTTTCAAACTTTTCACTTATTAACAATTTGGTGAAAATGTTCATAATTTTTTCATTTGTAGAATAATGTCTCAAATGAATTGACTTGGTCCGTACATGATATCGAATCAAATGCTTAATGTTGACATTCCTCATTTGATAATGGAATCTTGAAATATGGGATAAATTGACCGCATAAGTGATGTCAACTAAAAGAGTAAATTCACTCATTTCTCATACAAATATTCAAGTATTTCCATAAATCACACAATTTCATTTATTGATTCTTTAACTACAATCTATTCTACCTCTATTGTGGAATGTTTTGGAATTGATTGTTTATGTGACCCCATGAGACAATTATTGATCTAAGAATCATGAGCTAGCCTAAAATTTGACACTCCATTTTTTTATCGTCAACAAATTCTAAATAAGAATATCCAATCAAAATGAATTCATCCACCATGGTATACTTGAGTCCAAAATATTGAGACCCCTTTATGAATTTCAATTTTTTTTTTACAACAAACCAATGTAATTCACAAGGAGTTTGCATAAACCTAGAAATGATCCCAACAACAAATGAAATGTATAATTTGGTGGTGCTAAGGAAGATAAGACTTATAACAAGTTGTATGTACTTGGTTACATCCTTAAATTCATTTCCTTTTTTTAATGTGAACTTTAAATTATTTCCATTAGAGTAGAATGAGTGTTACATTGAAACATGCCAAAGCTATACAATAATTCTCCAATGCACTTATTTTAGGAGATGACTATGTACTTTGGATATTGGGTCTCTTCAATGCCCAAGTGGTAGTAAGATATCCCAAATTTACATCTTAAAACCCTTTTAAAATTTTTCTTTATTGATGCAATATATATTTCATTATTCCCTATCATCAAAAAATCATCTACATAGATTACAATATACACAACAATTTTGATATCTTTTTTGTCAAACATGGTTGCATCATCAAGATTAAAGTGTTTGAAATTCAATTTTAGAAGATGTTCAATTAACTTTTCATACCATGCTTGTGGTTCTTATTTTATGCCACATAAGGATTTAATGAGTTTTCACATTTTTTATTATGTTTCCTTCATAGCAAAGCGTTTTGGTTGATACATGATGACATTGTATTTCAAGCCTTTGTCTAAGAAAGTACCGTTTTCATCTATTTGATGGGATTCCTGTCTATTTTGTGTTTCCAAGGAAAAGAGAGTGTACATGGTGGCTTATTTTGTTGTGGATGACAAATTCTCTTCATAATCAATGCTTTCTTTCTATGCAAATCAATTTTCAATGAGCATTACTTTGCACTTTTTAACTAAGTCATCTAATTTGTACTTGTTTTTTTAGACCCACTCATAGCTAGTTGGCTTGGTTTCAAATGGAGGGTCCATTAACTTCCAAGTTCCGTTCTTGATGATATCTAACATCACCTAAAGTGTCATGTGCACCATGATAGGGATATCCTTCTCAATGTTCATGTTTATACATGTTATATGTTAGTATTTCTATCTCATGGTTTTGAACCAAAACCTTTACAATGAAATGACATTAGAAACCCCTCTTTTTCAAAAATGAGGGTCTCCATTTCATTTTTTTTTCTCCTCTTCTGTCCTCTAGGTCGTATGAGGAAGCATAACTACATAAAAAATATTAAAATGTCAATACATATGACCAAAGAAGAAATCCCATTAATACCAACAACTAACCAATGCATTTCTAAAATACTTACACCTCATATTTTAAGGAAGCACTAGCCCTTGCGCTTTGTTTTCCTTTGGCGAGTGAAAGAACATCATGTTTTTGAGCTCATTTGTTCTCCTCTAATAAATTCAGGAACTTTATGTAAAGGAATTTAGTGTGTGTGTGTGTGTGTGTGTATCTATATATATATATTTATTTATTTATTTTCATTTCAATCAATATTCATGTTCATTCCATATACTTCAGAACAAACTAAATATTTACTAGAAAATAGCTTATTGTCTTTAAGGTTTTGCATGAAAAGGCTCGTGATAGTTTTCCGTTTTCCTTGATTTACAATTTTATATGAATGTTGACAAACAATGTGGGAACACATTAGCAAGACATCCATCCACATTAGAAAAAGAACAATATTTCATTTTACTATTTTTAAATGTTTGCAAAATTTCTATTGCTTAATTTTGAGTTGATTGGCATTTGGGAAGATTTATTATTTATAGTGAAGCACTTGCTTTAAAGAGAGTTTTCATGCATGTGCTTAAGCCTAAGATCTCTAATATAGCCTAGGAAGGGGTTCCTTGCTTGAGGGTCTTTTTATTTTTCAACACACCTTATCCTTTTTTGTTTTAGTCGCTAGGCATCATACTATTTTAGAGAAAATAAACCTTTATTCCCACACCTTGCATGTGATCCTCTTCTTGGAAACTCCTCATGATGCAATTCACCCTAGCCATATATGCAAGGTTTCATTTCTTTGTGAATTTGAATTAGACCTACATTCATCCACACATGCTAATTATTACAATGAGAAAGGCAAATATTGAGAGGTGATGTAATTAAAAGGGATTATTATTGGCAACTTTCGTGTTTCAACCATGAAAACAATGAACAATCTTGGAGAGGGTGTGCTCAAGGAGGATCATTCTAGGCAATGTTTGTATTTCATCCATACAAAAAACAATCAATAGATATATATATTTACTAAAGGAAAACAACAAGTTATTATAAAAGGGGCACCACATTGAACTATTTCGAGTAGGTTAGAACTTCATAATAAGAAAAAAAATAGATATCATGGAGAAGAAGTGCCATAGTGTTGTGTTGACTTGTTTCTCATACATTTAATAAGGTATCATGAGTATTACATGCTAAAATAACACATATTTTAGAACACATGTGCCTCAATAAAGATACTTTGACCATATTTGTCAATTAAAGGAAAAACATTAGCTACAAAGTGTTTTCAGTAAGTGTGTACCTTCAACAAACCTAGTTTTGAAAGAGAGAAAATTCACTGGAGAGGAATTGTGACATCCAAAATGTTCTAGCGCATATGCTTTTAACCATAATTTGATCCACTTCTCTTTCTTTCACCACATTCTCTCTCCTACTATTTTGTTCTGTAAAGGAGAGGTAGTAATCCTCATTCTAGAGGGTGGATTTACTTATATAGGTGTCAAGATATTCTCATAATCTACGCTCATTCATTTTAGACTTGATAACACTTCCACTATTGCATGTAAGAGCTTGATAGGGTAGCCCATGGTATAATGTCTCCATGGTTTACTTTCTAACACTTCATTCCCATATGAAATGGATTCTAATATGCTTATTTTATAGCTCTTCAAGTTCATGGTGTTGTTTTGTATATGTTATCATGCTACAAGGATTATCTTGTCATTACAATGCACTTATTTAAATTTTACTTTCATATAGGGGCGTTACTTTCATATAGGGTGGATATTCTTTGATACTTTTTCATCTAATCACTATAGGATTTTTAATTAAGAAAATTATCATGACCATCTATAATTTAATTTATATTTTAATCTTTGTCCTCTTTAGAGCACTCAAGGGTAGCATTATCTATTGGATTATTTTAGACTTACACCCAAATTACGCACAAACATATTAAGGTAATCCTCATGAATACATTTTTTTAGTAGTAATCCTCATTGAGATAAAGACACTAAATGATTAAACAACCACAAGCATTATATCACTATAGATAATGCTATTTTAAAACAATTTTTTAAGGCCAAACTGATATTTTGTCTTAAAAACCTAAATTATTATTTTACTTTAAAAAATACAAATATTTTAATTATCTTAAGTTAGTTAAGACAATTTGTTCGATTAAGTTATAAATTAAATCAATTCGTTGAAAAAGTAGCGGCAAAAGTATGAAAAAGAAGAGGGAAGTAAACACAATGAGGGTTGGAGATAGGTAATTGTTACAAACAGGTCAAATGAGGAGCAGGAGGTTGACTAGTCGAATCTTCCCATGAAAGAATTTTTGCATTATTTTCCCTCTTGAATTACAAGGACAACTACAACCTCACCTCCTGTTGGAGGGGTTTTTATAGGGCTAGCCTCACCTCCTTTTTCAGGGGTTTTAATAGGGCTAGCCTAGCCACCATTTAGAGCGGTTTATAGGCTCTTCATCATGCATATGGACTCTACCCCTGCCTCTAACAAATTGCAGAGTGTAAGCTTCTAGGGAGCTAGTGTCGGGAACATGGTCATAAACCTGGAGGCATAAGAACTCTAGGAGATGAATGCGTTGAATGCGGGGCATCGATTTCCATACTAGTGACCTACCTCTAACAGTTCGAGAGCCTACAACTAGGGCCAGATTTATGCGAGAAAATCACGAGTGATGTGATACAATGTTGTGGCCCTCTATTTCCCAAAGCTTAATCAGCTCTGGATGTTAGGGTTGGGGGAAGTGGACGGGGTTGCTATCGAAGCACTTGTCAAGCATTTTCACAATATTTTAGAGCTTAGATCCTACAATTGGATGAATGCTCATGAGAAGACGCTAGAAAATGCAACGTCTCTTCGGCTTTTGTCTATGGAAAGTTCTCAGAACATCAAGTGGACAATGGATTCACAACTCTGGGTTAGTCTTCTCAAATTGGTTGTGGTGGATGTATCATGCAGGGATATAACCCTAGAGAGATTAAAGGTTCCGTGCACATTGAATTATGGAGAGAAATCACTGCACCTGTGATGTTTGTGGTGATTGATGATGACACTGTAATTGTTTATCCTACTAGTGCAGAAGTTGCAATGCATGAAGGTAGTATTGGGTTTTGTTGGATCTTGTAAAGTCATGTCAAGAGGGGTACAACAGAAGCAACAAAGGTACATTACCCTTTGCATGACTTTCTCAACATTACTTGTTCATAAGTGATCCTATTAAACCAAATTCCCAATTTATAGGTTAGTAGGTCTCTTTTGACTTGCAGTACATTTCGCTTTGCATGAATTTCTCAATCTTATTTGTTCATAAGTTATCCTGTGAAACAAACATTCCCAATTTATAGGTCGGTCAGTCTCGTTTTGCCTTGCATTCTGCACAACTTTCTGAATTTACTTTTCCATGGATGATTCTATGAAATGAGTCATTGCTATTAGCTACACTTGTTCATTATGTGCAATTGGAGAGTTAGTTTTCTTCAACACTTCTCCAATTACATGTTGAAAGGCTCAATTAGGCTGTCCACAAGTGATTTTTACGTTTTCTTCTGCGGGACATAGCAAATTTATTAGTCAATGTAGATTTTTCTAAAGTGATCGATGCATGTGTTACCAAAGTTGATGCTATGGAAGGGGGCATTAGCATTTTCATAGTCTTTTTTTAGGTCCCCTAATAGATGAGTTGTTGAGGAGGCTATGGGCAACTATTGAACATGTCTATAGGAGAAGAGAACAAGGTGTTGACTATATTCTCTTCATTTATTTTCTAATCTAAAAACTAAAATTAAAAATTGAATATTTATTTTCCCCTTTATCAAGCGCCATGCCTTCATTGTGCATGCTGGTGGTGCTGCCCACTCATTTTATGCATTGGAAGTGCAATGTAAATTATAGCTGTCATTATTGATTGGCAAAACTAGGACATTTGACTAAATACTACTTCATTTTGATATCATCCAAATAATAACAAGTTTTCTTCCTTCTTTCCGAATAAAACATGAAGCTTATGTTTTTTTTCTTTGGCTCAGGGTGCCATTGCATAGGCAGGTGGCATAAGGAAATTGGTGGATCTTGTATTCAAATGGCCTTCTGGTAGGAAAAGGATTATGGTGAGCTAAAAACTTTGATTACTAGAACTTCACACATAAAACTCTAAAACTAAAAATAATATGTATCTTGAAGAGTTCTCATTTATGATAATAGAGTCGTGGTAAATCATTCTAGTAGATATATACGTCTTTTTTTTGTCTCTGCTTTGCACAAAAAGTGTTCAAATAAACCTCATAGTCTCGAACGATGTCTTGATGGAAGATGTATTTTCTGTACTTTTTTTTAGAAACAAATATTACTTACTTTGTATAACATTCAATCTCTAAATAGATTTTGAAGAGAAATGAAAAGTAAGTCTAACTATTTGAATTCATTTTTGGGACACCCTTTCTAGAATTTGCATATCATTACTCCTTTCAGGTTTTGAATCATTAAGTATTGGAGCAGGGAAAAAACAGGAGCATGGAAAAAAAAGAAGGAAGAAAAACCTATTTAATCCAAGGAGAGAGTTAGCAGCTGGGGAATTGATTATACAAGGGTGGGAGCCTGGTCTTACTGAAAAAACATAAGGAGGGATACAACAAAGAAGATATATATATATATATATATATATATATATATATATATATATATATATATATATATATATATATATATATATATATATATATATATATATATATATATATATATATATATATATATATATAGACACACACATGTTAGTGTCAGAAACCTATAGAAAACATAGGGTAATAAATTGTCTTTGTTATTGTTGTCTTTGTGTGTTGTTGTAGACAAGGATTTTAGAAATAGGTTTGTAACTAGTTACCCTGTTGTTGCACATCTTGTGCCATTTGGACATTGAATTTCCTTTCCGTGGTACTGGATCCCCTGCAATCGTGCTGTTGTGTACTGAATTTCCTTGCTATTGCATATCTATTACTATTTTCATAACCGATTGTTTGGGGTTAATTAAACCTATGCTACAATGTTTCATTGTTTTCATATCGAATTGTGTTGGGGTAGACAACTCTCGACCTCAACAAATAGGATGCACCAAGAAAATTTCTATGCATAGGTATGTGCAAGACTTCACAACATAGAAAGAATCATTCCAAACCATCCATGTCAAAACAAAAAGAGCTATGCCCACAAAAGCATAACCCCCATAGGTAACGAGCTCTAAAATTTGAAGTCCTTATAATCACAAATGTAATAGCCGACTGAGGACTAAATACTCAATGCTTCGGGACTGAACTTCCCAAGTGGACCTATCTACTCATCACACTAGGTTACACTTTGTTTTAGGATCATCACTTATACCAGGTGATGTTCTAGCCATGGGATTAATTATCTTAGTTACCTTCTTAGATATGAAATCCAACTACCCATAAGTATTTTTCAAACCATAGCCTTGTCTCTAATTAAGGAGAAAACCCACAAACTTTCATATCTATCATTAGAGCTAGTAGAGGTTGATCATAGTAATAGAAATCCAAACATTTCATCGATCTCCCCTATGCAAAATTTGTGGGATAATTTTGAGGAACATATTTCTTATGGTACCCTCATGCAAACCAAGGGGTAACATCTTGCTCCTATTAGGCACATATGTCCTTCTTGGGATCACTTGAGAATCCCAACATCTCAAGATAAAGCTTCCAAAGTGAAGTCCATAATCCAAAGTAGCTAATTCATCATCTCCAGATTGCAATATCCATTTCTAATGTGTTTGATCATTGTTGAAAATAGAGACTCATTAAAATCCAAATAAAAAGATGTTGGGATCCCCATCACCTCTTGACTGAATGGTCCATTTTCAACAACTCTCCTATTCCCAACAGTTTCATCGTATGTAACAGAATCTTGATAATGTCCATTTCTTCCACAAAGAAGAGAGATGGGAAGAAATATTTCGAGGTCTCTTTGAGCAATTTCAGTGGACTATTTGATTAAACAGTCTACTTCTCAATAAAATTTCCAATAATCTTTGTTATTAGAGTTCATTCCAAGACAAATGAGATATATGATATGTTGGCATTATGTGATACTGTAACTTTGTAACTTACAGTATATTCTTTGAAAAATCCCACAATTTCATTAATCATGGTCTTATAACTATTTATAGGATATGATTTTACTTCTGTTCTAGGACTTCTTTCATGTTATAAAATCATTGCATTTAAAATGAAAAAAAATGTCTGTTAACTAACTAAAATCAATATCCAGAGCTAAAATTTCAATGCCCTTTCAAATGTGCACTGGCTTGTACATTTTTATATGTTTTCCTGTGTGGTATCTAATATCACCGTAAAGGTTGAGAACATTTCATGCGAACTGAATCTTTGGTTCAGAAATGTCTAGTCTATGTTTTCCATGTTGATTCTAATGCATCAATATATTCACATCCTATTCATTTTTCTTACTGTATATGTATTGCCTGTCATGCAGCTGAAACAAACTGGAACAAGAACTTGTATAATCAGAAAATCTAGCCTTATATGAAAATTTGATGGTTAAAGAGAGGGTGATATTTATTAGGATGTCAGTCCATTTCATGATTTCTAAGAGGCCCAATGCATAGAACTTTTGTTTTTGAGCATTTTAATTGTGATGTACAATAACTGATATCTTCAATAGCATGTACTGAGGATATCCTTCCCGTTTTACTCTGCTGCAGAGGTTATTTGAGCATGACTTTGATACCTTCTTCTGATCTACACCTTTCATTTGTTGGAGATGATAGTGTTGTGGAGAAGTTGGTAGTTGTGAGTCCTGGAAATGAGAACTCAAGTGTAATTATTGAATGGATTTAATGAGATACTTTTGGATTTGAAAATTGATGTGTTTAATTAGTATCCACACCAATTCAAGAAGGTTTGGCTAGTTAATTTGTTGTTCAATGCAATTGTAATTTATTAATTACTTTCAACTTTGGTTCTAAGAATTTTTGCATATGGCGATGCATAAATATTTACCTATGCAATAGTTCATATGTATCCTTACAGGTTCTTTGTATTGAATATTGACATTACTAGAATGGTTTCCATTGCCACAATGCCTTGCTCATTAGTGCATGGATGGAATCTCTTGGAATGATTGGAAACATGCCTTGGATCTGTTCCCACTAGCGAAGGGACACATTACCCAATGGACTAAGGTAATGAGTTTGCTGGTATATGCAAAATGTTATGATGTGATTAACTCATGAATTGGTTTGCTAGTTTTAATTTCATATCACCTTTATCAAATTATATAAAATAAAAAGATGTATGATCATTAGTGCATGAATGGAATGTCTTAGAATGATTGGAAAGATGCCCTTGGATCTCTTCCTACTCTCCAATGGACACATTACTCAATGGAATGAGGTAATGAGGTTGATGGTCTATGTAAAATGTTATGATGTGATTAACACATGGATTGATTTGCTAGTTTTAATTTGATATCATAGTTACAAAATGATCTGCCTTCATGCCCTACGTCATGACCAAAACAAGAAGGTGAACCTAATGAGCCAACAATGGAATTGGGATAAATTTGAGACTTTCCTTGCTGAACTATCGACAAATCTTCTGCATGACCATCCACGTTCCCCATGAGAGTCCCCGAAAATGCCCCCAAAATCTGCAGTTCCTATCAAAAGACCACTATGTTTTCCTAAAGGCTTTGAACATTAGATCCAATGCTGATAGGTTCGAAGTTTTGTATTGGGATGCTAGGGTTTAAGCAAGCCTCAATGAAATTTAGGGCCTCAATCGAGAAACCTGGTGAAAGAGATAGTTGTTTTGTCAAATTGGTTGATATTTCTGTCAGGATCTCAGATGGCACCTCCTTATGTTGCAAGGAGGAGGTAGACTCATTGGTTCCAGCAAAGTATGGTGAAAAGGGAATCCCTTCCATGATATTTTCCAGTGATGCGAAATTTTTTGAGTTTTATGTCGCTTCTACCTCCATTCCAAGCTACTGAGGTGGAGGATTTGTCTAGACAGAGATATTATTTGTCGGGTCTTCCAAGTAATTTATTAATTCCTCCTCCATAACTATATCTGCTAGACATTATAGAGCCTTTAAAGGGAGTAAAAAATAAAATCTTCATAGAAAAATACCTTAACTCATGGACACAATGAAAGCACTAAGTGACACATAGCTGCAATGCACGACATTAACCCGTTCATCCATTAGGGAGGACCACCAACTATGGCTTCTATATGCAACTGCCTAAAGAGGTCTGACATCATTCCAACACTTACCTTATTCTCATTGTGGCTATAGTCATGGTAAAGAACACCAAAATACCTCGAAATCTATTAGAGAAGACCACATGCTAACTGCTTTGTATGCATAAATAGGTCTATTTTCATCACGTGCAAGAAAACCCAAACCCTATCTAAAACCTTTGATTTCAATAGTGGCAATGATGCTAACCAATGAACTTGAGATATTTAAAACATTAATTTAAGATGAAATAATAATTTTGTCTTAAAATTATCATTTTTGTCTTAAGTCTTTTTTTTCTTAAAATTATTTTATGTTAAGCCCTTTTTTCAAATCCACTTGTGTTTGATGCTTTTCAATGCCCTCTTTCCTTAAAATTTTATCATATCCCTACTCTGCTTGCCTTTGGTGCGCCCGTGCAAGTTCAAGTCTTCTATTTTGTGGTGTAGGACCTTGAGAAATTTTGGGTTCCTCTTCTCTATCCTTTGTGTGGTCTAGGGTATTGAGGTTCCGTGGCAAGAGGAAGCTCTGCATCAAGCTACCCCTGAACACTCTGCAATGAAAATTCTCCACATTGAGCCACCCATGAGCACTGTGATGTAGAAGTCGAGAGGTGTTATGTCAAGAGCACTGTGCAATGAAAATGCTCCACATCGAGCCACGCTTGAGCACTGCGATGCAACATCCGAGAGGTGCGGGGCAAGAGGAATCTTTGCTTTGAGTCACCTATGAGCACTCTGCAATGTAACCACACCTCCAATGATTCTACTACCTAGGTATGTTCAACACCCTCTCTCAATTTGGGGAAGTGGGTAGGAGAGAAACTTCATAGCCTTGGTGCCCATGTGGGAATCCTTTGTTTTTTAAACAAAAAGTTATAGGTATTGATTTTTACAACTCTTTGGGCTGCAGACATGTATTGAATGTGTAGTGCTTGGGAGGTGGAGTTCCAGAGTAACCCTAACAAGTAATATGATGTAGAGAGTATAAATATGTCGTGGTGAGATTTGTATCAAGGATCATGGGTTGGTTACACCTCAACGCACTCCTTGGGATTAACAAGTGACGCAACTGCTACCTCACTAGAACAATGAATGTGGATGGAGCTTGTACGTACTATTTTTTCTCTCTTCGTATTAGTTCTTAGCTTTAGGCATCCTGTTCGTATTAAATTCATGTATATTGGCTTCAGAAACAAAACAATATTGTATGGAAGTAATGAGAGACTAAAGTTTGAACACATGCTTTTCAAAATTAATATTTGTTGGATTACTTTAATTAGGAAATCAACTGCCACAAGCTAAATATCATTGTTGAATTTGAACTTTCATGGTTTCACCCTATTTCTTGGATCAGAAAAGTAATTTTATCGATGTACATTGAAAGGACACTTAAAATAGGGTTTCGTTATATTTCCTTGGGAGCGATTTAGCCTCCCAAAATGGTACCCTAATATCTCCCTATACATGGGAAAATACCACATTTTTTGATTTCGATGCCAAAGGTTAAGGCTTAAACTTGGATCCAACCATGGCATAGGAGTCCCTCTACTGAAATATTTCTTCCATTCCTACTACTGAAACAAAGGAAGATTATCATCACGTGGCTGGTAGAAGAGACAGAGCATGCAAATGGGCTATTGGTGGATAATTCTTCCGAGATTCACATGGAAAATCATCTGTTAGGGTTGACATTTTTCATTATACAAATAAGCCTTTCAACCCTACAAATAATCATGCTAAGATTAAGTGAAAGCGCAAAACTGGTAAGGATTCCAAGAAGTCCAAGTAGTCAATCTCTCTAGGCAAAAATCTCATAAAATTTCTAAGTTCTCTCTTTATGGCTGGTGGTACCAAGAAGGAAAAGTGTTCATCACCTCCTTCTATAAGCGACTCCAATTCATATGATTCTTTTGCAATAAAACCCTCCTTTGTTTATTCATATTATTCTTTAGTCCAATCCAAGCCATGTTTGAGTAAAACATCCAAAGGGTACTCGAACAAAAGGAGTGGGATGGGTCAAAAGTCGTCACATTCTACCAGACAAGTGCAAATGTGGATTGGGACTTTCACCCATATGGGGAGAAGTGTCTCCACAGAACGGAAGGGTTTGATAAGATGGAGAAGATGTAATTAAGCCATTATTCATGTGTCATAATTACTATGAAGGAAACTTTCAGAATATGCAAGAGGACACAAGAAATGACAAAAAATGCATGACATGAGATGTGTTGTTAAGGGATGATAGTGGTATCAAGAATGAAAGATAAATAATGATATATTCCTCAGATAGTGAAGTTCCCAAGGCCTTGATGGCACAATGAATCATGAGACAACAATAAATGGGACAAAACAGTGAATATGTAAGGTCACATGGTTTATTTTCATTATTCATTAATATTCCCTATGACAAAATCCTCTTATCAGTGTTCTATGATTAATAATCACCTGAAAGAGAGACTTTTTGTAGCTTATCTCTTGCTCAAGAGTTGTTGGATGATCATGTAATGGTGGATAGAGAGATACACTATTGAGATAAATGTTAGAGGGTGAGAGGCTATGCAATTAGTTAAGCTTGGAACTTGGCCCTCATATATAGGGATTTGCAATGTGCCACCAACTTTTGCAGTGGTATCATGAATATTAAAAAATTTACAAGGAATAATAAAAGGAGAGATGAGAAAGATGAAAGTGCTTTCCAGAAACTTATTTGAATTCTACCCAAATATCTACCTCAGATTGACAGTCAAGTGAAAGTTGCAATACTTTGTTTGATCCCTTTCTGATACAAGTCCTAATGCTACTATTAGCATGGAGAGAATTTCTAGTGACAAGCTATCCAAAATAGATGATGTGAATTAAGATATGGAAAACCATAAAACTAAAAGATGGCCACAAATAAGACAATCTCTAGATGCAATAGAATAGAATTTGAGTTTCCATTTTAGGAAGAGGAAAATTGCTTAAGTCATTAACAAGGAACCCAATAGTGGAAGCAAAAGTCTTTCTTTGTGGGAGCCCAGGCTATTAAAATATGGCAATCTCGTCCCTTTAGAGGATTCGTAGGAAGTTTATGTGATGTGGATTGATCCAATATAGGATGCATCCACTAATGACAGCATATTGTTTGGTTCTACTGCAAATTCTGCTCAGAGCTCATATGCAGAGTCATGTGTATGGAAGGAAGACTTAGAGAGCCTTTATTGTGAAGGTGTCCCCATGGCTCTTAGAAAAGAGCCGTGAAAATGTTTTTTTTGGAACTTGAACACAAAGGATAGAGAAATGTTATAAGAAGTTACTTATTCTAGGAGGTGATCAAGGGTTTCAGAGAAAGAAAGTTGGTGGTATTCTAAGAAATATCACCATGAATGTTATTTTTGAAACATGTGTTGCTAAGAAATGGAAAAGTTATATTGAGAAGGATTTGCCTTGAACCTTTCCAGGTCATATGGCACTGGGAAAAGATGGTCAAAATGCTTTGACACATCTATTGACTGAATATGCAATCCATAATCTAACAATAAGATGGTGGAAGCTCAGGTGGACCAACTTGTTATTTTCAAAGGAATAACAAATTATGTGACAAAAGTTGTAAGAAGAAATATATGTTTACATTTTGGGATATATATCCAAAGGAGTCAAGCAAGGTTTCTATAATTGAAGTTGATTTGAACTATATTATATTGGATGGAGAAATAGGATACTTGATTAATGATGTGAGGTTGGAAACAATTTTCATGGATATCATAAAGTTACATGATGGAACTCTATGGAATTTTCTAATAAGGCAAAAATATTGAAATCTGAACAATAAATTTGACAGTGGCATATGGTATGATGAAGATGATTGTGAGTTTGTTTTTTCACAGTTCATGAAAACCTCAATGATTTTAATTTTTATTTCAATGCTTGAGTAATAAATGGTTTCTCATATTCTCAAAAGGATAAATGGTTTTGTGATTTACCATAATATGTTGTGACATTGAGTTGATGAGGCAAGTTATTAATCCCAGAGCACTGATAAGAGGATTTTGCCATAGGAAATATTAATGCATCATGAAAATCAACCATGTGACCTCACAATTTTAGCATTTTCTCCAGTTTTTTATTGTCTCATGATTCATTTTGCCATCAAGGGCTTGGGAAATTGACTATCTAGTGAATACATCATTACTGATCTTTCATTCTTGATACCACTATCATTCCTTAGCAACACATCCTATGTCATGCATATTTTGTCATTTTTTGTCACAACAAATAGGCATGGTCCCATATTCAAACCCAATATCTCTGCATAATTTCTTCAATCAAATCACTTCCTTGGTTGTTTAAGAAACTGCAATGTTCTCTGCCTCAATACGTGATTGGGAAACCACTCATTTCCTTCTACTCCAACTCAAAACTCCTTCAAAACAAGGTAAATAGATAAAAATAGGTAGAATTCCATTGTGGATATCATCTGCCCAGTCAGCATCAACAAACCCATGCAACTGAAGGCTTTTACCTCCATATTTCGAATATAAAATAGCATAGTCACTAGTGCCCCATATGTACCTATAGATCCCCTTAACACCTATCCAGTTATATGTTTGAGGGAAATATCTTTTCTGAGCTGATGGGCGTGAGGCCATGTGGACTCCCTTTTCCTTTACCTCAAAATATGTTGGTTTTAATTCTGGCATTTTCTTTTTGCTTACACAGTAGCTATTTTCTACAGCATGGAATGGTTCTAGAGTTCCTCAGTTGGTCATCTGAGGAGAGATCTGAAATATGACAATTCTTTCTAGAAACTTATGTGAATTCTGCCCAAATATCTACCTCAGATTCACTATCAAGTGAAAGTTGCAATCATTTTTTTAATTATTTTATGATACAAGTCCTAATGCTACTACCAGCATGGAGATAAGTTCTCCTGACAAGCTATCCAAAATACATGATGTGATATAGGATATAGAAAACCATAAAATTAAAACATGGTCACAAATAAGACCATATCTAGATGCCACAGAATAGAATCTGAGTTTGCATGTTAGGAAGAGGAAAATTGTTTAAGTCATTAACAAGGTACCCAACAGTGGGAAAAAATGTCTTTCTTTGTGGGAGCTCAGGCTATTAAAACGTGGAAACTTTGTCTCTTTAGAGGCTTCATAATAAGATTTATATGATGTAGAGCGATCCAATCTAGGGTGCATCTACAAATGATAGCAAAGTGGGTGATTTTGCTGCAAATTCTATTCCGGGCTCATATGCAGAGTCATGTGTTTGGAAAGAAGAATTAGAGAGCCTTTTTTGTCTAGGTGTCTCCATGGATCTTAGAAAAGAGCCTTGGCAAGATTTTCTTGGAACTCAAACACAAAGGATAGAGAAGTGTTATAAAAAATTTCTTATTCTAGGAGATGATCAAGGGTTTGAGAGAACAAAATCTGGTGGTATTCTAAGTAGTACCACCATGAATATTATTTTTGAAACATGTGTTGCTAAGAAATGGAAAAGCTAGGTTGAGAAGGATTTTCCTCGAACCTTTCCAGGTCATCTGACACTAGACAAAGATGGTCAAAATGCTTTGAGATGACTGTTGAGTGAATATGCAGGCCATACTATACTAATAAGAGTTTGGAAGCTCAGGTGGACCAACTTGTTATTTTGAAATGAATAACAGATGAAGATGTGACAAAATTTGTGAGAATAAATATATGTTTAGGTTTAGGGATAAATATCAAGAGGATGCAAGCAAGGTTTCTACAATTGAAGTTGACTTGAACTATATTATATTGGATGGAGAAATAGGATTCTTGATTAACAATGTGAGGTTGGTAATGGTTTTCATGGATATCATAAAGTTACATGATGGAACACTGGAATTTTCTAATAAGACAAAAATATTGAAATCTGAATATAGATTACAACCACAAACCAGAGAGGGCCCACAAGGCATGACACCAAAACTACTTAGTGAAGTTATTGGTAGAGTGAAGGAGGATGCTATAACATTGGGGACCTACACTCCAAAGGAATGGGATCCCAACATGGGAATGTGCCACTTTGGTAATGAGACTTGAAATTATTACAAACCCCATATATATAATCATCATTATTTCTTTTTTGAAGGAAAATCTCATGGGAAATCCAAGGGATGCTTCCCCACATTTGTGGATGATATCCCTTGTAAACCTGCTGACATAGACTTGTTTGTTTAACCTAGGGGGATTTGATTTGGAGCTTCATAAGCAAATGAGAAATTGTTGGAATAGACCATTTTAGGAATTTTGAGCATTTTCGAGGGAGTGGAGGCATATTGCTTTCTCTTTCTTTGTCTATGCAGAATCATGTGATTTCTTCTTGCTTAGATTAATTAGGCACATGTGTTTGGGCCATGCTCTTGATTTAGGACCTCGTGATACATTTTTCTGTTTTGTATGCCCCTATCCTTAGCTTTGAGCAAGAATAGTTGTGGAATTGGATGGCCTCTTATTTCTTGACCATGTTTGAGTGAGAAGGAGACAAGTGTGGAGGTGGGGTTTTATATATGGACTTTATACATTGTACATATGTAGCAATGGTATCCCATTTTCTATATTTCCTCTTTTTGATTTAACAAATAGTGTGGGTGTTTCCGAAGGTGCTTATTGCATGATAATCCTTTGCAAGGTCACTATTGGGGACAATGATATGTTGGTTCAGGATATTATGAGATATGATTTATGTGCTTCCTTTAATTCAAAATTTCCAATCCAAAACATCCAAAACCGCCAATCCCAATGAACATCCAAAATCGCCAATCCCAATGTGCTTGTTATTCTCTTTGGTTTGAGCTATGACAATGATTTGAGTTTCTTCAGGTCAAATCCAGTGTCCATGTTGCCCTTTAAGAACAATATAGTCCCCATTTACACTTTACACTTTTCATTCGATTGATTTTCTAGGACACTACCGGTCTTCTCTGATTTCACGACATACACAAGATAACTCTAGTTATTCTTAAAGGAACTCGTAAACAATGGTGAAGTAGTGGCAATAAATTGGAAGCAGAGACATCTACACTGATGTAAGGATTCTAGTCACTCAGATGAAAATTGGGGTCAAAATGACTTGTAGATTTTCCCCTTTGAATGTTGTATATTGGCCTCATATTTGTATAGTCCCTTCAAGCCCTTGCTGCCACCACAGGTATGCCCATGTCCAAAATCTTTCGATGTGTATATTTTTTTCATTGAACTATGATTATTTTAAAACTTTATACTAGAGATCATAGTTCGAATATTTTAAATCTATAATGTACTAAATCACACATTATTCAACAATTTTTTATAGCAATCTGGGTTCAATCTTCAGAGTTTAATCTATTACGATTATCTTTACTGTGAAAACTTTAATTGATCTAATCTTTACATTAATACAACTCATGGCCTACGAAAACTTTAATTGATCTTATCTTTACATCAATATAACTCATGGCCTGTGAAAAAATTAATTGCTCTGATATTTACATTAATACAACTCATTTCATGTTATTATGGTAGAAAATATTTTGAAAAATGGAAACGAGTGCTTTCTCAAATATGTTTTTTTAATTATTCCAGCTTAAGTCTTTGGCAAGTATTGGATTTCACTAAGATATTTGGGGGTTGAAACATTAAAAGATCTCATATTTAGGAAGAGTATGTAAAACACCTGGAAAATAATCACACTTAGATGTTTTTGTTTGAGTTGGAGACACAAATTATTTGAAATCTAGGTCTACGTGCCATTAAGATACTTTGCTTGTGAATTCTGGATGCCTCGATGGGTAGGGCCTACATTTTCTTCAAGGTATGCAAGGACACTAATGATCTTTCACTGCTCACTTTCTCCTTTGAGTGATTGGGATGATGGCCCATGTCACTTTACAAATTTTGTTATAAATCATGAAGTATGTCTCTATTCCAAACCTTACATTTAACCTTGCATCTTCCCTTGAAATTGGATCAGCAGGAGCTCGAACATCTATTGATTATGGTGGCAACTCAGAAAACCTGAGATCAGTATTGACAATTGCTTTCCAGTTCACTTTTGAGAACCATTTACAGGAGAATGTCACATCAATGGCTCATTAATATGTGTGTGGTGTTGTAGCATCTGTGCAGAGGATTACCATGGCCCTAGCCCCTTCTTGACTAGGTTCCCATCTTGGGTCGAGTCTACCTTCTAAAACCCCAAAAGGACTTAGCCTTGCACATTCGGTTTGTCAGAGTTACAGGTAAAGTAAAAGCCTAACATGTAAGATGAATTTTCTTCAAGGGTTATCAATATTTTCATTGGCAATATATCATTTTTCTAGATTCCATTTTTGGGGTAGAGCATCTTAGACATAATTCTAAGGTCAATGAATCTCTGATAAAAATAGTTTGGCACCACTCTGATGCCATCATGTGTTTCTCCTTGAAATGAAAAGTGCTTGAATGGTTTTTCCATTTCAAACCACTAATAAAAATTTCAGAACTATTTTTACTTTCCAGCCAATGATTCAATCATTTTGAATCAATCCACGTCCCTCTGTTTCCACTGTTGGGCACCTAAATGAATGAAGAGGTTGTTTTCCTTATGTCTGTGTGATTCATTTTACATTTGTGCATATTCACTAAATATCTAATGTCACTGCAAACCTTTTCGAAATTAATATACAAACGTAGAAAGATATCGTACTCTTGTGATGCATTCAGTTTTTGCCAAGATTAAATTATGTTGCAGGTTCTATTGATAGACACCACCACAATGGATAGGGACACATTGTCTTTTCTATCCATTGTATCAATTAGAACTTTTGGGCATTGCAAAGATTATCAGTCTTCAAAATTTAAATTTATAGTGCCTTTCATACTGTAGCATTTTTTTCTTAGCATTGTTGTGTACATTGGATACTTCTCTTCTTGTTTCTTTACAAGGGTGAAATTTTGTAGAAGGAAAAAAAATATTGTGCCATTGAAATCTAATGAACCAGAACCAAAATTTGGTGACATGTACCTTCAGATATCCATAGTTTAGAGAGTCACATATAAAAACATATCAAAAATCAAACTTAAACTACTTCTAATTGTAAGAATGGAGAATCAAATAGAGCTCCTAGTTCCCTTTCCTTTAGTGTCTAACTTCACTTTATATGACTTGATTTCAGCCCCAAGATCATTAAGGTTAGAAGTATAATGCACCTTGTGAGCCATCTTAGTGTGCATCTTAAAGTCTATCATCAGATTCCATAATACACCTGTAGATTTCCTTTAGAATTACATTCAACATGTGCAACTCATCAAGTTCAAATATATCAATCACTACCAATTAGATTTTCCCTTCTGTCCGTGTGATTCATTTTACATTTGTGCATATTCAATGAATATCTAATGTCATTTCAAGCGTTTTCCAAATTAATATATAGCCGTAGAATGATATAGTACTCATGTCATGCATTTAGGTTTTGCCCAGATTAAACTGTGTTGTAGATTTTATTGATAGGCACCACCACAATGGATAGGGACACATTGTCTTTTCTGGCCATTGTATCAATCATGACTTTTGGGCATTGCAAATATTATCATTGTTCAGAATTCGAATTTATAGTGCCTTTCATAGTGTATCATTTTTTTCTTAGCATGGTTGTGTACATTGGCTACTTCTTGTTTGGTTTCTTTAAAATGGTGAAATTTTGTAGAAGGAAGAAAAATATTGTGCCATTGAAATCTAGTGAACCACAACCAAAATTTGGTGACATGTACCTTCACATATGCATAGTTTGGAGAGTCACATATAAATACATATCGAAAATAAAACTTAAACTACCTCTAACTGTATAAAAACGCAGAATCAAATAGAGCTCTTGCTTCCCTTTCCTTTATTGTCTAACTTCACTTGATATGACTTGATTTCATCCCCAAGATCATTAAGGTTAGCATTAGAATGCACATTCTAAGCCATGTTATTCTGCATATTATAGTCTATCATCAGATTCCATAATACGCATGGAGATTCCCCTTCAGAATTACATTCAACATGTGCAACTCATCAAGTTCATATATATCAGTAACTACCAATTGGATTTTGATTTCTATTTGTGTGATTCATTTCACATTTGTGCGTATCCACTGAATATCTAATAACACTACAAACCTTTTCCAAATTAATATACAACCGTAGAAAGATACAGTACTCTTGTCATGCATTCAATTTTTGCCTAGATTACATTATGTTGCAGATTTTATTGATAGACACCACCACAATGGATAGGGACACATTGTATTTTCTAGCCATTGTATCAATCAGGACTTTTGGGCATTACAAAGATTATCAGTCTTCAAAATTTAAATTTATAGTACCTTTCATAGTGTAGCATTTTTTTCTTAGCATGGTTGTGTACATTGGATACTTCTCTTCTTGTTTCTTTAAAAGGGTGAAATTTTGTACAAGTGAGAAGAATATTGTGCCATTGAAATCTAATTAACTAGAACCAAAATTTGGTGACAAGTACATTCAAATATGCATAGTTTGGAGAGTCACATATAAAAACATATCGAAACTCAAACTTAAACTACTTCTAATTGTATAAAAACACAGAATCAAATAGAGCTCTTGGTTCCATTTCCTTTAATGTCTAAATTAACTTTATATGACTTGATTTCATCCCCAAGATCATTAAGGTTATCATTAGAATTCATCTTGTAAGCCATGTTAGTGTGCATCTTAAACTCTATCACCAGATTCCATAATACACCTGGAGATTCCCCTTCAGAATTACATGCAACATGGGAAACTCATCAAGTTTATATATATCGGTAACTACCAATTGGATTTTCCCTAAAATAAATATTTCTCATTTAAGTTGGGTGATAAATGAAATTAAAACTCCATAGAATCACCATTTCAAATATTCATAAGAAATACTAATTGCATAGTTTGAACTTCAGATATGCATAGTTTGGAGACTCTAGATTTGGTATTTTGAGTTCATAGTATTCATCATTTTTTATCTAATTTTGAATTATTGGAAAGTATTTCTTAAAAGTCCATATAATAAGTGATACAAGACACCCAAAAGAAAGGTTAATTGGCATCCATACTTTAGAAAGTATGATTATAGACAATACCTTGAGGGCCTCGTAACTTCAACACATTTGCTAACAAATTGCTTCTTTGTACCATTCTGAGTGCATAATAGATTTTTGTATCAAGGTAGTTGCTTGGGGTTTAATCCCCTAATGTGATCATATTACATCCTAGAGAATGATGGGAACTATCCATTGTTTCTTGAGATCTAAAATAATTTCTTGTTTTTGTTTCGCTTTTCATATCATGTGCAAGGAAAATGATTCCAAACAAAATGCTAGAAATTGCAATAATAATAGTCTCATATGTTTTGTGTAAATGTCAAAATAAAATTGTTTTGTTGTTTTCCATTTCCAACTTCAATATTATTGATGTTGATTTCTAGATTACGGGTCAAAACTTGCTGTCAAATTATTTTTTTGTTTCCATCTACCACAATGTGGCATGTTGTTGCGGTTGATTTGGGGATTGAATGTCAACCAAATTGAAGTTCAAAGGCTAAAAGGCATCAAGAAAACAAATCCTCTTGACAGTTGTATATCCAAGGTGGATAATTAATAGAGAATGTTGCTTTATGAAAAAACAATGAAGACAGAGATGGAGAGGAAATGAAGAACAAGGGCAATAGCAAGAAAAAATCTAAGGAAAAAAATCTTGCTTGAAGATTGGAGGAGGAAGTCACATTTGAGCCTGTCCATGCATGAGGAGTTTCAGTTGTTGTCAGTGAGTAAAAATAAATGAAATCCAAATGTACATCTTATTCTTTGTAAGAATTTCCAAAGAAAATTAAAGTTTTCAACAAATTTTTGTTTTTCAATTTGGGTTATTGCAGTAAAAATATATTGTCTCTATGTTAATAGCTATCTAAATGAGTTTGGTTTTGTAATAGCTTCAATTTTTTGTAAACTTTGCTATATAAAACTACATCTGATAGTACTTTTGTATTCAATTACCTACAACCATAAATTATCCTAACACCCACACCATTAGATTCCCTCTCCAACATTCTCTTGTTAGTTAATTCGATGCAATGTTGAATCACAATGTTATCTTCAATTTGTAATATCGCTAAGGTTAAGTGAATACACAACCGACCTCGTTATTTGAATTGGAATTCTACTTATTAATTCATTAACTGCTGAGAGTCAAATAGCCCTCAAATTGTTGGTGTATTTATGTGGAAACTTCAGACCATTTCCATTAGCAACAGTGATCGACATTGGGCTTTAACTCATGGTTTTATTGCTTGGTTTAATGCCATCACACTCTGAGTGTTTCATCCTTTCATGGTATGATGGTTATGGTATATTTCTCTGATTAATAGGTGTAAATCATACTACAACATTAAAAGCTTTTAGTTGGTTTTCTGACTAGTACATGCATCATTTCAACGATCTCATACCTATAAATTCACTAGAATATTATACCTACAGTTCATATATATTCTTGTGGGATTTGTTGTTGTGCGAAAAGCTTGTGCTTTGTTTCCAAAGTTAATAACCAACACACCATTGTGTACTTTTGGCATCAAAGGCCAAGGCATGAGCATGGGCGCTCATGAACAGTCATTCATATTTAAATCTACGGGGGAGAATTCGCAAATTATATTGTGTTCTGTTGGGTAATCTAGGATGAATGTTATTATATTGTGTTGGTTCTCCCATAAAAGAAAATTTCATTTCAATGTAAGAGAAACTCATGAGGTTGGAATTCATCTAGCTCCCAATAAGAATAATTGCACCAAGAACAAGGGTTTGGACTTGGTGAACACCTCTAGTAGAGTCTGCAAAAGATGGCCTAGATGAAGCTTTCCCTGGTTGAATCCATTCAGCTGGATAATACTGAGGCCTCGAGCAAGTCCATGAGTGCAAAGTCTATCCGAATGGATCATGAAAATTCTTAGCAGGAGGCTGCTGCCAAGAGAGGATCCCTTCATCTTGATTATATAATGGCATAGAATGAACAACACTTATTGTATTTTCCATAAATTTACTTTCACAAACATGTCACCAGTAATAAGAGGCTAGGTACGACACATCCCTTCAGTAGCATATTGATTGGGCTTTGTATGGAATTATTCCCAAGGAGGAGGTTCGCTTGCAAACGTAATCAAACCTTGAATTTGTTCTCTACAGTATGCCAATAGAGTTGTAGGTCGTATTGACTAGAGTTAAAATATTGGAATTAAAAAATATGCAACCTCAAACTTGGTGACTACACTTTAGCTTGGAATCCTTGAAGGTGCATATTAGGCTCACTTGGCAACCTTGGGGTGCATATCAAAATTGGGTTCATATTGTTTTGTTATAGTATTAATTTAGGCAGCTTTTGTCTATTTTTGCGAAATGAGAATACAAGTATAGAAACTTGTATTGTTTAAGATGAGGATGGTGGTTGGGTTTCTCTTAAGTTATGACTCTGGTGATGCTACAAATTTTTCCAGAAGCCTTAATAACTATTTAGGGTGTTAGTTATAGGTGTTCTTTTATTACTTTGGCATTCATGTTTGCGAAATAATATCTAAGATGAAGATATTGTAATTATCATATTTAGAATAAGGGAAGATGGTCTATGCTATGGGTAGTATGACAGCAGCTTCCACTTCCATCTCCCTGGGTAACATTGGAAAAGAGAGGAATTTGGGTGCAATATCTGACAAAAATGCTAGGCTATTGTCTTCTCTTGTTGCTTTTTCACCCATCTCCTTGAATTTCTTAAGAATAAGACAGACCACACGATTACGTCGCAGAGAGTGGGTAGTCAATCCAAGAGCTATGGCAAAGGAGTTGTACTTCAATGAAGATGGGCCAACAATGAAAAAGTTGCAGGTTAGAGAAAAAATGTCCATTTAAAGGAATGCTCTTTTCACATAAAAACTTGACTATGGTGGATATTTCTTTGTCCATATACATTTGATGTTGATGTGTTGTTTATATGTAGGTTTGGTAGGACATATATTCCAACATTTCATTGTGCATCTATTCAAAATATTTTCAAATTGTCTTGCATTCAGGGGTCAACAAGCTTGTTGATCTTGTCAGGTCACCCTTGGAACAAAGGGCATAAATGTTGTTTTGGAAAGAAAGTATGGTTCTTCGAAGATTGTCAATGATGTTGTGACAATAACTAATGATGTAAATTGTAGATGTGGGTTGTAAATTTTTTATATTCTATATTAGTTTTCCTTGCCTAAATGTCTTACTATCTTATACCTAGGACAAAAATTTCTCATAGGTCATAGACAACATATTTCTCTTTTGATGATGTAACTAGTCTATGGAGTAGCCACAATAGAGTACTAAATAAAGCTTTAAAGAGTTGAAAAAAAGACTTGTGTGCCAGATGTTGACGACTCAAGGTCAATTGTTATTACCAATCTAGTTAATGCTTTTCAATGTTGCACCCTGCTTCTAACAGGTTTAATTAGAGGTTGTAGTTGAAAATATTTTGGCCAAGTTGGTAAGACAGGGTGCAACACAGATAAATGATTTATATGGTGATTGAGATCACATGGACACACACCCACACAGGTGGCCATAGATCTAGTGACTGCGACATAGGTGTAGTAGAGATACAACTAGTTTAGGCCATGAAACACTATGGAACATATATAGCTCTGTTGGGTACAATGTTAGTAGCTAGGAACACGAAGATTATCTAGCCTACAAACCGATCTAAGTTGATATAAGGAGGCTAGTAGGTAAGGTAGGAAGAGGTCAAGAACATCATGGATAGTGAGCAATGCTAGAGTTATGAGAGTGAGGACCACCGCCTCACAAACGACCCTATGAGGCATGTGATATAGATGCGGATATGAATCATTGCATTAGATATTGGTAAATGATCCTTTTGAGGGAGAGGGCTAGAGTGAGAGTTATACTCCTCTTCTGATGTACTGTGTATACGTGATGTATCCACGACACACCTATGATGTATTCCATGTGAAATTTTCACTCAAACATCATATTTTCTATGTAGCTAGCCTAGGGGATGTGGGTGAGTAGTCGTACATTGATACTATGTACTCATGACTAATGACATAGATATATATACTGATGTAGAAATAGAACATATCTTATACTTTCTTTCTGTACTACCTCAGTTTTTTATGCTTAGCTTGACATTGTATTTTCACCTCATTGATATATAGATTGGAATTGCCACAATCTTCAACATTTTCATTCTTCTCTTCCTAGCACTCTTCAGACCCAACACCATGGCTTCATACATAGCCACATTGTTGTTACATTAAAACTCTAATTTGAAGGAAAAAGGATGATGAATACCCACAGGAGAAACTAGGAAAACACCTACCCCAAGAAAATCTTTAGAAGAAGCGAGATCAAAACTAATATTCCATAGACTAGTAGGCTCGGGTCTCACATCCTCGTTCATCAAATCCTTGGAAATTTCCACAAGATCAACATTAAGGCTCATTACATATTCACCCATCTCATCAGCTGTGTAGATGAGAGAATTTGTGCAATTGGTAGGGTTCCCTCTATAATCCAATGTTCCACCAAGATTCCCAGACAAGGGGGCGAGGGAGTGAGGATACATGGGAGCGACCTATGAAAAATCTCCCCACCAATTTTAAGGAAACCTGGGGGGCATGAGGGTCTTAATAACTTATAAATATTAAATATCATTTATAAATTGAGTCCACTATGACAATTGGGTTTGAATTGAAAAGTTGCAAAGCCTGATCATTGATATGAATATCATTATCATATAAATTTAAAATTCCAATTTATAATCATAGATCATACATTATGATTAAACCATATTGATGTTCCACTTCCTACTATGCACATTGAATACTGAACAGTGAATGTTGACATAAAATTATAAAAGTCAAGTCTGATACATCAAGAGTCAAAATTTTATAGAGTCAGAATCTGAATAACATAAGAACATCAACATATCAAAAGATAAACAAACATAATTTTGCTCAAGCCTCAAGGTAATGCCCCGCTAGTCTTTGCATCCAGTTGCTACATGAATAAATCAAGATCAACCATATCACCATCTTAATATGAATCACTAGCATTCTCAAACATGCTAAGTGGCACACCAACCAACCCCATGTGTTTCTCATCAAGTCTCTCCTCCATATCTATGTTGGGTCCCTATAATACTAGTCATTACCCCATTACTATTGTAGTTATACCCCTTATTAATATTGTTGTGCCCCTATTGCCCCCATATTGTTATTACTGTGCTCCATAGAATCCCTTTATTGTTATTTTTGTGGCTTTATATTATTATTGTTAGGTCGGATAGATTATATTGTGACTCCTTAGACTCCTATATATAGAAAGGAGGTTTTGTCATTTGAATCATCCAAGAATTGTTCATTTATGTAATGTAAAGGAGGTTTCCCCCTCAAAGAGGCTGAATTCTAAGGCGTTGATCTATCTTTTCTATCTTTTCTTGAGCTGGTTTCATAACATTTGGTATCAGAGCTTTGGATTCTAGGGTTTCGCTGCTCCAAATAGGTCATCGTGGCATTTTCACTAAAAAAAAATTTTGCGATGTTTCAGAAGTTGAAAAAAAAACCCATTTGAGAAAAATCGTGCTGAACCTTAGGTCAGAATTTCAGAGATTTTGGCACTATATATGTGGAGATATGATTTGAGGAAGTTGGTCTTTTTGCAGACTCCTGAATTGCATTCCAACAGGTGACCTGGGGAAAATCGTCATAACGTTCTTTCTGAGCATTGGATTGAAATTTTGTAAGAAGGTACAAAAAGAGGACGGACTATAGTTTTCTTGAATATATTTTTTAGAGTCAGAGGTCAAAACAGTGACACGTGGAACTTCATACAAGTTCACTCTACTGAAATAGTCTATAATCAGGTCACTGTGGGAGATTGTGCATAACTCTTTCTTGGAGAATCCAATTTGGATCAGACTAGTGGCATTGGAAAGAGGACATAGAAGGCTACTACAGATCACAATTTCAGAACTGGATGATTCTAAATTATAGAGATACATCAGATTCAATATCAGGCTTCTACAAAGTGAAAAAATATGTGTAGTTTTTTCTTAAATTTTTGCGTAAGCTTGGTTTGAAGGATTTCAAAGGGCATAGTAAAGCATTATTATCGGTAATTGATGCCCCGAGGAAAAGAAATGCAAACACCTAGTAAGCAACCTAAAAGCTCTAGCATGACTTATGAAGAAGAAGAAGAAATGCAACATGATATAGCAATATTACGAGACCAAGTGCAACAAGTGTCACTTGCACAAAAAGGAACGGAATCTAAGATGGATGGTTTAAAGAAAGATGTATAATCTAAGATGGATGGTTTAAAGAAAGGCATAGAAGCTAAGATGGATGATTTGAAGATAGATTTGAAGATAGACATGGAAGAATTGAAGAAGTTGCTACAAGAAAGGGTCACTAATGGTGAAAGGGTAGTAGAGGAAACTCATGATGAGAACAAAAGAAATGTTAATCATGATTCCATAAACTCTAATGTTGGATCGAAGACCCACTATATTCCAAAAATCGATATGAGGAAGTTTGATGGCAAGGATCCCGCAACATGGATATTACAGATGGAGCAATTCTCCGATCTCAATAATGTGCAAAACACACAAAAGGTACGTATGGCAACTTTATATTTGGAACCAAATCAGTTTGTATGGTATCAATGGCTTTGCTCTCGTAAACAATTTATCACTTGGCCAATTTTTACGGAAGAATTGATAGCACATTATGAGGATACAAAAAGCAACACTTTTTTTATCCAATTGATAAGTCTCAAACAAAAGGGTTCAATAATGGAGCAGATTGAGGAGTTCCAAAAATTGAACATAACAGTAAAAGATATTCCAGAGGAGCATAGGATTGATATGTTCATAGGGTCTTTAAAGGATAATATCCAACATGATGTTCGCCTTTGGGAACCTGATTCATTAGAGAAGGCATTCAGGTTAGCAAGAAAAATGGAAAGCAAAATTATGGCAACAAGGAAGCATACCACTCACAACTATAAACACGGAAGTGTTGTTTCCCCTAGTCTTCCACAAGCTATAAGGTTGACACCACAACAATTGGAAGAAAAAAGAGCAAAAGGGCTTTGTTACAGTTGTGATAGCAAATACACTAAAGGTCATAAGTGTGCTGAGAAGAAATTATTCTACATAGATTGTGAAGAGGAAGAAGAAAAGGAGCAAGAAAGGTCAAAAGAAGAGGATATACTTTAGGAACAAAGCCTAGATGAAGAACGAATAAATCCGACCATATATTGTAATGCGTTGGCGGGAATTACCACTCCTCAAACCATCAAGATAGAAGGACAAATCAAGAAGAAAAAGGTAATAGTGTTGATTGATTCAGGAAGCACCCACAATTTTATTCATTGTAAGGTAGCAAAAGAATTGAATTGCTTCCTATATCCAGCACGAGAGTGTCAAGTGATGATTGCAAATGGAGGAACAATAAATTTCTCTGGAAAGTACCATAATATCAAGCTATCCATGGGAGAATATGTATTGACTAGCCCAATGCTTTCCATTCCAATGGGAGGTGTTGATGTTGTACTAGGAGTCCAATGGCTATAATCCTTAGGTACAATAGATTTTAATTTTCAAGAACTTTTCATCAAAGTTTCTATGGAAGAAAAGGAAGTTGAATTAAGGGGTATTGCAGGGAAACCAATAAAGATAATCAGCTCTAATGGTATGACAAAGCTTCTAAAAAAGGAGCAAAGAGGTGTAATTGCACAATTATGTTCGCTAGATGTTTCCACATCGGAATCATCTATTTCTCCAGATCTCCAAAAAGTCCTGGACAATCATTCCAAGGTATTTGAGACTCCCAAAGGTCTCCCACCTATGCGTGATCATGATCATGCTATTCATATGATTCCAGGAAGTGTTCCTCCAAACATTAGGCCGTACAGATATCCCTATGTCCAAAAGAGTGAAATTGAATGTATGGTTCCAGAAATGCTAGAGGCTGGTATAATTCAACCGAGTCAAAGTTCTTTCTCTACTCCAGTAGTATTGGTGCACAAGAAGGATGGATCATGGCACATGTGTCCGGATTATAGGGAGCTCAACAAGCTCACTATTAAAGATAAGTTCCCCATTCCTGTCATTGATGAATTACTGGATGAATTGCATGGATCAATTTACTTCACCAAGTTGGATCTTCATTTAGGATATCATCAAATCAGAATGAAGATTGAAGACATTCCGAAAACAACATTTAGAACTCATGAGGGTCATTATGAATTTTTGGTCATGCCTTTTGGCCTTACCAATGCACCTTCAACATTTCAAGGTTTGATGAATTCAATTTTCAAACCATTCCTTAGAAAATTTGTGTTAGTATTTTTTGATGATATAATAATCTATAGCAAGTCTTGGAAGGATCATGTTGAACATGTTGATGGGGTTCTACAACTATTGGAGGAGAAACAATTATATGCAAAAAGATCCAAATGTTTCTTTGGAGTCCAGGAGGTGGAATATCTAGGTCATATTGTATCTCATGAAGGAGTTAAGGTAGACCCTAGCAAAATTAAAGCCATTAAGGAATGGAAAATCCCCACATCCATAAAGCATCTGCGAGGATTTCTCAGGTTGACAGGGTATTATCGCAAGTTTGTTAAGAATTATGGGAGAATAGCAGCACCTCTAACAACATTATTGAAGAAAGATGCATTTTCATGGACTCCAAAAGCAACAAAGGCCTTTGAACATCTTAAAGAGGCAATGTGCCAAGCATCGGTCTTAGCTACACCTGACTTCACAAAAACCTTTATTGTGGAATGTGATGCTTCAGGAAATGGAATTGGTGTTGTTCTAATG
This sequence comes from Pinus tabuliformis, assembly GCA_031772625.1. Classification (NCBI taxonomy): domain Eukaryota; kingdom Viridiplantae; phylum Streptophyta; class Pinopsida; order Pinales; family Pinaceae; genus Pinus; species Pinus tabuliformis. The sequence goes on along the minus strand of CM062816.1, from coordinate 642,138,374 downwards.
CAAGATGAAAGACCCATTGCTTTTGAAAGTCATCCAATCAAGGGAAAGTTTTTAAGAAAAGCTATTTATGAGAAGGAAATGTTGGCAATACTCCATGCACTTAAGAAATGGCGACCCTACATAATGGGAAGACACTTCAAGGTAAAAACGGATCATGATAGCCTTAAATACTTTTTATAACAAAGATTATCCTCTGAAGAGCAAAAAAAGTGGGTCACAAAGATGTTGGGTTATGACTTTGAAATCATCTACAAAAAAGGGAAGCAAAATGTGGTGGCAGATGCACTCTCAAGAAAGGATGAGGATGTGGAAACATTGTTGTACGCCATTTCTATTATCCAACCAGATTGGATAAATGAAGCAAGGGAGGAATGGAAGAATGACGAAGAAGTGTGGGCACTTATTCAAAAGTTACAACAAGATTCCAGTATGTCTGATACATTTAGCTGGAAAAATGATTCGTTATGGTACAAAGATCACTTATACCTTTGTAAGAATTCCCAGCTAAAACAAAATATTCTTATGGAATTGTACACTTCTCCCTTAGGAGGGCACTCAGGATTTTAAAAAACTTACCACAGGGTTAAGAAGGAATTTTTTTGGGATGGCCTTAAATCAGATATTCAAAAGTTTGTGGCGGAATGTTTGGTTTGCCAACAAAATAAAGTTGAAACAATTAAGACACCGGGTCTATTACAACCATTATCCATTCCAAGCCAACGTTGGGAGGAGGTTTCAATGGATTTTATCACAGGTTTACCCAAGTCTGAGGGAAAGAGTGTCATCATGGTGGTAGTTGACAGACTTACCAAGTATGCACACTTTTGTGCATTATCACATCCATTTAAAGGCAGTACAGTTTCTACTGCATTTATGGAAACAATTCAAAAGCTACATGGAAACCCAAAGATTATTGTAAGTGACAGAGATCCCATTTTCACTGGAAATTTTTGGACAGAATTATTTTCTTGTCTTGGTACTCAGTTAGCTCATAGCTCATCTTATTATCCTCAATCTGATGGGAAAACTGAGATAGTAAACAAATGTTTGGAAGGATATCTTCGTTGCTTTGTATCTGATAAACAGACACAATGGGTCAAATGGTTGCCTCTGGCTGAATGGTGGTATAACACTTCCTTCCATACAGCAACAAAAATGACCCCATTTATGGCACTTTATGGGTATCAACCACCATCCATCACATCATATTTAAGAGAAAATTCTAAGGTTCATGCAGTGGAACGTCACATTGAACATCAACAACAAGTCCTCCAACTCTTAAAGGATAGCCTCGTGTTGGCATAGAATAGAATGAAACAACAGGTAGATCAACATCGCAGTGAAAGAAGTTTTGATGTAGGTGATTGGGTATTCCTACGGCTACAACCATATAAGAAAATGTCCCTCAAGCAAGCTAAGAAGGATAATAAATTATCACCAAAGTATTATGGTCCGTACAAGGTGTTGCAAAAGATTGGTACTATGGCATACAAATTGGAGCTTCCTACAGCTTCTCGATTGCACCCAGTTTTCCATGTTTCATGTTTAAAGAAGGTTATAGGTGACAAGCTCCCAGTTCAAACAATATTGCCAGAACTTGATGAGGAAGGAAAAATTATATTGGAACCGGAAGCAGTCATAGAAACAAGAACTCGACAGCTACGAAGTCGATCAATTTCAGAGTATCTTATCAAGTGGAAGAACTTATCCACTGAAGATTCCACATGGGAGGATGAGCGTTTTATGTAGAAGTATCCAGAACTACTCAAGCATTGAGGACAACACTTTTTTGAAGGAGAGGGGCATGTTGGGTCCCTATAATACTAGTGATTACCCCATTACTATTGTAGTTATACCCCTTATTAATATTGTTGTGCCCCTATTGCCCCCATATTGTTATTACTGTGCTCCATAGAATCCCTCTATTATTATTTTTGTGGCTTTATATTATTATTGTTAGGTCCACTGGATTATATTGTGACTCCTTAGACTCCTATATATAGAAAGGAGGTTTTTTCATTTGAATCATCCAAGAATTGTTCATTTATGTAATGTAAAGGAGGTTGCCCCCTCGAAGAGGCTGAATTCTAAGGCGTTGATCTATATTTTCTTGAGCTGGTTTCATAACAATCTACCTTTGCATCATCCTCTGGATCAACATCCCATCATGTTACTGGTCCCTTCAAATACTCAAGCGTCTTCCTATGCTCAAGACGTAGAGCACTATGCACAACAACTAACTTCTATGCTCTTTTAGAGGTAAGTGTGTTCCTCTTGATAGAGTGGATGATGATATATGTGGACCAATTCATCTTTGCTGCAAAGGAACTATCAATATAAGACAACAAACGCATAGCTAGATCTTTGAGCTCTGGAGCACCATCCCCATGCATCCTCCATCAACCAATTGGGTCATCTTGGGTTAGATCTATGTGATATTCCTGAACAACACATGTGTTGAAGGGGACACTAAGATATGAAAACTGAACAAAATGTATTTGAAATCTTGCCCCCTCCTCCTCATTGTACATATTTACAATTGCATCTATGAAGCCATTCTTTACCTCATGATCATCAATAGGAGGCAACCTCTGAGGCTTATCAACATACCATTTTGAGTTTAATGCATATGCTACCATGTGGAAAGGTGTGTTCATGCGATCCCACCTACGCTGAATGATGCGTCGAATCTGGGACGTATAGAACTCTAATGAGGGCTCCCTCTGCTAAATGGATACCTTCACACAACCCAACATGCTATCAAAGGTCTCATAGATTTCTCTAAGACTAGGAGCATCTGAATCAATGTAATGAATGACCTCCACAATAGGGCTCAAGAATAACACCAAATAAGAGAAATCTTCCCACTGACCATTTTCCAACACGTGAAGCCTGACCTTCTTCCTCGTGTCTGTCTTTGATTCTCACCACCTTCCCCACTCTAAAATCACAACCAAGGACTGTGGAGGTGCTTTTACCTCTAGCATCCTCTACAATAAGGAAAAATAGATAGCATATCTAGTATTAGTGGGCTTGAGGATTTCCTTCCTCGTGCGAGCCATGTACATAGCCAAGGAGGTGTGGTGGTTACAGATAAACATATGCACATCTCTTGCCACTGTCACCAAGTCTGATATCGACTGAATCTTGCCAATGTCCTTCAGTGCATTATTGAGTGCATGCACACAACAAGGAGTCTAAAAAACATGTTGATACCTATTTTGAATCAATAACCCAGTTGATTTACAAATTGCTACTACATCTCTCACAACCTACACCACATTATCATGTCTAACATCCTCTATAGCTTCTCGAAGAAGCTCAAATTGCAAAGATGCATGGTTGTGCTTTCCAAAACGGTCAACAACTTTAAGAAAGAATGGACCTTCTGAAGATGTCACTATGATGTTCATTAGTGGGCATTATCAGATGTCAATCCATCCATCAATAACAATAGAGCAACCAAACCTCAACCATGTTTGTCTCCTTCTCTCTTTCTGCACATTAATTTTGGACACTTCTTTATCTAAAAATGTTGTTCGTAATTTATGTTCTTTGGCTGGTACATATGAAGGCCCTATTCATGTAATTGCTTGGACCACTTCATTGTAATAAGGAGAATGAACAACATGGAAGGGAATTCCATCGGAAAAAAGAAATTTTTCAATTGCATCATCTATTTCATCTCGATCTAGAATTTTTTACATCCCAGACATTGTACCACCTACTGCAAAAGAATGAGATGCACCGATGGAAGCCTTTGTATTTTTTGATGAAGCATTGGATGGAGGAATATTTGTGGATGGATCGACATGTCTACTAGAAAAAAATCCTTTTCTAGTGTTTTCCCTTTCTAGCCTCCAAAGTTGCTCTCTTTGAGTTGAATTCGGGTTCTTTGAGGGACACATATTGACACCTTTACCTGTAATATCCAAAATGTGTTGCTTCACCCTGGTATAGCTGCCAATAAAGTGATGCCCACAAATATTGCAGACCCAATCACATGAGCCACCACCAACTTCTGTATTCTTTTTTGGTAGTGTGGTTGCATAGATTATAAGTGGTTTTAGAAGATTAAATGTCCCCTATGCAAATTTTTCCAGCTCTCCTGTTGGGCCTCTGGGATCTACACCATGCCAATTCTCATTTCTTGCCCTCGATGTGACCTCTTTCAAATTTTTCTTGTGCATCTTATGGCTCACTACCACTGTAGCTATTGTCACTGTTCCGAGAAGAAGAAGAAGTCTGACTCTGACTCATAGTTGTTAGTTGTAACTTTGTAAGTTGAAAGACAAATCAAAATCTAGGTTGCATCCTATAATGAAAATAAATAAAAAATAAAAACATTACAGAGGATGACTAATACACAGGCTACAACACACATTGAACATTGTTTTTTTTTTTTTTAATTTGCAAAAAAATATTAAAATTAATACACAAACAAATCTAAAAAATTAAAAAAATAATAAAATTTACAAAAAAAAAAATGAAAAGACAATCAAGTTTCATTTTTTTTTAAGCACATTCAAGTTTCAAAAAAATGAAAAAAAAAATGTAGCTTAAAATTAATACATATTCAAAACTAATTTCTAAAAAGTTAAAAAAAAAAAAAATTTACAAAAAAAAATGAAAGAAACAGTTAAGTTTCATTTTTTTTAGAAACACAGTCAAGTTTAAAAAAAAATGAAAAAAAAAAATGCAGCTACATGAGTGACAATTACAAAAAATTGGAAAAAATAAAAAAAAAAACAGTGGACTTTGTTGTGGGTACTTACCGTGGTCCGTTACAGGCAACTAAGGATTGCCGATGGGGGATGGAGAGGCAGCAGTCAACATTCAGTGAGCCAACATCCGTGTGCTTCAGCGTTCACTATTCAGATGATAGGCGAAGTTTGAAGCTTCACTGTTCAGGTGACAGCGTCCATGTCCAAAGTTCAATGTTCAGCTGATAGCGTTCAACGTTCATGTGTTTGAAGTGTAGCTGCAATGTTCGCATGGACCACCAAGTGCAACGGTGGCTTCAGCTCTCGAGCCTTAAGTAGAATGGTGACGGGATGGAGGAGTGTTGCTCGGTAACAGGATGGTGTCCTTGCAAAATGGAGTGAGGGAGGGAGGGAAACAAATGCCAAAGTTCAAACACGATTAAATGAAACCATAAACCCTACGATAAAGTTATAAAATGAAAATTAAATTTTAATTTATGATTATAAAACAAAATTCATTTACAGAAAGCAGACCCCACGACATAGCGTGTCCCCCCTCGACCCCCTTCTACCCCTCCTCGCCCCCGCACGACCCCCCACGGCCCCATTTTCAGAAATGAACCCTCACAAAAAGGAAACAACCCCCTCGCATGTCCCCATGGGTACCCTATTTTTTGGGAGCATGGGGAAATGACCCCTTCTCGTCGCCAAGTCCTCAAAGTGTAGGGGATCTAGGAAGTTAGACCCCTAGTGTCATGCCCCTACACCTGCAGTAGTCTTCCAACCGCTTATAGCGAGGTGTGGCACCACCGAACGCTTTCTTTTCACCAATACTAACATTCATGGACTACACCTACTTTCACTTTAACATTACTTAGCTTTTGTTTCGCAACCAAGTAAACATACAATTATCCTCTATACTTAATGAAGCCCATACTCATTCATTATCCATAGCAATCATAACAAGAACATCAACAATTGCAACAAGTATAAAGGGGAGGGGAAACTCCCGAACAAGTCCGACCGACAATATATTATAACCAGTCCTTCTTCAATAATACAATACAAGTAATGCTTGGCAGACTCCAAGCCAATACTTAGTTTCTTTTACAAAGTAGGCATAACAACCTTTACAATGAACATGTGCACATCTTGCACAAGAGTGGGTGCTCACCCGAGTCACCGAGACACTCTGCCAAAACCCAGCACAAAACTACACTTAGAACGACGTTGGATGCACCTCGCCCAGTCCACAATCAGCTCTAAGTATAGATCAACTTGCTCACCTTAGAACTGCGCATATGCGCATTCCACTCTTGGACTGTGCCCTTTTACCCTTGCTCCTCTCTAGAAGTGCGAGCTCCAAGTGAAAGTTGTTGGATGCCAAATGAATCACAATGCAGGTTTATATATACACATGTTATCATGGGTGGTGGCACTCCAGCCGACCCCCAAACATGTTTTAATGCACACCACAAATGTGCACTTATGTGGTCGGCCTTGCCTTCGTGCAAGGCTCCTCACGCCAAGGTATAAACTCCCCATTCTCTCCACGCATTTTTTTAAGTGTCGCAACGCTCTCAAGTATTGTCGCATTCTTGTTCCATCTTTCGTCGCATTTCCTCCGCAACATTGTCGCATGTCCGGTTAGCGCGCACCCATCGTGTGCCCGCGTGCCCGCCCATGCCCTCATGCATGGCGACTTTGCGCTGCACCCATCGCACCATTGCTCGGAGGCCTTACATCCTCCTCCACCTGAAATCGTTGTCATCCTCGACAACATACCATCCTGGTAGCCATCCACCAAGATCATCACTATCCATGATGTCGACCTCTCCACATAAGGCAAACATCCCTGCAACATATGTAGAACTCCATCTCCATCATGTCCCATGTTAGTGACCAACCGCCACCAAGATAACCATACCAAGGTATACACCTCTACGGTATATCCTCCATCAGATATCATCTCAATCCATGATCATCGACTCCTCTGTCACAATCTCCACTGCAACAACCCGTGTCGACCTCATCATGTGTCATCATGTGAACCTCTGTCATGATACTCCAACAAAATGCTAACACATCTCTGCACACTTCGCGACCCCATGTCTGAACTAGTTGGGTAGCTAATCCAACTGTCATGCTCAAACCATGAGAGTGAACATCCTCATGCCATCATCAGTTGTTCCTCAAAACATCTTGCCACATTCTTGACTCATCAAGAATCTACCTCCATAATCCATGCTCAGGTCCATGGAAACTCCATCCATCTGCAACATGTCATGATGCTTGATTCCATCCCATCCCTGCATCATTAATCATACCTGCTCCATCATGTTTAAGGGACTCACTACCATGAGCAGCTAACAATGAGCCCCATCTTCTTCATCCATCTAAGAAGATGTAGAGGGAGTAGAGCCTGAAGGCTCTCCCTCACTAATCAACTCGATCCACATATCAGGATCCTCAATCTCCATCTTTTGTAGATAAGCAACCCGATCTTCCCCCTGCACATCCGGCCTCACATATACCTCCTCCTCATCATCATCATCCTCAACCAACTCTAGCCTTCTTGTCAAATCCAAGATGCTATCTGAAAGTGATCTAATGACTAATGACTGCTCGGTAAGCTTTGCCTCAACAGTAGACAATCGCTTACTCATGTCTCCCATTCTCTTCTCATCCTCCATTTGCATAACTCCTAATTTACAATCAGACCTTGTCACACCAATGGTTGGCACACCAATGGGTACATCTTCCCTTCCATCATCAATGTAGAGTTTCTTCAAATGTGGAACAACCATAACATCAAATTGTTTCATGAATTCCATCCCCAACACAGCTTCATAGTCATCAATCCGCACTATAGTGAAGTCCACCTTCCCGGTCCATTCACCAAGTGTAGTGTCCACCCTCTCAGCTATACCAAGAATCTCAATAGGAGGAGAATTCACTGTCTTCATTTGTGCCTTTGCCGGTACAAATTTTAGCCGAATTCTTCTCGCAGTATCCTCACCCATGAAGTTGTGAGAAGCCCTACTATCCACCATAGTGAGCACATTAGCACCTCCAACCTTCATTCGAACATACTCCAACTTGTTCCTCTCAGGATCTGTTGTGGGGAAAAGTATCCAACACGGAATGACCCTATCCCACTCAAAGGGTGATAGTTCCTTAGCAACAGCTGAAGCAAAGCTATCTAAAGTTACTTCTTTATGACATGCAAGAGATGAAAGGAAGAGATCCACTTACCGATGTCTTGTGCAAATGGTCGATCCAATCTCCTCTATTTGCCGCTCGCTCCCAGCTCCAAGTCTTCTCACGGGCCCAGCTACACGAGATCCTGCGAATAAGACAATAAAAGGAAACTACGAGAAGCATGCATTCATAATTGATTCAAGGATTAGCATAAATCAAATACGCAAGTAAGACAAAACACCATTGAAACACATGCGGATAGAAGAACCTCAAATACTTTATTAATATAAGGAAGTAAGGTTCAGGCGGTGATACAACCGTGAGAGGTCCAATCCAGCATCACCTTCTCGACGGAAAGAAATCTCCTCTTCACCTCCCTCAAGTAATCACCCAATACTCACAACTGTAAACCAACAGCAATTCTTTGCACAAAATTCCGGCCTCCAGATCCCATGGGATGAGATCCTTATATAGAGTTTTGGAGTGAAGATAAGTCAGCTTGATGTGTGACTTGTTGTCCTCTTCAACTCCAGTTGTTCTTCAGTCCTTGAGCCCACTCGGAGTTTCTACCTTCCACTTGGAGTTTTAGAACCTCTTGACTCATCATTAGGCGAATCTTCTGATCCAAGTGTCATTTTGGAAGCTTCCTGGGCACTGGCACATTGAGAAAAGATTCCTCCACATGTCAAAGTACGCCCAGCGCAGGTAGCCTTTGTTGCACTTGCTATGCAGCGCAGGTACACCATAGAGCTTTTGACATTCAGCGCAGATGCTTAGTGGAGCAGCTGCTTTGATCCAAAATTGACCTGTTTTTGAGTGTTTTTCAGTGGAGAACTGATCTGTAGTGCTGTGGTTTACTGACCTTGTTCCTCTAGGGGTAGGAACAACATGTTTAGGGACTTTGGATCCCTCAGATTATTGACATTTCATGCTCCATGCTGTAAGGCACAAAAATGTCTATAACAGTTGCCCCCTAAAGTATGAGGTCGTTTATCGGGTGAAATGCTTTATTAGGAGGATCCGAAGTCCATTCAATCGTCGGGAGGTGACCTGTAACAAAATACAATACAATACATTATCTTTTCATACTTTCTTTTCATGATCTAGCTGACGCGGGCATTTCCCATGCTCAACTTTATAAATACATTTGTTGTACATAAACAGACGATCGTCTGATAATAGACTGATAATTCTCTGCTTTTAATTATCATCCTTTTAGTAGGATGATCATCTGCTGCACATGTCTATGTTTTTATCTCCTGAATATATATCGCAGCCCGGATGGATGAAACTAGATCTGGGGTCTTCAATCTCGTCCGATCTTCACTCTAAGTACAAGTCGATCCATGTGAGAAATGTTCTGAAGTCGAACATGGAAAGACATCGCTTGATTACCAGTCAATAATGTAAACTGTTAACAAGCGCGAGAGGAATCACCGATAATGATGATGACCCTCAAGGTACTGCAACACAATTCACGTGGCGTGAATATAGGATCTGACGTCGAACACCACACAAAGTCTCCCGGTCGAAGGTCATTAATGTATACCTATCGCCGGAAGTGAGAAACTTGCCATTGAGGCATGCAAGCTTCAAAGTACTGAGGGGGTGTTCCTAGATCAACTTCTTGGATAGTGAGCTGATGTCGACAAGAAGTGATCCGTCAAAGGAGGGCCTTAATGAATCCCACATCAGTGACACGGAACGGAGCTAGTGATGATGGTGAAAACGATCTGTGAAATATGATTCAGGGTGGCGGTCATGGAAGGATGAAAGATGATGTATGGTAGTGGATGGGACCCGGTTGACACTTTCTGAATGACATCTCTTGAACATATAACGACACTGATGTGATGGATCGGTAGCATTACCCCATGTATGGATGGTATGGCGAGACCATGGTGAAGGGACCGGTGAATGATAATAACCCAACCCGATATTTACGGAGGCAAAAGTGTCATTTTCAAGAGCGACCTGCTACCATTAAGCTTTGAGGTTCTTCCCAATTTTTCCCCAGTCATTTCTGACCAATACCTCTTTATTTTTGTCAAGCTTGAGGAGGATAACATATGCTTGTTCTATAACCTGCCCTTCGGGCAAGCCCATCGCTATGTTTTAACGAGCTTAACGATAGGGAAACTCGTTCTCGTCTAAAGACAAGTTTGTCGCTATCTAATATTTTTAACAAGCCCAGCGACAAAGACAACTCGGTCCTTTTCATCTTTAGAGAGTCTGAAAAGGGTACATAAAGTGGACTCCTGGGGTCCTTTTTCGTCATCTAATCCCTTAAGTCCGAAAAAGTATAAAACAATACAGAAGGGATGAATGTTCGATATCTTTATCGAGCCGAACTAGACAAGCGCTCGATCTTTTTGTGCAATAATCCCTCAGGTCCAAAAAGATTAAAATCTAGAGGAGGGATAGCTCTTCCGGTCCTTTTAACGAGCTGGAAGGCCAAAACTCGGCAAACTTTTCATATTTTACGAGTCAGTGAAAAGAGCTCAAAGAAGACTCGTATTCTGAGGAACGAGTGATAAACAGGGATAGCAGCAGATTCCAGGTACAGGTTGGAATTTTCCAATCACAGCAGTGTCACAAGGATGGCTAGGTGAAATCACTCTTCACAGCTGTTCCTCAAAATAGGTAAACAATCAAGTGGATGTGAATGATCGACCAAATGAAAAATGGAGGTGACAGTGCACAAACACGACCAAGGCTTTTATGGCTGATGAATTTACGGTCTCAAATGGTTATTTACAGGTTCATTTTTTCTTGATGAGCTTGAACTCTGGGGGAAGCTTGCTCACATGTGCATTTATTTTTTAATGAGCATGAACTCTTGCTAAAACTGCTCGGTTTTGCGTTTATTTTTTAACGAGCATGAACTTTGCCAAAACTACTCGTATCTTGCGTTTATTTTTTAACGAGCATGAACTTTGCCAAAACTGCTCGTTTTTACCAGTCATAAAGTAGGAAGGTCTCCTGGTAGATTGCTCGCTATTTTTTAAGGAGCTTCATCTCGCTATGCTTTGCTCCATATCCTCTCTTTGTGCAAGCTGGGTATCGGCTAATCCTACGAGTTTAACGGGTTAGACCTACAGGTTTAAAGGGGGGACCTAAAAAACTAAAAAAACAAAATAGCCGCCCGTGCTTGCATTCCAAGAGGTTTGCATGCCCCCAGGTGTAAGTCTAATTTCAAGGTCGCCCCTACTTGTCCGTCAAAAACCCTTGTTTTCAACGGGTGAGGCCTACCTCTTTTAGGTTACCCAAAGATTGTTCTGCTAATCCTTTCAAACAGAACTTTCTTCGGCGGCGCCGACTAGGCGACGGTGAATGACGATGCTCCGCCACACACTTAGCTTTAACAAAAGAATCTTTTTCCAGAACAACCCCATTCCTAACTGCCCCTTCTTCTGCATGAGAGCTCTTGCCGGCTCTTCTGTTTTACGAAGATGAAGGAGGGGACGGGGTACGGACTAGTCATATTCTCCCGCGGAAATTCTACTTTATACCCAAGGTTTTTTCTGACCCCAGCAGACCAGGATGCATGCCCCCTGGGTTCCGGCCCTACTTTCCCGAATCACTCGCACTCATCAGGAAGAAGAACCGGAGGTAGAGACCTTTCTTGATCGAAGAGACCATTCAGGATAGGTATGTGACTATTTGCGATGCGTGATCCCGTAAATGAAAGTTGGTCTACGTGCTTGACCATTCTTCCTTCGTATGGAAAACACATTATTCGAAAGAGTGAGGAGACTATTGCTTCCATGCAATATATGTAGTCTCGTCCAAGGAGTAGGTTATAATCCAAGGGTCCTTGGACGACCATCAAATTTATCTTGACAACCTTCCCTTTCAATGTAATAGGCACATTAGGTAGAATCCCTAATGGTCGACTGGTTCCTTTGTCAAAACCCGAGAGATTTCTTATCTCAGGAAAAAGCGTTGGGCAACCCAGTGCTTTCCAAGCAATAGAGGACAGGATACTCACAGATGCCCCTTCATCAATGATAGTCCCAGCCATCACCATTTTGTATATTTGGACTATAATTCTAAATGGTATACTGGCTGGTAACCGGGGTCTGCATAGTTGGTTCCAATCAAAGGACACAACCAGGTTGCTTGGTGGTGGGACCGAATACACGGCTGGGTATGATCCTGATGATGCTCCTTCCTGCGATAAAGGAGTGGGCACATTGCCCTGATGTTCATCAGAATCGGTGTTGATGAAAAGAATCTGGACGGTGTCATCCTTACTCTCTTCGGTAGGGGTGTCAGCTGAAGATGAATCCTCAGTGACTGTGGTATTTGAAGACGAAACTTCTGAAGGGAGAACCGGGTCAACTGTCGTTTCGACCTTTGGACTTTCATCCGGTCCGGATTCAGTAGGTTCATTTTCAGTGACTGACACTTCAGCTGGCCCTATGAGCGGGGCAGCCGTATTTTCGACCAACGAAGGACTTGGCGCGAGTTTTTGGTATCCAGGAGGAAGTAGCAACGGTGCAACCAGTTGATCTTCCAAAACTCTCTTTGCTTCGTCTAAAAAGGGACAACGGCGGAGGGTGTGATTGCCTTCACACAGTTCGCAGGGGAATCTCATTCCCCTTCGTCGTCTAGAACCTCCACTTTCGTTGGTCGACGGTAAGCATTCCACCTGGTTGTCAGAGGTTGATGCTTCCGAACTGTGCAAACGAGGGGACCAGTCCCTTAGTATCCGGGGAATACCGGGACAATCATGGTGGAAGTGGTCTCCTCTACATATGACACATGGCGATTTGGGCCCGGTCCGTGCTGTGTGTGGATTTTTGTTAGATGCCTTTTGCTTGCCCCCAGGTGCCTTTGGCTCCTTCTGCTTCTTTTCTTTCTTCTTCTTTTCCTTCTTCTTTTCTATGGGAGCTCCGCTTTCGGCGGCTTGACCTTTCGAAGAAGAAGGATCGGAGGAAGGCTTATAAGAAGTGGAAGGCTGGAGGGTAGCTCTAGACTGGTCTAACTGTTGACTCGACTGTTCAGGAACTGTGGTGTTCTGAACTACAGTGGTTGAGAATAGCCAAACTGGCAGGCCAATTGTCAGTCCTGGAAGCGACAACGTGGCCATGTGGGGCGCACCAACTTCTCCCCAAGAGGAGAAAGGGCTAGGGTTCCCATCATGTGGAATCCCTTGGTTGGCGTGTTCCATGTTCTCAACCTCAAGATCAACACAGGAATAAAGGGGTGATTATGTTCCATTTAGAATGAATTTTATATGACGACGCTTTAGACACAACTTGCTTTTTCAATTTTTAAGAGTCGAGAAAAAGCTAAAGATGACTCTAGTCTCCTTCGATATATTAACGAGCCCGAAGTGACAAATGCTCGGATGGACTTTTTCAGTTATAGAGTTTGAAAAAGGCCAAAAGAAACTACTCTAGAGTTCTAGGTAGAGGGTGTGCCAAACCTTTCGCGAAACCACAGAATACGTTTTACGGTACGAGTGGTCGATCTTCGTGAATGTTGTGTTCACTGCATCGCGATCAGTAGGGCGGCCGACACGGCTTCCTATGGATAAAGGCTTTGTTCCTATAGGGGTCCCCCAATATACGCGATGGTACGCGGGGGCACAAGTCCGTATTAGTGCTATCGTCCCTCAGGAGGAATCACCCACCTTCGTAGAGATCGACGGTCACTATGTTTAACGACGCCGGAACACGTCTCTACCTAGACCTCTACTGTGTTTCGTTATGTTTCAAAGCGTTGTTAGATAAATTCAGTTCTTTTTAGGTTGATCTTGCGTAGCAGTTTGCCTTCATGGATCACCACGTGATGTATGATACAACTCCTAAATGCAGTCTAAGAATGATAAGCAAGCTTTTTCAATTCTTTCAACTTATGAAAATCTTAACTACTGAGGGAAAAGAAAGACATCATCTTTTCAAACAGATCATAGAGCACACACTGATGCACTTTTCCTAAATCGACATGCAAACTGTCAAAATGCACATGCACAATGCAAGTATTTCTTTTCTTCTTTCTTAATGTTGATGTATTACAAAAAGAAAGCTGTTGTATAATTTCGAATTCAATTTCAAGTGAAAGAAAACAAGTTTTTGTCCAAAAATCAAAAGAACACCTTAAGATTCACTCGTTTCAACACAAGAAATACTGAAATTCGAACCATATAACGAAAGCAAATGTTCAAGCAGCTATGAACAGTAATAAACTAGCTCTTAGAATCACAACAACACTTTCTTACAGGCCTAGATCCAAGAGGTCACAGCAAGACTAGTTCACTTTCGCTATGGGAAACTGTGAATGAAAGCAAGAAATACAATAAGAACAATCACGGTTTCTTCATATAACTCAGGTGGAATGAAGGCAAAGAAAGGTAGTTTCAGCTGGGTATACAGGTTGACAACAGGCTGCAAAAACAATATTGAAAACTGGGCAACAGACAGTAGGGAACCCCAGTTGCACAAGGCAAAACTGGATCAGCGCAGGTACTGCACTGTCAATCTGACATGCAGCGCAGGTAGCCCCTTCGGGACCTGCGTTGCAGCGTAGGTAGCCTTTGTTGCAGCTGCACTGAAGAGACAACTCTCGTCTCTCTCAGATTCCGGGTCACGGTTTGCTCAAAAATCAATGGTTTTTGGCCAAATCAGAGGCTATCAGCCAAGTATACACTAGAGGATGATTAAGGAAGATGAACACTATCACAAAGAGCTAAAAAGAGTCCTTGTGGATCAGCTCTTCAAATCATAAACATGCCCAGCACTGAGCTAGAGTAGCTGCCCTCTACTTTGCATTCGAAGGATTCGAATGCAGTTCAATTCGGTACTCCCTTTGTTTAGGAAATGAATAGCAAGAAACACAAGCTACCAACAAGACACGATCCCCAGCGGAGTCGCCAGTCTATTGTGGGGAAAAGTATCCAACACGGAATGACCCTATCCCACTCTAAGGGTGATAGTTCCTTAGCAACAGCTGAAGCAAAGCTATCTAAAGTTACTTCTTTATGACATGCAAGAGATGAAAGGAAGAGATCCACTTACCGATGTCTTGCGCAAATGGTCGATCCAATCTCCTCTATTTGCCGCTCGCTCCCAGCTCCAAGTCTTCTCACGGGCCCAACTACACGAGATCCTGCGAATAAGACAAGAAAAGGAAACTACGAGAAGCATGCATTCATAATTGATTCAAGGATTAGCATAAATCAAATACGCAAGTAAGACAAAACACCTTTGAAACACATGCGGATAGAAGAACCTCAAATGCTTTATTAATATAAGGAAGTAAGGTTCAGGCGGTGATACAACCGTGAGAGGTCCAATCCAGCATCACCTTCCCGACGAAAAGAAATCTCCTCTTCACCTCCCTCAAGCAATCACCCAATACTCACAACTGTAAACCAACAGCAATTCTTTGCACAAAATTCTGGCCTCCAGATCCCATGGGATGAGATCCTTATATAGAGTTTTGGAGTGAAGATAAGTCAGCTTGATGTGTGACTTGTTGTCCTCTTCAACTCCAGTTGTTCTTCAGTCCTTGAGCCCACTCGGAGTTTCTACCTTCCACTTGGAGTTTTAGAACCTCTTGACTCATCATTAGGCGAATCTTCTGATCCAAGTGTCATTTTGGAAGCTTCCTGGGCACTGGCACATTGAGAAAAGATTCCTCCACATGTCAAAGTATGCCCAGCACAGGTAGCCTTTGTTGCACTTGCTATGCAGTGCAGGTACACCATAGAGCTTTTGACATTCAGCGCAGATGCTTAGTGGAGCAGCTGCTTTGATCCAAAATTGACCTGTTTTTGAGTGTTTTTCAGTGGAGAACTGATCTGTAGTGCTGTGGTTTGCTGACCTTGTTCCTCTAGGGGTAGGAACAACATGTTTAGGGACTTTGGATCCCTCAGATTATTGACATTTCATGCTCCATGCTGTAAGGCACAAAAATGTCTATAACAGGATCCCTCCTAGAGACCACCTCCGTAGTAGCAGAAGCACCAAGTATCTGCATCATCCCCATAGAAGCGCCTTCATTCCTCACATCAGATTGTGCAATAGCAGCCACCTTTGGCTTAGAAGGACAATTCTTCACCGTGTGTGGTCCAGCACATATCCAACACTTCAAGGCTTTCTTCATCTTCGAACTATCATTTGATTTCGAAGCATCTTCCTTCTTCTTATCTTTCGGTTTATCGGACTTCTTCTTCCTATCATCAGAAGTCTCATCATAATGCTCCACCAACCTGTCAACAGTAGCAAAAGCTTCCTCAAGTGTCCTAATCTTCTGCCTCTTCACTTCATTGCGTGCCCAAGGATTCAACCCAATAATGAAGTTGAACACCTTGTCCCTTTCCGCCATGTCAGGAAGTTCCAGAGTTGCACTTGCAAACTCCCGCTGATATGATTGTAGGCTCCCGGTCTGCTTTATGTACTTAATCTTCGTCCTTGCTTCCCATGTTTCGTCCTGAGGACTGAAATGAGTCTGCAAAGCCTTCTTCATGTCATCCCACAAAGTAATGTCATCGGCACTACCATTGGCAATCTGATCCAACCTCCTTCGCCACCACATCTTAGCATCCTTTGTTAAGAACTGAGCAGCTACCTTGACCTTTGTCTCATCATCAGATAGACCCAACCGTTCCAAGTATTGCTCCATGTCCCATAGAAAGTTGCCAAGAGTCTTTGCATTCCTTGTGCCATCATAAGATTCTGGTTCCTTGACCTTCACATGAGGCACTCCTCCACCTGAGTTATGCCTCACGTCCTTCTTCAACACTGCGATCTCATCCTTGGCTTCGTCAAGAGTTTTCTTCAAGTTCACGATCTCTGCAAGACCCTGATCCCTTGCTTCTTCAACCTCCTTGACCCTTACTTCAATTTGTGTACACATAAGATCAGTGTACTCATACTGCGTCCAGAGTTCATCATGTTGTGTTGGGAGTTCATCGAGCTCTTACTTCGTCTTCAAATTGGCCTCTTGTTCTTTAGCGAACAAGTCCATCTTTTTATCCCAAGAAGTCTCCATATCCTCCATCTTTTCCAACACCTTTTCAATGAACCCAATAGTAGTATCCTTCACAACGTGACTAGACCCAGCCTAAGATTCGACTTCCATCTCTAACAGCTTCTTCCTCCTTTGTAATCTAGTTTCAACCATCCAACAGCTTCACCAAGTCACCTGTAATTAGAACTAACCCTTGTTCCACTTGTGTGAAACGGTTTCCTTCACCTGTAAGCACCCTTTCCACTATCACGAGTAACCCTACTCTACGGCTTTAAACCGAAGTCTTGTTCTCACCTGTCAAGTGTATACCGGCTTCAATGCTTCAACACCTGAACCTGTTCACAAGCTTCAAACCTTCACGAGCAATCCTACTCTAACGCCAGCTCAAACCGAGCTCTGATACCAACTGTCATACCCCTACACCTGCGGTAGTCTTCCAACCGCTTATAGCGAGGTGCGGCACCACCGAACGCTTTCTTTTCACCAATACTAACATTGATGGACTATGCCTACTTTCACTTTAACATTACTTAGCTTGTGTTTCGCAACCAAGTAAACATACAATTATCCTCTATACTTAATGAAGCCCATACTCATTCATTATCCATAGCAATCATAACAAGAACATCAACAATTGCAACAAGTATAAAGGGGAGGGGAAACTCCCGAACAAGTCCTCCCGACAATATATTATAACGAGTCTTTCTTCAATAATACAATACAAGTAATGCTTGGCAGACTCCAAGCCAATACTTAGTTTCTTTTACAAAGCAGGCATAACAACCTTTACAATGAACATGTGCACATCTTGCACAAGAGTGGGTGCTCACCCGAGTCACTGAGACACTCTGCCAAAACCCGGCACAAAACTGCACTTAGAATGACCTTGGACGCACCTCGCCCAATCCACAATCAGCTCTAAATATAGACCAACTTGCACACCTTAGAACTGCGCATTAGCTATGCGCATTCCACTCTTGGACTGCGCCCTTTTACCCTTGCTCCTCTCTAGAAGTGCGAGCTCCAAGTGCGAGTTGTTGGATGCCAAATGAATCACAACGCAGGTTTATATATACACATGTTATCATGGGTGGTGGCACTACAACCAACCCCCAAACATGTTTTAATGCACACCCCAAATGCGCACTTATGTGGTCGGCCTTGCCTTCGTGCAAGGCTCCTCACGCCAAGGTATAAACTCCCCATTCACTCCACACATTTTGTTAAGTGTCGCAACGCTCTCATGTATCGTCGCATTGTTGTTCCGTCTTTCATCGCATTTCCTCCGCAACATTGTCACATGTCCTGTTAGCGCGTGCCCGTCGTGTCCGGCGCCCGTCGCACCATCACTCGGAGGCCTTACACCTAGGGGGGTAATCTAAAGGTTCTCCCTTTGGACAGAGGGACTTTGGCATATTACAAGTCAAACTTAATATTTTCCCCCAAAAGAGTACCCTAGCTATGTGACATCAACAAACCATAAGTAGGATGGACATTTAGGACCTATCATTATATGCTTTCATGGCATCTATACCACGTTAACCACTAGATATTTAATATTTAATTATTCTTTCAAGTGTGCTAACTCAATGGAAGAGATTCTGCCTTACAAGCACGAGGTTTGTGGTTCGAGCACTAACATGAGTTAATCAACAATTTTGTAGTTTATTTTTAATTAAATGTTTTTATATCGATTTATTTCAATGGTGAGATATTTCTGGATTCATTGTTTTATATTGTCTCTCAAGAGATAAAATTGATCTTTAAATAATTTGTTTATAGTCTCTAGAGAGACAATAGGTAGTATTAAAGACATATTGTTTCTAATCCGAATGTTGTCTCGATAGAGACAAAAATGAAATTTTATCGAGAGACAAAAGTAAAAATGTCTCTGAAGAGAGGATAATGACAATATTTTTTAAGACAATAATCTTTAAGACAATAATTTTTGAGACACTCGACAATATTTAAGACAATACACCAGTTTTTTTTGTTTTATGTTAAGAAAACTTACCCAAAAATTATGTTAAATGTTGTCTTAAAACCCTCCTTTATGTAGTAGTGACACATGCATCACTACATGACAGCAAGAGTGAATGTTGTTACCAGATATATTTAGTATATAAATTCTAGTTTTTACATATTAAGTATAGATTATTTAGTTTGTGTAAATTTTAATTCTTATATCATAAATTAAATATGATTAAAAAAAATTAAATTTCTTAGCACTTTAGAAATTAAAATAATTCAAAGATATCCAATCTCAACCTATCTTCCCATAATCCTGATAATAACATCTAAGTACTGACCGGATGGTTTTTCTATCCTCAATTAAAACTAGCCCTAGCCTTTTTACTTACTATTTTCAAATTTGATATTTCTTTGTCTTTTTCAATGCTGGCTGTTGTAGAAGGGAAATGACACTTATTATAACTAACTTCTACAATACACTATGCTAAATTGTGACAGTATCGTTGGATAGTATGTTGAAAAGTTATCATTGTGCAGCGCTTAGAATTTATGGGGACTCTTTTGGATTTTCTTATCACGCGACATTTCTATTCAACGTACGCAGGACTATCTCCAGGATTTTTAACAGATTTTCGCTCGTCAACTGTCAACAATGAGAATTTTCCATGTGCTGCTGTGAAATATAACATTCAGAAATATCTTCGTCATGATTCAGACTCTCTAATGAATCAAGTAACGAAGTTTATAACTTATGTTGACCAAATTAAGGAAGGGAAATGTGAATTTAAGTCTTCTGGCGGCACAGAAGCAGGACCAGAGGCAACTAAATACCATGTTTTTTCAACTGTGACAAGGTTTTTGTGTGCTTTAAAAAAGATTGAAAGGCATGTTTTCGTTTCTTGAGTATGTTCTTGAGCAGTTCATAGTGGTTTTCTTGGTTCCTCCTCTTTGAGTGTTCTTTTTATTCTGACCAGGTGTTGGGAGATATAATAGAAAGCATTGGAGGTGCTATATTCCTGGATACCCAATTCGATTTTGAATGTGTATGGCGGGTAATGAAGCGTATTTTCTCTCCTATTGCTACACCTCACACTCTGCAGCTGCAGCCACTGCGCGAGGTACAAGAAATCTGTTCTGAACATCAGTACTGAAACGTTGAATGGGTTTTCGAGGAACAGGTGGAAGGAGTTGTGGCCACCAGAGTAGTTCATTTTGAAGAATCAGGTCATAAAGATATGCAAAGATCGCCGCTGCCCAACAAATTTTATTGCGAATGTAGGTAATATAATTTACTTTTCGTGGTTTATGATTTAAGAATTACATTTATTTATTTATTTATTATCTACGCTCAGGTTAAGTTGAGTCTAGCCGCGCCAGTGTTGAATGAAAAAACGAACTGCCCGGATCTGCCCACCGGTGAGATAAATTACATTAATTGATTTGTGCTATTCCTTCTGAAAAGTAATATACTTGTTTTGTATCACAGGAAAGAGGTTTAGATCATAGCGGCCGGCGGAATGATATTGACAAGGTAACTTTGGATACTAATGGAGGTGAAGATGAGCCCGTGGAGGAAGTGCGAGGAGGATATTAATTTAAAAGTAGAATATGTAACTGCTAGCAGTGCTGGTGGACAAATGGAAGAATTTGGGATGGTTGTTTCACAACATCAACCTCTCAAGGGAAAGAGATGTCAAGAAAATCCATTTCGTGATAGCATAATGATTTCTGTGGAGGGTGATGCATATTCAACTACACCTAGAGTCCACAACTAGAGAGCTTACATTGGAAGATGCCACTGCTTCCAATGCCAAGGCAGCCAAAAGGTTTTTTGAGACTTCAGTGAATTCCCGAACATCTCAGCATCATGCTTTTGAGAAATTTGACGGTCACAAATGTTTGTGATAGCATAATGATGTCTATGGAGGGTGGTGATGCATATTCAACTGGGCACCCGCAATCTACAACTACACAGTTTACCTTGCAATAGCCCATTCGTCCCAATGCCAAGGCAGCTAGAAGGTTTCATGGGGCTTCAGTGAATTCCAGAACATCTCAGCATGATACTGATCATGTCAATAAGAACTAGTGTCCTGACCGTATGTTGTGTAAAACTTATTTTACATTTCTTTTGGTTCTAAATTGTCGTAATGGTATTGGATAACATGATAAAGCACCATATTGCTTTTTAAAGTTTACAACAAATTTCTAATCTCTCAAGATTAACTATTGTTATAAGGAGGATTTACACAAGCCTCATATGTTACAATGGTTTTTAGGAGTTCCATCATTTGATTCATGAACACTGACGAGAAAATAAAAACCAGAACCATGTATAGATAATGTATATATTCGTGTTTGGTGAAACTATTGTTATCACAATGATTCTAGAGAGAGTCAAGGAATGATATTAGTTGAATGTACCATGTAAATCCTTGTGTTATTGTCATTTATTTTGGTATTCCCATCTCAATTTTATTAGTAATTGCAGACTTATTATCTCCTCTTTGTTGACCAATTCAGATGGTTTGGCCAGCAGCATTATAACTTGTCATCGAGATGAGAAAAACAGTATACCGTGTGGTCAATCAGGCTTTTTTGCAGGTGTGTAGCTCACCACCACCACCACTCTTTGTGGAAGCCTCACACATCTCATTTGTTTTTAAAACTTATAGCATATTTGAAATTTCAGGATTTTTGACATGTTATTTGAATGCCAAAAATTCAAATCAACTTAAGAGGAAACTCTCCATTATTATTATTAAATTTATAATTCTAAAAAAATAAACTCAGAAAAATATCAAATTTATAATTTAAAAAAAAATAAAGATTAAAAAATATAAAAACAAAATATATATAATAAAAGAAATTAGCTTATATAAATTAATAGTTTACAATTAAAAATAAATTAGAGTACACAATTTTAAATTAGAGTACACAATTTTTATGAGGGTTGAAAAAGATGTATAATTATAAAAAGCTAAACTAAATAAATTAGATTATATAATTTTTATGATTGTTGGAAAAGAAATATAATTATTAAAAAATAAAAACAGAAAACTAGAAAAGCAGAATATAGAAAATAAAGAGAGTTTATAATTTTATTTAATACAATAGAACACATGATTCTTCTTTCTTTCTATTGATATAAACAAAGATAAATATATCTTACTCACTACAATATACATTAAATTATATTCACTAAATAAATACCTTGAAAGTAGCTATCCAAGGCTGAAAGTGAAAAACACCCTAGATTGATATATGAGTGAAAACATTTGAATAATTGTTTACAATACTACTCTCCAACTTATTTTCAACAATAACCTTAATATATATTACTAAGAAAATTTGATCAAAATGAAAAGATTACAATTACCTCAAGAATTTGGAATATCTATCATTCATACACACACACACACACACACACATACACACACACACAAACTACAAGTACAATAAAATTATATATATATATATATATATATATATATATATATATATATATATATATATATATATATAAACA
Source organism: Pinus tabuliformis (assembly GCA_031772625.1). Lineage (NCBI taxonomy): Eukaryota > Viridiplantae > Streptophyta > Pinopsida > Pinales > Pinaceae > Pinus > Pinus tabuliformis. Next base: position 642,115,988 of record CM062816.1, on the reverse strand, counting down.
CAGAGTAAATTGAAAATCAGGCTAAATCTATTATGGTGAAAAAAATTCTCATAACACTAAATGCACTTGAATATACAATCCCACACCATTAATGTGCATTACCAACTTAATTTAAAGAATTGAGAAGACTAAAATGTGTACATTTCCACATTTCAACACAATTGATTCTATAAGCTTTAAGTTAAATTTGTAAGTACTTTTAGAATAATAAGATTAGCTTTTTTCATTAGCAAAAGTTGAGTTTTAATCATGAAAATTATGTTAAATTTAATATATTAGTATGTTTTACAATTTTAAACCTTTATTAGATTTTATATAATTAGTATTCGGTATTGTTACAATAATTTAGATATTTATAAAAGTATAAATAATATAAATATAATTTAAAAATTAATATTATAATATAAATACTTATATTTGGAGTTTGTAATATTATTATAATATAAATATGTGTATTTAGATTTTGTAAAGATTTTTTCAATAACTTGGATTTATGGTAATAATATTTATATGGAAAATAAATAAATTAAGAAAAAAAACTAAAATTAACCTACATACATGTTTTCCAAGTAGGTCTAAGGAAGGTTCAAGGAGGTCCACCCAAATTGTTGCATGAAATTTGCAAAAAGAACAAATGGCCATCTCTAGTGTTTAAGTGTGCAGAACTAGGTAATTCTCACAAAAGAAGGTGACTAGACATGTCTAAGTAAAATGTTTGGTTCATTTAAGATTTTGGAAGTAATATGTTCTCACTTTCATTTTATTTTACAGTTATGTTTTTAATGTTCACGTTCCATGCATAGACTTCCATGAAGTTAGTGGGAAAGAAATGCTTACAAAGAATATTGCCTAGGATGCTCCAGCGTTTATGATGCTTTGTCAATTTAAAATGAAAGGACTTTTTCCCCTTGATGTAACATCTTCAACTATGCTTTTTGAATTTCAAAAGTAGTTTCAATGATGCATTATGAGTTTCAAAGGCAAGGACTTTTACGACTTGACTCTTTTGTTTTTTCTACAGAAAAATCGTAATCTTTCATTAATATAGAAAAATTACATATAGTATATGCTTGACAGCATATGCGCTTCATGTCATTTTGGAATATGTCCAGAATATCTACAATCCCATTCCTTTGAATGTCTGTATCAAAAGATCAAAAAATCATCACGCGGGATGATCCTGTATAGAGTTTAAGACATATATACACCTCGCAGGCTGTTGTGGATAAATAAAACTAAAATATCTACATCATCATATATAGCCGAAAGTCTACAAATATTTAGGTGCCACCCACATGATGATATGTTTGATCTATGTAAGGTCTATGATAGTACTAGTATTATGTAGTACACCTCTATTCGTGGATTATCCACTGTCCTCTTGGTAGGTGCATGGCCTCCTTGGAAAAGTCGTCGGCACTGTTGTTATGTTCCCTGTAAATATGATGAACAAATATGGAATTAAATAGAGATTTGTAATGCTTCACTTCATCCAAAATGTTAATAAGAGTGTGTGCATGGCATCTAGTGTTATTGTTGATCCAATTTATAATGATATTTGAGTCACCAAAAATTTGTATATCTCTGCATTCATGATTTAGAGCAAAATGCAATAGATGACGGAGTGTGATTAATTCTGCAAAATTGTTCGTTCCTTCACCCAAGCCCAATTTGACTCTGTAGAAATGTTGGTCGGTAAGGTAGAGAAGGAAGCCACCCCCGCATCCTTGTTGTTGGGCTGCTCGATTAAAAAAAGGCCACATTGTGGAGTGGTCTATAGGTTCGAGAGTAGTAGGTCTGCGTGGGAGAGGCAGAGAAAATGCAGGCAGCTCAAGGTAGGATGCTATGATTTTTGCAGTTATACAATGCCATCTCGTCATGCTATCCTCAAAAGTCATTTTATTTGTAGCCAACCCTATAGCCCAGCAAATAATCACAGGAAGGCATGGTAGATTTGTTCCTATGTGTGCATTGTTCCAGGCTTCCCATGTTGTTGTTATACTATCTCCCTTCCATTCACCCGTTTAGTGAACCTAAGCAACAATATATCTCCATAACTGCTTGGTAGTATTGCAGTTAAGGAACAAGTGCTCGGTCGTTTCAGAACTTTGTTTGCATAAGATGCACCAATGAGGTCCATACATGGATCTGTGTGTGAGGATGTCACATGTGGGTACTTTATTTCGAAGGATGCACTAGAAGAAAAGTCTGGCTCAGGGAGGAGTTTTAACTTCCAAATGTTTTGCCACCAATTTTGTAGGTGTTCAAGTTGTTTGTCTTGTAGCAGACACAAGTAGCTATTTCTGGGAAAACTAATGTCTTTTCGATCAACTAGCCCTCTAGGTTTAGCAGCTACCCTAGAAACAACAGTTTAAAGTAATTCAATGATTTCTTCTATGCATAACAGAAAGATCGGGGGACCAACCTGAAACTTCTGCTTAATCCCTTGCTTGATCTCTCTCCCCCTTGACAGAGCTTGCAACTCCTCCCCGTACTTATCCTGCTTGGAGAGTACCTATAGAAACATAGTAACGAAGAACCATCAAAGCATCTTGATCTATTATAACATAAACACTACAAAATTAGATATATAATGAACATACAATAGCATTCAGAAATGATAACATTCACAATTGCACAACCATATGGAAGAAAACTTGAAGAACTTTATTAAATAGAAGGGATAATTACAACCCCGTTGTTTGATCCAGCATCATCCTCCCAGCATCAATTCCTCCTCACCTCATGAAATAGCAAGATCGCACAAACAATACAATGCTCTTTTACTCAAATACAAACTATCAGCACTTCCTTGCAATTCACAATATTCCAGCCTCTGGATCTCTTAGATGAGGGATCCATTTATAGATGTGTGCAAGGGTGTGATTCATCTCTCGGGTTTTGATTAGTGTCATTCCACTTGTTACAATTTGTTCCACTTGGAGATTTCTTGGATCTCTTACTCATCGCTAGGCGAATTCAGAGATGCAAGTGACATAGGAGAAGTTTCTAGAAGATTCCATGAGCAACCACCTAGCAAATTGTCTCAGACATTTGTCCATTCTCGCCCATCGCACCCTATAGAAGGCCCAACAGTATGCATCACACCTAGCCAGTGTAATACTCAGTATGCATCGCACCATGCTAGTGGACCAGTCAGTATGGTTCAGTTTAGGCCATTTCTGGATAGTTTCTCAGGTGGAACTTTTGGGGAATGATGCCATGAGGTGACCATGTTCTTTTGGGGTATAAAACAACTCTTTTAGGGGTTGAAGAGCCCTAGTTTATCGACATATAGGTTTGCGGTTGAAGTTCCCAAATATGTCTATAACAGTTGCCCCCTAAAGCATGAAGTCATAAATCTTGATGTCGGGTGAAATTCTTTATCATGAGGATCTGAGGTTTCGAACTGGAAGGTGACCTACATTAGTTACAATATAATAGATCATCATAATATAATTTTCATGATTCAGCTAAGGTGGGAATTCCCATTCTTAGCTTTATAAATTCATTTCATGTACATAGATCAGATGGTCATCTGTAGATGCAGACTAGTTATTCTTCAGATGTAGAGTAATGACCCTTGTGTCGAATGACCATCTATGCAGTGCCTTTGTACATTTGATGCTTTTATATCCTTGAATATATCGCAGCCTGGATGGGTGAAACTAGATCTAGGGTCTTCAAACTCATTCAATCTTCGCCCGATGTACAAGTCAATCCATGTGAATATATGTTCTGTAGTCATGGAAAGACATCACCCGATTACCAGCCAATAATGTGAGTTGTTAACAAGCGTGAGAGGAATCACCAATATTGGTAATGACCCTCAAGGTACTACAGTACAATTCAGGTGGTGTGAATATATGATCTGACGTTGAACACCATGAAAAATCTTTCGGTCGAAGGCCATTGATGTCAACATATCGCCGAAAGTGAGAAACTTGCCATTGAGCCATGCAAGCTTCAATGCATTAAAAGGGGTATTTCTAATCCAACTTCTTGGATAATGAGCTGATGTCGACAAGAAGTGACTCGTCATAGGAGGGCCTTGATGTATCCCACATCTACGACACAAAATGAAGCAAATGATTTTTGGAGGCAAAAACGATCTCACGACACAAGGTTCAGGAATGGCGCTCATGAAAAAATGAAGGTTGGAGGTATTGCAGTGGATGAGGCATTAACTAGATTGTGGTTTCTCAACTGAATGACTTCTCTTGAACATGTCGGCGACACTGAGATGGATTAGTAGCATTAACCCCAAAAGATGGATGGTGTAAAATACCAATGGTGAGAAGACCAGTGAAAGGAATAACCCAATTCGACTCAATAATGATGATGGAGTGAAAGTTTCATGTTCAAGAGCGACCTGCTACCATAAATTCCTCAAGTTTCTTCCATTTTTCCCCAGTCATTGCTGACCAATACCTCTTTATTTTCATCAAGCTTGAGGAGGATAACATATGCTTGTTCTATAATTTTCCCTTCGGGCAAACCTATCGCTATGTTTTAACAAGCCTAGCGATAATGAAACTCAGTGTTGTTTAGAATTGACAAGTTTTTCACTATTGCTTTAATGAGTTTAACGACAAGGATAACTCGGTCCTTTTCATATTTAGAGAGTTTGAAAAGGGAAGAAAAGAAAACTCCAGAAGTTCCTTTTCGTGAGATAATCCCTTAGGTCCGAAAAAGGATAAAATAATACGAAAGGGATGACTTTTCCGATCACTTTAATGCGCTGAAAAAGACAAGCACTCAAACTTTTTCGCGAGATAATCCCTCAGGTCCGAAAAAGATTAAAATATACAGGAGGGATGGCACTTCCGATCACTTTAACAATCTACAAAGGCCAAATCCTTGACAATATTTTCATATTTAACGAGTCTGAAAAGGGTTTAAAGGAGACTCGATTTTGAGGAACAAGTGGTATCTAGGGTAGCAACTAGTTCCAGGTAAGCTTGGGACTTCTGAAAACATGGTGGTTTCTATGAAGAGGTTGGCTAACAATACCACTCGTTGCAACTATTCGTCAAAAAGGGTAAACAACCAAGTGGAAGCATATGATCGGCGAAAAGAATGGAGGTGATGAGAGGTACACAACCAAGGCTCAAATGGCTGATAGCATGGAGATTACAAAGGTTAATTACCTGAAGGTGGGTTCATTTTTTAACGAGCTTGAACCATATGGGGAACTATGCTCAATTTTGGTTTCATACTTTTACAAGCTTAAAATGAAAAAACTATGCTTGGAGTCGATTTCACTTTTAAACAAGCTCGAAATGACAAAATTAAAAAGCTAGAAAAGACAAAACTAAAAAGCTAGAAATGACAAAACTAAATATTGAAAATGAAAATTGAAAGTGGGAAAAAGGTTTTGCATGCCCCCAGCATGATGAAAGGGAGAGTCTCCTGTAACCATATGGAAACTACTAAGATTAGGTAGGATGGTTTCATCCAGAAGACAAAACACTTCCTTGGCTTCAACTGCAGAATAGACAAAGGTGAATGGTGTGTCAGACCAATCACATAACCTATAGGGAAACTTATCCTTTCAACTAGGTTCATCCGCAAAATAGACAAGGGTGCATGCCCCCTAAGCTTCGTTACATTCATGAGACTACTCATGGAAATTAGGTGGATGGAATGAAGGTTAAAGAGATATCTCTGATGTAAAAGGACCATTTAGGGATGATGATTGAATTGCAGATATGCTTGGACCAGGAAATGAAAGCTAGTCAATGGTGACAATTTTACCTTCATGTGGGAAACACATCACTCACAAGAGTGTTGACTCAATAGCTTCCATGATATAAACATAGTCACTTCCAAGGAGTAGATTGTAGTCTAATGGTCTTGGGACTACCATCACGTTCAGATGAATGGTTTTCCTTCCCAAAGTGATCGGTAACTTAGGAAGGATCCCTAAGGGTCGATTGGTTCCTTTGTTAAAGCCTGACAGATTTTGCGTAATAGGCATAAGAGATGGCTAACCAAGCACTTTCCAAGCAGTTGAGGAAAGGATACTCACTAATGCGCCCTCATCCATGATAGTGCCAGACACAATCATTTTGTAAACTTGTACTATGATCTGGAAAGCTAAATGAGAAGGAAGGTGAGATCTTGCTCATCAATTCCAATCAAAGGAAGTGACTAGAATACTTGGAGGTGGTACCAGATAAATGGGTGAATTAACTCCTTGAGTTACAAGAACTGGGGGATTTTCCTCCTATTGTGAAGGAACGGGTGGATTGCCCTCAAGTTCATCGGAATCTGAAGTAATAAAAAGAATTTGAACAATATCATTTCCACTCTCTTCCGGAAGGGTACGATTTTCTAAAGGTAAAAGTGGGTCAACTGTCACCTTAGCCTATTGATTTTGATCGGGTATAGACTCATAAGATTCACTTTCACATAGAGTGGTTTTGACCTGACGGTTGATTTAAGTCAGTCCATTTTTCAACTAGTAAAGGAATTGGGGAGAGTTTCTTGTAGCCAGATGGAAGTCACTGCGATGAAGCAGGACGGCTATCCAACACTCTCTTGAATTCATACAAAAATGGACAAAGGAGAAGGGTGTGGTTCCCTTCACATAACCTACATGGAAACCTATTCTTTCTCATCTATACCTGAACTTTTTTATCACTACTTGAAGGTGTGTTATCAACATGATCTTCAGAAGTTGATGACATAGGATGGTGTGAATGAGGACACCATTCTTTCAAGGTTCAAGGAAAGCAAGGATAATATCGAGAAAATTGGTCACCTGCACAAAGTACACATTGAAATTTGGCTTTGGAATGTCTAATGTGTACATTTTCACCGGATGATGCATTCAAAGTACTGGTTGTTTGGTTGCCCCCATGCTGAATTGGCTTCTTCTTCTTCTCCTTCCCTTTCTTCTTCTTATTAGCCACCTGGTTACTAGCATCACTACTTTAACCAAGCTAAGAGGAAGAAGGTGAGGGAGAAACAAATGAAGAAGAAGACGAAGGGTCAACTTTAGCATCGACTGGAGGTTGATTCGATTGCAGAGGAATCATAGTATTTTGAACCACGAAGGTTGAAAACAACCATACTTGTAGGCCAATGGTAATTCCTAGAAGGGACAATGTATCCATATATAGAGCACCAATATTTCCCCAAGAGGAAAAAGGACTAAGATTCCCCTCGAAAGGGATTCCTTGATTGGTGGATCCCAGTTTTGTCTCCATATATCTCAACTTAAGATCGACTCAGGAACAGGGATGTTACTCTGAATTCAATTAATTTTAAAGACTCTTTGACACAACTTTGATTTTTCAGTTTTTAAGAGTCGAGAAATAGCTAAAGATGACTCTAGTCCCCTTCGATTTTTAATGAGCCTGAAGTGACAAGTGCTCAGATTTACCTTTTCTTTTAAAGAATCAAAAAGGAAAAAACGTGACTACTCTAGAAAATCTAGAGAGAGGGATTACCAAACCAATTGTAAAACTGAATATACACCTTGGTGATAAATTAAAAAGAAATGACCAAGGACTTATGTACGACAGTCAATCTTCTCAAATGTTGTCTTCACTGCATTGTGATTAATAAGGCGGCAGACTCAGCTTCCTATGGATAAAGGATATAAGCCTATTGTGGTCTCCCATTATATACGTGACGGTACGGGGAGCACACGTCCATGCTAGTACTTGTCGTATCAAGGAGGAGGAATCACCCAACCTTCAATGAAAACAATAGTTACTAGTTTTTACGACGCCGGAACACGTCTCTAGCCTAGACCTCTAGATGTGTTGCGTTAATTTCCAAAGCGTTGTTAGGTTCATTGAAATCTATTTTCGAGTTGATCTTGTTTAAATTTTGTCTTTCAATGGTTCAGAGCGTGATGTTGATTTGAAATTCCTAAAATGCAATCTACAATGATGAACAATTTTTGTTTATTTTGAGCAATGAAAATCCTTGCTACTAGGGAAAGAAGATTACAATTCTTTCAAACAAAGAGAAAAGAGCACACACTAGTGCATTTTCCTGAATCATTTTTCACACACAAACTAAATTCAAATGCAAATGCATGTATTTGTTTTCATTTCCCTTAATGTGAAAAATGCCAAAAAGCAAAACTGAATGTAGCAAAGATCTGAAATATTTTTCTCAAAGCAATATTTTCGACAATTTCTTTTTCAAAAGAGAAAGGAAGACTAAATGACACCTTTCAATTATGAATAAAAAATGCTTTTGACACTTCAAATAAAAACAAATCAAAGCAAACACATGATGAAAATTTCAATCGACTATCCAGGGAAGGAAGAATCCACAACACTTCACTTTCTGACACAAAATGACAATTACGACACTTTTTGTACCAAAGCGACAGATCAATTTAAGTAACTTTTCAACAAAGGATTGTAAATGATGGAAAAATACATAAAAACATTTACTAATCCTAATCTATGGAGGCTTATCTATGTGATGCAAGCAGGTTTCAGTAAGGAAGTACTGTTAATGAGCAGCAAAACAACTAAAAAAAACTGAAAACAAGGACAAAAATCCCAAATTTCTAGAATGGAAATAGGTTCAGTCAGTCATCACACCTGGGCTTCACAGAAACAAAGATGCATCGCACTTTACACACTTGGTAAGTGTGATTCATACTGGGTTACAGTGACAAACAGTGCGATGGGCCAGGGAGTGCAACTGAAGTGGGTTTTCGCTCAGATTTGCAGCTGTTTTCAGTGAGTTAAGCTGAGCTATGATTGAAAGTAAAGAGAAAAGTATAGAGGAATGACTTGAGAGGTTACTAAGCTACCAAAAGGGAACCTAGAATGCTTGTAAGTCAAATTTTTAATTTATAAACTAAACCAAAGATTAATTGAAGTAGCATTCAACTACCATGCAATTGTATAGAAAGAGAGGTTCGAAGGCTACCTGGCTGACTTCAAGCTCTATCTATTGTTAATAAAACAAAAAATAACAACAAACAAACATCTATTCATTCCCTAGTGAGTTGCCAATTTGTTTATGGGAAAACTATTGTCTTTTCGATCAACTAGCCCTCTAGGTTTGGCAGCTACCCTAGAAATAATAGTTTAAAGTAATTCAATGATTTCTTCTATGCATAATAGGTAAGAGAAAGATGAGGGGACCAACCTTTTTCTTAATCCCTTGCTTGATCTCTCTCCCCCTTGACAGAGCTTGCAACTCCTCCCCGTACTTTTCTCGCTTGGAGAGTACTTGTAGAAACATAGTAACAAAGAACCACCAAAGCATCTTGATCTATTATAACATAAACACTATAGAATCAGATGTATAATGAACATACAATATCATTAACAAATGATAACATTCACAATTGCACAATCATATGGAATAAAACTTGAAGAACTTTATTAAATAAAAGGGAGAATTAAAACCCAGTTGTCTAATCCAGCATCTTCCTCCTAGCATCAATCCCTCTTCACCTCATGAAATAACAAGATCACACCAACAATACAATGCTCTTTTACTCAAATACAAACTATCAGCACTTCCTTGCAATTCACAATATTCCAGCCTATGGATCTCTTAGATGAGGGATCCATTTATAGATGTGTGCAAGGGTGTAAGTCATATCTAGGGTTTTTATTAGTGTCATTCCACTCATTACAATTGGTTCCACTTGGAGATTTCTTGGATCTGTTACTCATCCCTAGGTGAATTCAGAGAGGCAAGTGTCATAGGAGAAGTTTCTAGAAGATTCTATGAGCAACCACCTAGCAAATTGTCTCAAACATTTGTCCATTCTTGCCCATCACAACCTATAGAAGGCCCAAATAGTATCCATCACACCTAGCCAGTGTAATACTCAGTATGCATCGTACCTTGCCAGTGGAGGAGTCAATATGGTTCAGTTTAGGCCATTTTTGGATGGTTTCTCAAGTGGAAATTTTGGGGAATGATGTAATCAGGTGATCATGTTCTTTTAGGGTATAAAACAACTTTTTTAGGGGTTGAAGAGCCCTAGTTTATCGACATATACGTTTGGGGTTAAAGTGCCCAAATATATCTATAATAGTATCCCTCCTTTGGAGTGTAGATTCCAGATTCTGCCATGCACCACATAAGCTCATCCGGTCCCTCCTTGATATGGATATGTGACTCATTCAATGCATTTATATAGTTAATCTAGATAAAGTGCCATTGTGGAGGTAGGTTTAGCTAAGTGGCATAGTTCCATGCTTGAGTAAAAACAAAGGTATTCTCCTGATCCATAATTTGTGAAATTACCTTGATGTCTTGTTGATTTAAGAGTAGAGTAAGATCTCTTGGGAGGTGACATCGACCCCCTCTCCTAGTCCAGGGATCCAGACCAATGCACGCACTAGTTCCTGCATTTATCCTCCAGGCCAGGTGGTTCAGAATGAGAAGAAGAGAGTAAAGCAAGGCTTTTCAAACTGAGGATATGCCTATCCTATTCCATCGAGGCATCCTTATCCAGTCCATAATTTGGTGAGGCCAGATATATTTGTGGTAAGAGATGGATGTCCAAAGGTTATGCTTGGTAAGGAGAGTCCATCCCATTTTTGCAGCCAGAGCTTGTGCAAATTGGGTTAGATCTTTGAGGCCCCATCCTCCCCATTCTTTAGGCAAAGTAATCTTGATCCAACTTATCCAAGTAAAGGCACTTTTGTCCTGGCATCCATTCCATAGATATCTGCAACAAATCTATTTGAGATGGGCCATGATGCATCTAGGTATCCATGCTAATGCCATCCAGAAAATCAGTGTGGCTTCCAGAACAGATTTTATTAGCACCAGCCTGCCAGCTCTGGACAAGAAGCGATGGCACCAATGTGAAATTATTTTCTCTAATTTGATGACCAACTAGTTCAAATTTGCAATCTTTTGACTCATGGGCTTGATCCAGAAACCTAAGTATTTGAAACCCTATTCCAGAGGACGAGGGCTATAAGGAAAGTGCTGCGAGGCAAAGGTGGATTGCTGAGTAGATGTATGGGCCAGCATGATCATGGATTTTGCATGATTTTCCAACATACCCATAGCCTTAGAGAAGGTGGCAAGGATCTTATCAAGGGCAATCATGTCACGAATGCTTCCATCCAGAAAAATAAGGACATCATCCATGAAAAGGAGATGAGTAAGGTAGCACTGGTCACTAATCTTGTGTTTTCATCTCCTTCCTATAACCATATTTCTCTACTCTTCATTCTCCATGTTTCTTCTCTTTCCTTTAGTATCTCGTCTCGGTATTTTTCAAGCTCAACTAGATTTTCTTTCTCTTCTGCAATAGCAAAGCCTTTGTTTTTTTCATCCAAAAGATTGCTCAACTCAACGTTAACATCTATGATGGTCTAATCATCCTTTGCTTTTTTCTCCTTTACTCAAGCAATGGATAAATGTTTTAGCTTTGATAGGTTGTGGCAGAAGCCTTCCGCCGCAGTTCTATGACCGGAGATGGGGACGCATGTCTAATAATCCTTGACTAACTTAGTATATCCCGAATCTTGGAGCCAAACATGGTTAAATTTGAAAGGGGCCTTTGGCTTGGCATCGGGTCCAGGAATCTCCAAATAGATAGGTGAGTGGTCTAATATTCCCCCAGACGCAACCCATTGTATACACCTATATAACTGTTGTAGGAAAGGAACTTTGATCAGGAAACGATCAAGCCTTCTAGCCATAGCTACATCCCCAACTCTTCGATTTCTCCAAGTGGGTAGAGGCTTGATCATGGGAACATCCATAAGATTGTGCTGGTCTAGAATATCCTTGAAGAAATCAGACAAGGGATCAACTTGGTCTTGTGATCCCCAGGATTCACCATATCCATGGGAAAAGTTTAGGTCGCCCCCAATAATCACTTGATCCACTGATGTGATATCAGTATGAAGGAAGTGCTGCCAAAATTCCTCTCTTCATTGATAGGGACCGTATACATTGATGATTCTGATGTACATACCAAGCTCGGACGAGAATAGATCATGTCCAATGAATCCCACTCCTCCCCAAGTGGCTGATACATTTATGGAGCGAGGATTATATCCTATGGTTATACCCCCTGATCTACCCATAACATCTAGGGACTGGAAATGCCAACCAGGGTTAATGGTAGTTAGGGTTTGATTGATGGATTCAACATTGCCCAAGGTTTCCTGCAGCATAATGATATCGACGGGCTCATTTTCAAATAACCTCCTCAGGGCTAGTTTTTTGGAGGCACTAGCCATACCTTTGCAATTAAAGGAGAGGCATTTCATGGTGGAACCCTCCTTAGGGTGTTCATTGCTCTAAGAACCCCTTCCATGGTGGACTGTTTACTAGAAACTAATTCAGCCCCGACCTTCAGGATAGCTTTGGATAGATTTGATTTGCAACCTCGGGATGTATGGGTGGTCGATCCAAGGAAGGTGAGACCAAGACAAGACTGAGTGCCGGGATCTGGGATGAACCAAGAACAAAGGTTATATGAGTGGGGTAAAACAGGATGGTTTAAGGTCGAGGGCAAGGGCGAGGTTGGGGGGAGGGTAAAGAAGGTGTGGTGGTGGCGATGAGGGGCGGTGGTAAGGAGATCTCACATGTAATGGTAGGTGATATATTCAATGCTGAAGATGAGTCTAAAGATGCACAAACAACATATGAGATAGGAGTAAAATGAGAGGTAGGGGAAGAAGAGAGAGTTGTAGCCGCTTTTCTTGTGACCTCCATAGCGATCGTGGTTCTAGCTTGAGTCGGTCGGGGCGATGGCAGTCTGTAATGCTCCTTCGCATCCTTTGAGGATTCACCATTATTAAGATATTTGAGGATCGATACCAGGGGGATGCTCTATTTTGCAGTTGCTTTCCATTTTTGTAGTGGTGGTGAGTCGTGGGGTTCCGCCAGTTTCGTGAGCATAGGGCATTCCTTTAATATATGCCCTACTTTATGGCACCTCCTACATCGAAAAGGAACCCCGTCGTAGTCCAAAATCTGGACTCTGGTATAATGCTTCCACTTGAGAGTAATCTTCTCTTCCAGACCCTCCCTTGTGTCTAAATGTACCAAGATTCTTGCCAGCGCTTGATTCTTTGACTGCACATAGGTCTTGTCGTAATCTAGATAAGTACCAAGGGCATTCCCAATCCTTATAAACACTGCTTCAGACCAATATTGGAGAGGTAGTCTTGGTAATCACACCCATATGGGACCGACACCTATTTTCTCCGCTCTGGATTGAATAATGGAGTCCAGTGCTTGAGAAGGATCGGTGGCATCTCAATATGCCAATATTTCACAAGTACTAATTCTCTATAATCCACCTTTGAGATGTACATCGCGAACCATCGCCTTGCTAGACTCTGGATTTCTAGTAACTCTTGTAGAGTGCCACCCCAAATTTCTTTTACCGAGCTGGTCAGCCTAGCCGTAGAGTATGCCCTTCCTCTTACATGCCCTATGAGAACCGTATTGGCCTTGTCTACTAACTCTCCCATCGGAATGTCTTCACCAAAAGTAATAGTGAGGTCCTTCGTAGTGGCTTTCACACACTTAACTTTTCTTTTTCCAGTTCGTGGCACTGATGGGTGCTTTTCCAGTGGATCTAATCCCTCAACCACCTGTGGGATCGATGCTTTGACCTTAATTACTGGAGAGTCGAAACATCAAGAGGGAAGGGAATTAGGGTTAGGTGGTGAACGGGGGATTGAACAAGGAGGGGGCGAAGGGATGACCGAAGGGAATGGATTGAATGCAGGTGATGGAGGTGAGACAGTAGTGAGTAGATTGAGTGTCCCAGGGGATAGAGGATGGCAATGAAGGCCCGATGATTCCAAGGAGAGAGATCCGAATCGAATAGGTGATGAGGAATATCTAGGCAGTGAGAGAACTGGCGTGGAAATAGGATTCGAGAGCTGAAACTATTTGGAGCAGTCTAGGTTGGGGTTAGGGCTACAAATACAAAAAATAGTCTGTCCCTCATACGGGTCCATAGAATAATCTATCACCTCCTCAGTATCCATACAATCCATAGTTGGAAACTAGCACCAAGACTACCGGAGAGGCAGTTCACCACGGGCACTAGGGGAGGATGTCGATGGGTTGGCAAGGTTTGCAATAACTACTATGAAATTTCGATGTTTTACTATAGTAAAATTGTTTTAACTAATCTCTTTGCAAGTGTAGCGAGGCATGCGCGCCACCTGTCTGCTTGCAGCCACATCAAAGCCCAAAACATCCTCTCTCCCAAATTTTTCATGGTTACCTCATGATACATGTCACATTACTAACATTAAAAAATAATCATTTTTTAGGACTTGACTCTGATCAAGTGTCCAAAGATTTAATTTAAATTAAAGTATGATAAATTAGTTGCCTCGAATCACAATTGTAGATGATAAGTGCTTCTAGTTTATGACCTTGTTTTGTATGCAATGAGTTGTAATGAATTATCTTTATAAGCTATTTAAATTATCTAATTATTTGCAACCATTGGTATATGTCTTCTATGCAATTATTATTTTCTTTACTCTTGTTTGCTATTTATAGTTTAGCACACACTTATTGATTGATTTTATGTACATTTTGATTGGCTATTGTAGATAAATTATACTCTATGACGTTTATTATTTTATGGAAGTTGCTAATGCCTGAATATAGCTATATATGCTTATATGAGATGTAAAGAGTGAAATTCATTCACTGAGTAATTCCAAAGTCAAAAAATTTACAATTCGATAATTATAATTTTTTATTTATGAATTTAGATCAAAGATTGAAAATGTTTAAATTTTGTGCATTTAGTTCTGACCAATTTAATTTAGGATATACATAGACAATCAAATTTATTTTACAGTTATGTTTTTACTATTCATATTATTTGAATAGGATTTGAAAAGTTAGTGGAAAAGAAATTCCTGCAAAGAACATTGCCCATGGTGGAACAGTTTCAATGATGCTTTGTGAATTTCAAAAAGGAATTTTAGGACCTGAATCTTATCAAATGCTTTAAGATTTAATTTAAATGAGAGTATGATAAATTTGTTGTCCAACATCACAATTGTAAATGATAAGTGTTTCAAGTTTATGTCCTTGTTTTGTTTTGTTTTGAATACCTTCTAATGAAATATTTTTATAAGCTACTTAAATCCAAGTCTATTTGTTGTGCCATGTTTGTGATGATTTGCAACCATTGTTATATATCTTATATCTTATGTGTAGTGAGTGTTTTTTCTCTATTCTTGTTTACTATTTGATTTTATATACATTTTGATTAGATATTCTATTGTTACCATATTTTATGATGTTGCATTTTGTATGAATGCTTCTAATGCACCTATATAGCTATATGTATTTATATGATATGAACATAATGAAATATCATTCATTAAGTAACCCCAAATTCAAAAAAAATAAAGTTTCATATTTATAAATTATTTTTTCCTCTAAATTTAGTTTGAGATTGAAAATGTTTAATTTTGTGTATTTAATTTTGACCAACTTAATTTAGCATATAAATATAACTATTTTCTTATTAAATATCAACAAATTTTTAATTTCTAAGATATATTTTCACTGCATATATATACTATTGGCTCCTACTTTTATCTTCTTCCTATGATATTTGAACAATCATAAAATTTAACAAAAAGTCATTCTTTCATCATAGATATAATTTGTTATAAGTATTCATTCAAATTTATGTCATTTTCATCACAAATAGAATTTTCTATAACATTCATATTTATGCCCCCTTGGGATAGCATTTATTCCTCACTATTGGCTCATACTCTCAACCATTCCCCATGATATTTGACCTAAGATATAATAAAGACTAAATCCCACACAAATTAAAATTTAAATGTCATAGCTTTCTATCCTATCTTGTTATAGAAAGTTCAAATTGCATATATTCTTAAAACCTAAATTTCAATCTCACCACTTTCAAACTCACAACATCTTCATTTCAAGATACGAAAAAATTTCATTTCAAGATATGTTTGCAACAGAATTAACTCATCAAAGATATAATTTTGTTTTTGAAATTATCTTCATTTCAAGATTTGTTTACAATTGAATTAACTTATAAAATATATAATTTTTTTTTGTAATTTCTCATAACTATATAATTTTGTATTGAAATTTATCATAACTATATAGGGGAATTTAGTTTTTTTATAGGAGTAGTAAGTTACTCTTTTTTGCAAAATATATCCATGTTAATTTAATTCCTAAAAAATGGAATATTTATTCAAATAATTTTTGTAAGAGTATTTTGTTCTTATTTACCATTAATATTTCAAAATTTTCAATGTTTATATATATATATATATATATATATATATATAAAGAGAGAGAGAGAGAGAGAGAGAGAGAGAGAGAGAGAGAGAGAGAGAGAGAGAGAGAGAGAGAGAGATAATTCATTATAGACATGTTTCAATCTTATCATTGACATCTTTCTGTATGGATGTAATTCAAGCAGTGTATTTATTGGCCCTTCATATATGATATCTAGTATATTAGATGATGTGTACTCATTTGGAATAATGAACCAATACATATGGTTAAAATGATTCTTACAAAAGGGATTGTTCTATGACATCACATATCATGCACAAGAATCAAAGTAGGCCCTATAAATATTGAAATAATCTTAAAGCTTCCAATTCCATCAACACAAAAAGAAGTACATATTTTTCTAGGGCATATAGGTTCTTATCACATATTTATTGAAAAATCTAAGTAACATCTCCATTGTTCCAACTATTTTCAAATATTGTGGAATTTTCATGGAATAATTAAATCAAAATGGATTAGAAGCTTTGGATTGCACCAATGCTACCAGTCCCAAACATGTCTCTTCCCTTTTATATTTTTAGTGATGCATTAGAGATTGTTATTGGAGCTATAATAGGATACAAGAAAGAGAAACCATATGGTAATTGAGAAAAAAATTATTGTTCCTTTGTAAAAAGTTTTTGTCATTATATTACTAGTTGCACTACCTAAGAGGTTCAATGCATCAAATAGAGGAGAGGGACATAGATCTGAGGACCCAAATAAGGAGCCTATACGGTGTTGGACTTGTGGTGGAGATCCTTAGAGGAAGGATTGTCCATAGTACTAGAGTGGTAGTCCTAATATATACAGTGCACATGAGGTACATATTGTTGGAGATGTTTGTTAGAATATTCCAGGTATCTATGCAACATTGGATAACAAATAGGTAGAGCATCGGCATCTATCATTGAGATGGACAGTAAGATTTGTGATCAAGTTATTTCTATTTTGATTCACTCTAGATCTAATTATAGCTATGTTAGTCCTCACTTCACGGATAAGTGTTGTTTGAGTAAGGAATTGCAGTTAGAGTCTTGGTTAGTGTGGTTTCTTATAGGTACAAAGAAACAAGTTCATCATTGGGTAAGAGCTTATGCATTTGACTTGAATTGTATGCCTACCGAAACACATTTGAATTTATTACCATTAGGTTCATATAGTGTGTTGTTGGGCATGTATTGGTTATATCTTCATAGAACCAAGGTAGACTATTATGACAAAGCTATTGAGTGTCTTGATGACAATGGGGAACCAAGAATCTTACAGGGTAAGAAGAAAGCTACACCAGTTAGGATGGTGACAAGTATGCAAGCAAAGGGTATTAACAGGAAAGGGTGTAAGATATTCACAGTGCACATTTCTAGTGATAGGGATAAGGAAGTTGAGGATGTAGATGTGTTTTATAGGTACCGTGTTTTACAACAGTTCAAGGATGTATTTCGTAAGGACACTACGGAGTTTCCACCTCCTATGGAGGTAGAATTTTCTATTAAGTTAGTACCATGGGAAACTCCAACATCAAAAGAACCTTACAGGATGAGCACATCTCAGTTGGTTGAGTTAAAGTTGTAGTTGAAGGAAATGTTGGACAAGGGATACATTAGGCCAAGCATGTCACTATGGGGCAAATTGATATTGTTCATAAAGAAGAAATATGGAATAGTTAGATTATGCATTAACTAAATGAATTTGAACAAAGTGACCATAAAGAACATGTACCCCTTTCAAAGGATTGATGACTTGTTCAATCATCTGAAGGGAGCAACAATCTTTTTGAAGATTAATCAGAGATCCGGATACCATCAGGTAGGCATAACAAAGGAGGACATTTACAAGACTTTGCTTGAGACGAGGTATGGGTATTATGAGTTTGTTGTTGTTCCATTTGCCTCAACTAATGCTCTAGCTACATTCATGTGCTTGATGAAACTTGTGTTATGTGTGTATTTGGATAAGTTTGTTATTTTTTTCATTGATGATATATTAGTATATTCTAAAAATGAGGAAGAGCATGTCGAGCACTTAGTAGCAGTGTTGAGGTTTTTGAGAGAGCATCAATTGTATGATAAGATGAACAAGTGAAGTTTCTTTCAGATTGAGGTACACTACTTGGGGAATGTTGTCTCCAGTGAGGGCATTGTAGTAGATCTAGAAAACATAAGATTCATCATGGAGTGGGTAGCTCCTAAGAGTGTGGATGAGGTGAGATATTTCATGGGTTTGGTAGGCTACTATAGGAGGTTCATTTGAAACTTCTCACATATTACTTATCCTATCACATCACTGCAAAGGATAGGTAAAATGTTTGAATGGACTAAGGAGTGTGAGGCTAGCTTTGAGCAACTCAAGTAGTTGTTGACACATGCACCAGTACTACAGATTGCAGGTCTGGACAAAGAGTTTGTGGTATGCACAAATAATTGCAAGAGAGGTCTTGGTGGAGTCCTTATGTAGGATGGATATGTGGTATGTTATGAGTCCCAAAAACTAAAGGAGCTCAGGCAGAGCTACGTGACGCATGATCTTCAGTTACAACTGATCATATATGTATTGATGATGTGGAGATGCTATCTTCTTGGAAGGAGTTCTGTACTTATCAATGATCAAATTGGGTTGAGGTATTTGTTTGAGTAGCCAAATATGGATGCTAGGTAGGCTAGATGGTTGGCAATGATGAACGAGTTTGATTTCTATATCAAGTACACCAAAGGTAAAGAGAATAGGGTGGAAGATTATAATAGCAGGTGGATATAGAGAGATCACTTGGAAGCTATGAGCTCCTATGGGACAGATCTACAAGATAGGATATTGTAGGTAGGTCAATAAGATGTCAACTATATAGAGATTGTGCATAGGTTGTAGTAGGATGCTGGTGTAGGTACATGTATATGTAGTGGTATAGGTGGCAGTACAAGTATAAGTACATGTATAGGTGTGTGCATACGGTATGAATTATTTTCTTATAGAAGATTGTTAGGCCAGGTTCTGAGATAGGGTATATGTACCAGAGAACAGTGATCTCAAGAAGGTGATCTTGAGGGAGTTTCATGAAAAACCTTATTTAGGTCACCTAGGTTATCAAAAGACATTAACTGCAGTGAAGATATTTTATTATTGGATGAATTGGAAAAGGATGTAGTAGAGTTTGTGGCTAGATGTTTTGATTGTTAGCGAGTGAAAGAAGAATGTAAACATCCATGTGGATTGCTACAACCGATTGTGATTCTAGAGTGGAAATGGGAAGTTATTTCGATGGACTTCATCATATGGTTACTGAAGACAATGAGACAACATGATTCCATTATGGTTATTGTTGACAAGTTGATGAAGGTTGTACATTTTATCTCGGTGAAGTCTACATTCTCAGCTAGCAATGTAGCATAGGTATTCATCCAAGATGTGGTTAGATTGCATGGTGTTCTGGGGAATATTCTGTCAAAAAGGGATGTGAAGTTCACCTCCAAGATTTGGAAGGAGTTGTTTGCAAGTTTGGACACAGAGTTGGCCTTCAGCATGACTTATCATCCACAGGCAAATGGACAGACAAAGAGGGTCAATAGGACATTGGAGGACATGTTGAGGATGATGCATCAATAATGAAAGTGGGAAGAGTATCTTCCACTAGTGGAGTTCACGTACAACAACAGTTATCAAAAAACATTGAGGATGAGTCCTTTTGAGGCATTGTATGGGTGGATTAGAACCACTCCCATCAATTTGAGTGATATAGTTAGTAGGGTGTTGATTGGACCAAATATGTTGGCAGACATGGAATAGGAGATGTAGGTGATCATGAAGAATATAAAGGTAGCACAGGATAGGAAGAACAGATATGCAAATCAGAACAGGTTGTTCAAGGAGTTCCATTTTGGGAACAAGTGTACTTGCACATCAAACCAAAGAAGATCTCCTTATAGATTGGATCATGTGCCAGGATGGCACCATTATTTTGTGCAACCTTCACTATGATTGAGAGGATTGGGCCAGTAGCTTATCGACTTTCACTGCCTCCGACAGTGAAAATCCATGATGTATTCCATGTATTTTCTTAAGAAGTATGTTAAGGATGTTGATCATGTGATTACTTGTTCTGTATTACAGGTGGAACCAGATGGAAAATTCCACCCGAAGCCTTAGTGTGTATTGCATAAGAGGTTGATGATGCTCCGGAACTAAGAAAGTGAGAAAGTTAAGGTGAAATGGAGACACTCTGGGCCCGATGAAGCTACATGGGAGATGGAAGATCAGACGCGGGCTATGTATCCTTCCTTGTTTGCGAGTTGAGAAAAGCAATTTTGGCTTGATGTTTTGATGTGGTTTGATTGATATGTTTTGGTATATTTTTTGATGATGTTGGTTTATGTAAATATGTATATGGTTGTAAATGCTGCCATGAGTTGTGTTACAAAGCTCCACTATGTAGTAGGTTGTCATGATGTCAAGCTATTATGTTTTATTGTTGATTTGCATTCAGTAGGATGATCATTGTAAATACTACATCAATTTAATCTATAAATGTCTATCGATAATATATATTTTTCTTACAACATTATTGTTGTTATAGGTGTTGTTAAACACCAAGGATAGTGTTCCCCCAACGGGGAGGTTTTTTTAACTACCTTGGTGAAAAATTTTCATCATGTAATAAAAGTAAATAAAGGAAAAATAATAAGCACAGATGATGGGGTACTTATTCCAAGCTGAATGTCGGGAAAAATCCTAGTGATGAGGATCATGTGTGGTTTTTTATTTAAAAGGAGATTAGCAAAGGCAATGGCTAAGGCTTTGGAAAGGAAAAAAAATTTTGGCACATTTATTTATGAAAATAATGGAATTTATGAGAAAAGGGAGGTGAAAGGTTACAGGTTCCATGTGATAAGGAAATTGAACGAAAATAATGGAAAATAAATAAAATAGAGGGATCATTCATAAAAAGGCTTTTGAGGATCAGTTGGTGACCTTTTTTCAGTTTAGTTTTGGAGCTCTCTCATTATTCTCTCTCTCTCTCATACTCTTGGAGACTTAGAGTTTTCTTAGAGTACTCTTGGAGGGTGTGACATACTTGGACTATTGGAGCAAGAAGGAAAAGGAAGAGCACGCAAAAATAAGAAGGCATCATGATCGGAAACTACATCATATTTGCTTGTAGGTACCGAGTTGCATGTATGTTTCCTTCACTAGTTTTGGCATGCATGGAATATGCATGTGGATTTTTGTTTGTGATCTGTCATTGGCATGGAGCATGGTTGGGATTGACAGTGGATTACTCATCCTCACCATTTCCTAGATAGCCATGGTGATTTTGGGTTTATTTTCGTTCTTGTGTTTTTTGTTGGTTCTCATGTTTCCTTAGCTTGGGTTAAGTTACTAGTCCTAGAGTCTTGATTGGAAAAGCATTTTGGAGCCCTCGAGCAGCTTGAGAGACCAGTCCTGGAATCTTGGTTGGAAAAATGCTCTAGTGCCCTTGGTAGGATGAGTTACTAGTCCTGGAGCCTTGGTTTGACAAACACTCTAAAGCCTAGTAAAAGTTGTGGGATGATTTACTAGTCCTAGAGCCTTGGAAGGAATATATATAGACTGATATGATGATGGTTTTGTGATTTCTGACCGTGAGATGGAACCATTGTTTGATGGGTTGAGGTGGATGATGTCTCGAAGCCCTGAATGGTTTTTTTCTGATGTGTCATATGAAATGTCACATTCATGCTTGGAATATGGCATAGTCGTGAATGGATGAAGAGAGATTTGGATTACCCATTATATGGTCAGGTGGAACGTGGATGTCCCATCCTAGTTTTGGATTTTGCTCCATTAATGAAAGTGTACTTCTCCTTGTATTTCTATGAGAATTTTGATGGCTTATATGTGGTCTATATATAATTGTACTTTCCTAATTATTTTTGTTGCTATTATGCTGGCTATGTATGTATTTTATGATAGTACCCATGTGTGTCTCTCATCATGTTTTTACTTGTAATTGAATGATAAATGTACCTATTACCTAATGGATGGATTGGAAATTGTTGTGGTGAGGTATCAATAGTTCTTAGTGATACCTAGCGATGTGTGAGACCCCTATGCTCACAACTATTAATAACACCTCTAGATTACACATTTGCAATATGTTTGACAAAATTCCTATCAGGGCTAGTAGGGGTTTATTCAAGGTCTTGAACAAGTGATTGCTTCAATACTATCATTCCCAGTTTGTTTTGAGGATTTGAAGAGATGAATCAATTATGGGAAGTGAAATGGCCTCTGGTCCTTAAAAAGTGGCTCAAATCCTAGAGTCTCTAGAATAGCATTGGAAACTTTGGTCTCTCGTCGCTAGTAGGTAAGCCTATGAGAGATAATTTGGGTTTCTGTTCTCTGCCTTGCTCATAACATTAGAGCGATTGTGGCCTAAGACATCTAGAACATCATTGGGACCCAAGGATAGGTTGTCTGAGTGGATGACATGTCTCTTGAGGATTTCGAAGCTAATGTGGGATGTTTGTAGGGTGTGTTTTCATCGATTCCACCTCCTTAACATGACTTAGTAGGTCAAATCATATCATAGTGGCCTCTCGTTGCATGTGTTACCACATCTTGCCGGTTACTTAGGTAGATGTGGGAGGAGGGTGTTACATTTCCAGACAGAGAAAGAGAGTGAAGTGACCTCACTTTCTAACTGGGTTTTCTCCCGAAAGGGATTCCCAAAAATAATGTCTTGTGTCTTATGTGTGTGTGTGTGTAAGATTATTTTTTTCTTCTCTACTTTTGTACATGATTTGCATTTGCATTCATGCATTCATTATAGTTAAATCTACATTAAAGTTTAATAAAATTGTAATAATGTAGAATCTCTAATTTTTAATATAATATTATTAGATTTTTTGCGATGAACTATCTAGTGGAATATCCACAATTGTTTATGGATCACCAAATTCCTAATTTCTAACACAATTTATTATTTTTGGCAGTTTTCTGAATCTTGAAATTTTAGTCATTTTGAGGCATTAAATGGTGTTTTTTAGAAAATTGGCAAATCAGTGGCAAGCATTTATAGTAAAATGTTTTTTTCCTCAGAGAGACCTTTCTAACAAGGTATCATGTGCATCGTATGGAGATCATATGCCAAAGGTACAACCCTCGAAAATTGATGTACCAACTAACCTTAATAGGGCACACAAACATTTGACAATTCATCCCCTATGGTTATGTTTTTGGATGTTTAGGGTTTTCCCTTATTTCTCAATAATGAGAATGCCTTAGAGAATCATGGTATCGATCATCTTTCTTCTCAAATATAGCTGCCATCGCCCAAGCTAATTTATTTCCATTCTGCATGTAAACAATTTTCAGTATTTGTTATTAATGAATTCAAGTTTAGTTTTCATTGCAGCTTTTTGTTTCTGTTTAAATATGTATTTCATTTCGTTCATGCATAAACCTAGATCATAGTTTCCTTAAGTTTCAGGCAACCAGGACATGACCAAAAGAGTGTATATTTGTTAACCCCCATTCTACAAAAGCTTTTGGAGAAATAATCTGATCCCATGCCACTAAATTCCATCCCTTTTTATCCTTCATGCCAAACCAAATGAAATGAAAAATAAACTTCTGAATACTTTTTAAAATGCCTTTGGGCACTGTTTCGGAGAATTTGGTATCTACGTATAAATATTAATTCCCTAGATAAGTAGTTGTATCCAGAGCAACATTTTAAAGTGTTATAGTCTATTCTTCTAAGCGATAGATAAGATGAGAATATGAGAAGACCTACTTGTAGTTTCGCTTTCCTCTTGTCTCCCTTATATTGATATTGTCACTCCTTCCCATATATAATACGCTTGATAAGTACCTGTAAACACAATGGAAAACAAAGAATCGATCAAAGGAAACGATCTATTGAATATAAGTGAAAGGAATCAGATACAATTGACACATATAAGCATTATGAAACAATACAAACATATGGGAGAAATCTTCAAACACTTTATTGAATAGAAGAAGGAATTGCAACCATTGATGTCTGATTCAAAGCCATTCCTCCAGCTTGGATCCCATCTACATCACATCAAAAGCATGACAAACATGTAGCATTACAATACCTGCTTTAAAGCCAAATCTCATAGCAACGTTATCTCCTTACAATTCAACATAATCTAGCCCCTAATCACTTAGATGAGTGGTCAATTTATAGGAAGATGAAGGAGGTTTTGTCATAAATCATGGCATTGAATGGCCTTCCATACCTAGAATTGGTTCCATGGTGGAAGGGATGAGAGGATTGGATGCAACTTAACTCATTCCTCATCCATTTTTGAGCTCATATGAGTTGATAAGTGAGGGAACCTTGTAGATGCCTCCAAAAGATAAGAATATTCCCCAAACGCTATGTGAATTTTGCTCAATCTCACCCGTCACAAGTGAAAGAAAGCCTAAGTTCTCTGTAGAGCACCCTGGTAGTGGACTCAATTGCTCTGCGGGACACTTCGACAAGGGCTTACCTACGCTGGTCCCTCTTGAGGGTATTTCTGGATGTCTTCAAGTCATCAAACTGTCTGGGAAGGAGGCATTCAAAGGGGTGACTTGTTTAGGGCATGTAGCAACTGAAATTAGGGTTTGATGAGCCCTAAAACAATAGATGATGGGATTTATGTGCCCAAATGGATCTGTAATAGTTTCCCCCTAAAGAATGAAGTCGAAAAAATTCCAATGTCCAATGAAATGATTTACGATGCGATAAGGATGTATCCAAGTGGAAGGTGACCTACATCAATTACAGTACATATATCATGATATTTGATTCTTTTACATGAATTTTTGAGGGAAGGCATACCCATTTTCAACTTATAAACTTTCATTACATGTACATAAATATTCATCTACAGATATAGACCGATTATCAGAATGACCATTAATGTAAAGCCATTGTATATATCATTTAGTACTTCTAAAATTGCAACCCAGATGGATGAAACTAGATCGCGAGTCTTCTATCTTGTTCAATCGTTCACTCAAGTACAAGTCTAGCCATGTGATTATGTGATCTGAAGTTGAACATGGGAGGACACCATCTGATTACCAGCCAATGATGTAAGCTGTTAACAGAAGCAATACAAATCACTAATAATGATAATGATTCTCAAGGTACTGTAGTACATTCTACATGGTGTGAATAGATGATTTGATATCAAACAACATACAAAGTCTTTCGGTCGGAGGCCATTGATGTTAACCTATTGCTGGAAGCGAGAAACCTGCCATTGATGCACACAAGCCTGAAGGTACTGGAAGAGTGTTTCGAAGTCAACTTCTTGGATAATGTGTTAATGTTGACAAGAAGTGACTCGTCACTGGAGGGCCTTGATGTATCCCACATCAACGACACGAAACAAGTGTAGTGATTTTGGAGATGGAATTTGACTTACGACACAAGGTTCAGGAATGGTGGTCATCAAAATGAAGGTTTATGGCATTGAAAAGGATGACTTATCTTGAAGATATCGACAACACTCAATGAATTGGAAACATTAACCCAAAATCAAAGTAATGGATGGTGTGACAGACCATATGTATGATAACCATTAAGGAGATAACCCAACCCAAATAGTCTAAATGAATTGGCAGCATTGACCCAAAACTACAAGTGATGGATGGTGTGATAGACCATAGGTATTATAACCGTCAAGCAGATAACCCAACCCAAATAGTCAAGTGAATGAAGTCAAATTGTCACGTTCAAGAGCGAATTGCTACCATAAAGTGGTTTTCCTCTTTTTCCCATTTTCTCCAGTAATTGCTGACCAATACCTGTTTATTTTTATCAATCTTAAGGACGATAACATATACTTGTCATATAATTCCACCCTTCGGGTGAATCCATCGCTATGTGATGTTTTAACAAATCTAGTGAAGGTGAAACTCAGTCTTGTCTAGATGGATAAGTTTTTTGCTATTTGATGTTTTAACAAGTTTAACGACAAAGATAACTCGGTCCTTTTCATGTTTATAGAGTTTGAAAAGGGACAAAAAGAAAAGTCCACAAGTTATTTTTTGTAAATTAATCTCTCAAGCCCAAAAAAGTGTAAAATAATACAAGAGAGATGTCATTTCCAATCCGTTAACGAGCTAGAAAGGACAAGCGCTCGACAATCTTTTCATGTTTAGAGAGTCTGAAAAGAGCTCAAAGAGGACTCTACTTTGAGGAACCAGTGGTGTCTAAGATAGCAACTGGTTCCGAGGATGTTGGAACTTCTCAAAGCATGTTGATTTATGTGAAGAGGCTGGCTAATAAGACCACTCATTGCAGCTATTCCTCAAAAGTGGTAAAACAACCAAGTGAAAGTGTATGATTGGCCAAAGGGATGTTGGCGATGGGATGAAAATGACCAAGGCTCATTTGATGAAATAGGTTTACAGGATTGTAATCATGAGGGTTAAAAAATGGAAATGGGTTCATTTTTACACAAGCTTGAATCATAGGGAACTATGCCTGGGTTTAGTTTCATGTTTACACAAGGTTGAAATGAAAAACTAAGCTTGGAACTAGTTTCATTTTTACACAAGCTTGAAACGAGGAAAAAAATTTGCTTGAAACTGGTTTCATTTTTACACAAGCTTGAAATGAGGAAAAACTATGCCTGAAATTGGCTTACACGCCCCCAGCATGATGAAAGGCAGAGTCTCTTATAACTAGACGGAAGTTGCTGCGATGAAGTAGGAATGTTATCCAACACCTTGCTGGCTTCATCCAGATAGGGACAAAGGTGAATGGAGTGATTCCCCTCACATAATCTACAAGGAAACTTTACACTACCACTAGGTGCATGCCCCCCAAGTTTCATTACATTCACCTAAGTAGACTACTCATGGCTATCAGGTGGATGGAATGAAGGTTCATTTACAAGATCAAGTGAAAGACTCGAGTGGGATTTTATGAGATCTACTCAAAGACTAAAATTGGAACATTCCTCTAGGGGACCTCGTTTCATTTTTTAATGAGCTTGACACAAGATAAGGAACTCTACTCAGATTCCTTCTTTCATTTTTTAACGAGCTTGACACAAGACAAGGAACTATGCTCATACTTGTTTCATTTTTTAATGAGGTTGACAGAAGACTAGGAACTATCCTCATATCCATGGTTTCATTTTTCAATGAGGTTGACACAAGGCAAGGAACTATCCTCATGGAATTATTTCATTTTTTAACGAGGTTGACATATTAAAAGAACTGTCCTCATACTCCTCCTTTCATTTTTTAACGAGGTTGGCACAAGACCAGGAACTATCCTCATATCCTTGGTTTCATTTTTTAACGAGGTTTAGACAAGACAAGGAACTGTCCTCATATTCCTTATTTCATTTTTTAACGAGGTTGACACAAGATAAGGAACTATCCTCATATCCTTGGTTTTATTTTTAATGAGTTTGACACAAGACAAGGAACTGTCCTCATATTCGTTCTTGCATTTTTTAATGAGGTTGACACAAGACAATGAACTATCCTCGTATTCCTTGTTTTTCATGACACATGATAGGAGATCATGACATCCAAGAGGTTCTCATCTGATGGGAGAACAATTCTTCGGAAGGAGAGAACTGGTTCTAATGCCCCAAGTACATAATTTACAACATCACATAATTGGTCGTTCGTTGATGTAGGCATGGAACAGGTTGCCAGATAATTAACCCGTTGTGAGGATGATACCATTAGTAAAAAATGACCATTTAGGGAACATGGATAATTGGAAGCCATATTTATAGTGGGAAATGAAAGCTATTCAACAATGCCAATTATTCTTTCATGTGGAAACCAAATCACTTGAAAGAGTGTTGAAACAATAGCTCGCATGTCATAAACATAGTCGTGCCCAAGAAGTAAGTTGTAATCTAAAGGGATTGGGACTACCATCACATTCAGATAAACAATTTTTCCTCCCAAGGCAATAGGAAACTAAGGAAGGATCCCTAATGGTTGACTGGTTCCTCTATTAAAAGCTAACAGATTATGGGTAATAGGCACAAGTGGTGGCGAACTGAGGCCTTGCTAGGTAGTTGACGAAAGGATACTCATTAATGCACCTGCATCTATAATAGTTCTAGATACAATCATATTACAAACCTCTACTATGATCTGGAAAGGCACATTAGAAGGACCAGAGATTCTGGGTTCGATCCCCAGTGGAGTGACCACAGAATCCTGTGAGTCGATTCCAATCAAAGGAAGTGACCAAAATACTTGGAGGGGGTATCATAAGAACAGGAGAATTAACCCCTTGAGTTATGAGAGTTGGAGGATTTTCCTCCTGTCTTGATGGAATAAGAGGACTACCCCCAAGCTCATTAGGATTTGAAGGAACGAAAAGAACCTGAGTGGTATCATATTCACTGTCTTCAGGAATGGTGCGATTAACTAAAGGTGAAATTGGGTCAACTGTTTCCTCGACCCGTTGATTTGGGTCGGGTATAGACTCATAATATTCACTTTTAGAGAGAGTGGGTTTGATCGAAGGTTGATTTGAGTCAGTTGATTCATCAACTAGTGAAGGATTAAGGGAGAGTCTCCTGTAACTAGATGGAAGTTGTTGCAGAGAAGTAGGACGATTATCCAACAATTTCTTGGCTTCATCCAGATAGGTACAAAGGTGAATGGGCTGATTCCCTTCACATTACCTATAGGGAAACATAGCTTTACCCTTTTTTACATGAACTTTACTACCACTAGTTGATGGTGTGTGACCAACATGATCTCCAAAAGTTGATGACACATGATGATGTGACTGATAAGACCATTCTTCTAATATTTGAGGAATATCACGACAATTTTTAATAATATGGTCTCCCGCACAAATTTTACATGGATATCAAACTTTGTGAGGCTTGATTTATAGTTTCTCATCAGATGTTGCATTCAAAGCAATGGTTTCTTGGTTGCCCCTATGCTAAATTTTCTTCTTCTTCTTCTTCTTCCCTTTCCTCTTCTTCTTCTTAGCCAACTGCTTACTTATACCAATAGTTTCACCAGGCGAAGAGGAATAAGCAGAGGAAGGAACAACCAAAGTAGAAGGAAAAGGGTAAAATTTAGGATTAACTGGAGGTCGATTTTTCCTAGTTGGAGGTGTACTAAATTGCAGATAAATCATGAAATTTTGAACCAAGGAGGTTGAAAAAAACCATACTGGAAAGCCACTGGTAAACCCCGGAAGGGACAATGTAGCCATGTAAGGATCACCAATATTTCTGACAGGACGAAAAAGACTAGGACTCCCATCAAAACGAATTCCTTCATCGGTGGACTCGAGATGTGTCTCCATATGTTTCAACCTAATATCAACTAAGGAGTAAGTGTGGAGGATGTTATCCATGGTCAATTAATTTTATTTTAATCAAAGTAACATAAGAAAAAACAAAAGAGGAATAATCTAGGCAAAAGGTTTACCAAGAAACTATGAAGTGTAGAATACCTCCCAGCAAACCAAGAAGTATGAGCAAGCAATCTCACCGAATTCTGTGTTCGGTGTATTATAGTTTACAAGGTGGCTGACTCGGTTACCTAAGGATGGATAGAGAACTAGTGTTTTCGTCCCATATATACCCAAAAGTACGTGGAGGCTCAATCCGTATAAGTGTTGTCTAATGAAAAACCACACAATGAGAGCATTCCCATATACTTTATGTACTATAACACCACCCTATATGCCTGAAGGTACATGGAAGAGCTACGATATAATAACGTATGTGGAATGAGGTATCACACTTGGGATTTATTGTAGACAAGTTAGCGACAACTGCTTTTTTTTACAATGTCGAAACACGTCTCTAGCCTAGACCTCTAGATGTTTTTTCGTTAGGTGACAATGCTCCATTAAGTAAGTTTAGGTAAATTTTAAGTTGATATTCTTTAGAATTATACTTTCAACGTTCACCACGTGATGTAAGTTTGCACTTCCTAAAATACAAATAATATGATAAGCATTCTTTCCATTCAATTCAACAATGAAAATCCTAGCTAGTAGGGATAGAGCAATCAAGTCTTTAACAAAGAGCAAAGAGCACATCTAATGCAATTTCCCAAGCTAATCCTTTCAAGCACTCACAAACTACAATATGAATGAGGCAAGTTTTTCTTTTCGATTCCTTTAATTTTATGAGGGACAAAAAGGAAATATGCACATACAATCGATCAATCTTTAAGAAGAACAAAGACTTTTACGATAGTTCTGTTTCACAGGAAAAGAAGACTTTACGACACTTTCTTTTGAACAAAGATTAATCAAATGTATTCTAACTTCGACTATAGACTGATAATGAAAAAGAAAATATTTAAGAAAAATTAATCAATCAATTCAAAGTAGGGTTGGCCAAGGAGATAAAAACTTGTTCTCTGAGAGATAACATTCATTGATCAATCAACAAGCAATCAAACATAAGAAATTTGGCCAAAACTCAATCCAAAGGTGGGAATTTTCCCTAAGGTTGATTAGCATAGGTCAAAGAGGTCCCAACTGCACTGCAGAGCAACGTATATCACAAAAGGTTGCTCTGCAAGGCATTGTCTGCTGACCAAGACTGCGCTAATTCTTGAGAGGACAATGAAGAGTCATCTAACCTCAATTTTTGACCAAAATTCAATGTCAAAGAGCTAAAATACAGTCAATGAGAACAAGTAGGGTCTACAAGAATGTATTAGGAGGTGAATAAGCGACTAGGAAAGGTGATAGTTCCCCAATGGAGTCACCAATTTGTTTTGGAGAATTTGGTATCTACGGATAACTATTAATTCCCTAGATAAGTAGTTGTATCTAGAACAACAGTTTAAAGTGTTTTAATCTTTTCCTATAAGCAATAGGTAAGATGAGAAGATGAGAGGACCTACTTGTAGTTTTTCTTTCCTCTTGTCTCCCTTCTATCAATCATGTCACTCTTTCTCATACTTAATACGCTTGAGAAGTACTTGTAAACACAAGAGAAAACAAAGAATCTATCAAAACACATGATCTATTGAATATAAGTGAAAGGAATCATGTACAATCAACACATATAAGCATTATGAAGCAATAAAAACATATGGGAGAAAGGTTCAAGCACTTTATTGATTAGCATAAGGAATTACAACCATTGTTGTCTAATTCAAAGCCATTCCTCCAGCTTGGATCCCATTCACATCACATCAAAAGCATGAAGAACTTGTGGCATTACAATATTTGCTTCAAAGCCAAATCTCATAGCAACATTATGTCCTTACAATTCAACATAATCCAGCCCCTGATCACTTAGATGAATGGCCCATTTATGGGAAGATGAAGGAGGTTTTGTCATAATTGGTTCGAATGGCCTTCCACACTTAGAATTAGTTCCATGTAGGAAGGGATGAGAGGATAGGATGCACCTTAGCTAGTACCTCGTCCACTTTCGAGCTGATATGAGTTTATAAGTGAGGGAACCTTGGAGACGACTCCAAAATATCAGAATATTCCCCAAACCCTATGTGAATTTCACTCAATCTCACCTAGCGCAGGTGAGAGGAAGCCTAAGTGATCTACAAATCACCATGGCAATGGATTCAATAGCTCTGCAATGCACCCATAGGAGGGCTTACTGGTGTTGGTACCTTTAGAGGTTATTTTTTGATGTCTTCAAGTGATGAAACTGTCTGGGAAGGAGGCATTCAAACAGGTGACTTTTTTAAGGCATGTGGCATCTGAAATTAGGGTTTGATGAGCCCTAAAATACTCATCTAGATGATGGGATTGATGTGCCCAAATGGATCTGTAACAAACACAAAGACTAATCGCCCACCTCTTAAGAAATGTATTTTGGTCGAAATAGATATTCGGCCTTCGACCTTCTTAATCATCCACAACCCATCATCGTAATGGTAATCATTTGGTTTATGTAAAGAACATAGATGCTTTATGCCACCTTCAATCAATTTTAACTAGTAATGGAAGTGTTATCTAGTAGCATCCAATATTTCTTCAGACAAACATCAAAAAGAAATAGTAGACTTTGGGTTACTAACCATCATGAAAGTAAGAAGGGATAAATAGCCTAAAATTGTTGATATTTCTTGAAGGAAATACACTTCTCCAAGGATGAAAATAAAAACATCATCATCAAATAATAGATGGAAAATTGAGACAATATGCGATATATTAATGCCCTCCAACCTTCCCTTTTTGATGGCATCTTGAATGAACTCGCTTAATGCATCTATTACCAGAGGAAAGATAATGAGGGATAAAGGAAAGCCCTCACACATGCCACAATAAGGATTGAAACAATTCAATGGATGACCATTGATAATCACAACATAATTAGTAGAAGCAATACATCCCATAATCCAGTTTACAGTAGCAATATTTAAGCCATCACAGATGAGAACCAATGTTAAGAAGGTCCAATCCACAAGACTATAGGCTTTGGATAGTTTGATTTTAATAGCAACAATAGGAATTTTTTTTTTATATAGAATGGAGTGCTTCCTAAGCTTGCAAAAACATCGTGCATTTGACGATTTTGTAAAAACCCAAATTGTTCCTCTAAAATGATCAGACTTAGAAAAAGTTTCAGTCTAGTTGCAATGATTTTGGGTATAAGCTTATAAATCACATTGAAACAATATATAGGGTAGAAATCATCAAAAGAAAATGCCTCCTACTTCTTAGGAATTATGGAAATAAAGTTTGAATTAATATCAGCCAATACCAAGCTTGATCTTCGGGATTCCCTAACAACCTTTAATACATGCTCTCTAATCAAATAAAAAAGAGCACAAAGAATTCCATTTTCATATGATTCAGATTTATTTTTTTCTCATTTTGCATGGAAAAAAGGGGTAATTGAACTTTTCCTTCAGTAACTTCTTCCAAAAGGGAAGCATTCATGTCCTTGGAGATGCAAGGAGGAAATAGAGATAACAAACCTAGTAGCTCCAAAATAGGGCATGTCCTAAGCTGAGTGAAAAGGGATTTAAATCACTAAACACGAAGTTGAGAAATATCTTAAAAGGATGACAAATAAAACCCCTCACTATCCTTCATATACAATATAGTTTTCATGTTCCTATGATGATTGGCATAATTGTGTAAAAAATAGTGTTATTATCCCTTTACAAAATCTAGATAGCATGCCTATTTAATATCTAGGTTTCATCCTTCTTTTCAAGGATATATCTCTTTTTCTATTTGGTGAATAAAAAACATTAAATTTTTCTTCCATCTCCTTCAATGTAGCTGTAATGAGTTTATTAATAATAAAAAATCTATTTTTTTTTTAAACAATACACACACCATAGCATGTTGTTTAGTACTATATAAATTGGGATAAAAGCTACAGTATCCATATAATTTAAATCGATAGTAAATTCCTATAGTCGTCAATCCATAATCAACATCAAAACACTTACTACATGATACATCTCACATTGCTAAAATTTAAAAAATCACAAACAATAACTAAATTATAACTTTATTTTAAATTTTGTAAAAAAAAATTATCGATCAAAAATCTTTAATTAGAAATTCCAAATAACATAGCATACAACATCAGTCTCAACAGTCCGTGCACTCTCATTCCACCCAATGATTTTTGAGAATGGGGAGTGGAGGATACAAAAAAGGACATTTGACATACATTATTTTTGTAAGGCATTGAAACTGTAGCATACTAGGAATAACCAAAAAGGAGACTAGAACTAACAACATCATATCAAGCGGGGTGGGGAGTATAGGGGAAGATGCAAAGTAATCAAAATGATCATGAATGTGGAAATCAATGTGTTCCACTCACACTTCCAAGTTACAACAATGATCATTGGTGTGATGACGACTACACAGGAGACTATCCAATTGAGCTAGAATTTCATTTTGACTATACTAAATATTAGCAATATAGGCCACTATTTCATTTAGATCGTCATAATTGTGGTCCCTAAAGACGTCCAGATCAATTTGGATATGTCGCAGTTGCTCAACAATGGATTCCATAGAACTAGAGGGCTCAATGTGGCATGGAGAGTGAGCTAGAGAAATAAATTTTGCACCCTATGTCTCGTAGCTAGCTGAGTTAGTGAAGGATGAGTTATGTCCATGATTGAAGTGACCATACTTCACATTTTGGCACCTCCCTTCACAGGGTTGGCCCTATTCCCAGGGCATACTAAAATTGGCAGAGGCTAACAGCCAACTAAGGGTAAAGACAAAGAAGAGTTTGTCATTGGTCCTACAAGAAACAATACAAAATAAAATACCACAGAATCGTTGCACCAATTGAGAAGATACCAGAAGATTGACACAGCATGTAATGGAACAAGACAGGAAAGAGTACACCCACACCGGAGGGCTAGATAGGACAAACCCTACCCATGATCCAAGGATTACTAGTACAGAAAATACAACCCCAATCGAGAAGAGGAGTAATTTTAGTGACTTCGACCCATAACAAACTCTCAAACCCCCTGTCAAACTTGAATGAGGTTGGGGTATCCCCTTCACGCCATTTTAGGCTAGGATGGGGTATGAACACTGAGGCCATAACACAGTCTCTACCAACACACAAATACATAACCTTGTATAAAAATAAGCATGAAAAGGATGTGAGAGACACAAATACCTTACCCCATGCACCAAATGGAGGAATATGGAGCTTCCAAAGATGCGAAGACAACCTAAGACCTGCAATGACATGGAGACCATGTCGGACACCATTCGCTTGGGTTTCAGGATCCCACGAGTAGACTAGTAGACATAACCCAACCCAAACCAAAAAACCATAGCTGCCCACATCGCTCCTTAGCCAAGGTTGAAACTCTGGAGAGACACCATGGCACTAGAATCGGACACCTTCGAACTCCCCACAACCCAAATTCGTCGCCCAAGCTTCTAAACTGGAGCGAAACACTCTCAAGAGATCAAATTGAACAACTAATTGCGTGGAATAAATTATTGCACAATGGAATTGATTACAGGAATGACACAGTAAGGAAGAGCTAATATCCACGTAGCGAAGGAGCGGGCCCCAATGGTCACACTTGAGACACTTGTACCTGGTTGTGATCACCCCCATCATATATTTTTTTGAATTTTTTTATTAATGGTAAATAATAATAAATTGAAGATTTAAGCTAAACATATGTACATTTCAAAAACAAGAAACAAGATTCTTAACCATGGAAATTTATCCCCACTTTACCATGAATATTCTTAATATGTCAATAGCATGGCCTATCAATACCACATGCCCAAAAGACTATACCTTAGTTCATATTAAACTTGTTCATACCACATGTTTTTTTAATTTATAAATTGAATTAAAATAAATTTCAATCGTTGAGTAGTGTATATTACTATGAATATTCTAGAATATTCCATGGAGAATGAATCTATACCATTCATCTAATAATTGTTCATGATTAAATTAGAATTATGAAGCCTTATTCCAAAATAGATTTGATTTTAAGGTAGTTAATTCAAATTTAATAAAATATATCCCAATTTATAAACGTTCCTTTCTATATTATAGATGTATATTGATAGCCATAAATATCATAGGCAATACTAGATTCAAAACAACTCTTAGTTATATCATTAAACATATAATTTTAAACGTAGGTACTCTGCCAACCTAGATCCATCTTAATTCTAGATTCATATCTCTCAAGGTTCAAACCTCATTTTTCAGTGCAAAACATAAGAAAGGTTTGCATCTATTTGATCTCTTTAGGCACTTTTATAGATTTAAAGTTAATATGGACCTAAGTTGGTTTAATTATTAATAATTATTAATATATATATATATATGTTTTTTTTTTTTAATTATTTTTTTGTAATTTGATCTCATCAAAATATTTTAATTAATAATTATGATTATTTATTTAAATTGTTTATTATGTATTTTGAAAATCAAAATGTTTAGATAACATACTACAACATAGCATGACATCATAACATCTCTTCACATATCTTCCATACTGATTTGGAGAGCATCTCTTAGCGCAACAAGATTGATAACTCCTCCCCATCATCATAGATATATCGCTTACAAATATAGTTTTAAATTTTACTTTCATTGATGAGAAATTTGATTATAATGTTTGAGCAGAAGCTTTAATGTATTTGAAGAAAATTTAGATAATTGAAATTAAAAAAGTAAAATAAAGTAAAGTGAATTAAATAAAAAGTTTTAACTTAAAAAAAACAAATAAGTTAGGAAGAAGCTTTATATCAATTCAAAAAAAGTACACAGTCTAACAAACAAACTATTTTTTTCCAAAATTCAAGCATAAAAGTTTGGATGAATTTATTTTTTCGCATTATTTAAAATGCACTTTTAAATTAAATTACATAAACTTATGATTTTTAAAAATGTCTATAAAAAGGTCGGATGAAAACGGTCATTTTATTTATTAGTTAAATTAGCTTATATCAATCTTAACTTCCAAGGGCACAGACGGTTGGTAGATTAAGCTTTAAAATGGATCTAGGTTGGTTTAATTTTCCCTTTGAAATAGGCTATATTCCACACAATTACCATGGGTTCTCAATACCATGAGTCATTTGTATGTTTATTTTTATGTTTATTTTTTTTATGGAATTTGACTTAAGAAAAATCTGAAACCTTATGTTCCAACATTTCTATCATACTCCACTCAACTTAATTACCCTAAAAAAAACATTGAAAAGCTTAAATTGATCCACTTATTAGATCAATTTATCTAGTTACTAATTCCTTACTGCACTTATTAATTTATTTGTCCACTTTTTAATTCGTTATAAAAATAAACAAACTCAACCCCTTTCAATTAAACAAACAATTATAATCTAATATTAATTTTTCAAATATAATCAACTTTAAATAACTAAAACTAAAATCAATTTAAAAAACTAAAAAAACACTTAATCTTCACATTAAACCAAAACTATTTATTAAAAAAAATCACTATTAAATATCCGCTAATTAACTTTATTCCATTTATTAAAAGTTATAACAATAAATTAATAAATAAATATACTCAATTTTTTTTAATATAATTATTTTTGTAAGTAAAGATTGCCATAGTTATTTATGTTGTATTATCAAAAAAAAATTTGAAGGTATAATATAGACATAAGCTTGTCCAACTTTTCCGGTGAACACTTTACTCATTATTAGGACCAAAATTTCATTAACTTTATTCTACTTGTTGATATAAAAATAAATTAATAAATAAATATATTAAGTCTCTTTTAATATAAGTGGAGATTTCCATAGTTATTTATATTGTTAAATCTTTCCAGCGTTTTCAGGTGAACACTTTACCTATTATTAAAGACCATAATTTATGATAAGTGATAATGGGTAAAGTGACCACCTAGAAAGACTTAATCCTAGAAAGGATTCATAAATTTAGTCCTAAGGAAAATTCACTTCTCAAATTTTTAACAAAAACTTTTAAAGTTTTACAAAATATAATTTTACTTTATTGAATACAAAATCAAACATTAAAAATATGGTTTTTGAACATTTTCATACCTATTATAACCAATAACATGAGTTAAAAAAAAAAACACCTTTTATATATGGAAAACTTCCCAAAAAATGACCTTATCATTAAGATAATAAATACTAAACCAAAAGAATATATTAAATATAACAACTACCTTACTAACCTCCCATCTTCCTGCTTCGTCTAGCTAAAGTTTCTCCAATTTAAAGTTGTACTTCATACCAACGTGATCACACCATACCTATAAATATGTGATATCGTTTGATGTGAAATAATGTGGATATATATTTGGTATGCTTCGTAACATGATGGTGTGGTTCCACGTGCCTCTGTATCGCAGCAACGAAGAGAGCTGTTTTTTTTTTAATTATGTAAAGAGGTTTTTTAATAATTATCAATGGCATCCTCCCAACTCCTATCGTGAAAACACTACTACACCAATGGCACTTTTAAGATATCTTTATAAGACAAAATAAATCTTTTATCTTAAAAAGTCATTTTTATTTTAGGTTTTTTAAATTAAAATATCAATATCGAGTGAATTGTCTTAAATATTAAATTTAAGACAAAAACAATTTGAGACAAAAATATTTAAAGACAAAATTTTATGTTTAAGACAAAAATATTTTAAGACAAAATTTTATATTTAAAACAAAAATAGTTTAAGACAAAAATATTTTAAGAGAAACTTTATATTTAAGATAAAAACAATTTGAGACAAAAAGATTTTAAGATAAAAATACTTTAAGACTAAATTATTTTAAGCCAAAACATTATATTTAAGACAAAATGAGTTTGAGAAAAAAATATTTTAAGACAAAATTTTATATTTAAGACAATGGCCACTTAAGACGAAACTCATTTAAGACAATTAACAACTAAGACAAAAACATATCAATTTAAGAATTGACTATGAGTACACCTTTGCTCATGTAGCAAGGTACTCATCTATTTGATCAGTTCTTGCTCTGGCTATGCAAATGGGGTGGAAGATCCACTAGATGGATGTAAAAACAACATTTCTCAATAGGAATATTAAGGAGGAGGTGTACGTCAAGCAACCGAAAGATTTTGAGACATTTGAATGAGAGTCTCATATGTACAGAATCAAGCAAGCATTGTATGGTTTCAAAGAAGCACCCTGTGCTTGGTACACCAGAATCGATAGTTATCTCACCAGTTGGGACTTCATCAAAATTGAAGTTGAAGCAACCCTCAAGCACATATTGGTAGAAGGTAAATTTATTATTATTGTCTTATATGTTGTTGATTTTATTTTAACTAACGATAAACAATTAGATCTTGCAAGGAGGACCTTGCAAGGTTATTTGAAATGTAGGACATGGGTCTCATGCAGTCCTTCCTCTAGTTGGAAGTATGGGAAGATGACATAGAATTGTTTGTTTCTCAAGGCAAGTATGCAAATGAGATAATACTGATATTATGTATGGATATAAGTAAACCGATAGAGACACCTCTAGGAAATAGCTAGAGGAAGGATGATGTTAGTTCAAGTGAAGAAGTGGATGTTACTATTTATTGGTTACTAGTGGGCTCACTCATGTATTTTGTGAACACATGACCATATATGTGCTATGCAGTAAACCAACTAAGCCAAGTTATATTTAGGCCAACCAAATTATTTTGGAGGGCAGTTAAGCAGGTTTTATACTACCTTGGAGGCACTACCCAGTTTAGACTATGGTATAGACAAGCAGAGGGATCGAAGTTGTGTGGCTTTGTAGATGCAGATTGGGCACGAAGTCCATGACTGAAAGAGTACATCAGGTGGAATTTGCAGTGTTAGGTTTGTAGTTTTTTTTTCTGGTACAACATGAAGCAAAGATATGTGGCTCTCATCTCGACAGAAGTAGAAGTCAAGCAACATGTGAGATGATATGGGTGAGAAAAATACTTGTTGAACTGTTTGGTCAAATGATGGATCCAACTGTGATCTACTGTGATAATCAAAGTTGCGTCAAACTCTTTGAGAATCTTGTATTTCACAATCGATCCAAGCATATATATTTGGTATCACCATTTATGGGGATGTGTGCAAAGGTGGATAATGTTGCTACACTACATTCTGATAGAGTAACAAGATGTTGACATTATGAAAAAAAAGTCAAGAGGGAAGTTTGAATTCCATAGGTGCAGGATAGCGATGGTTTATAATCCCTTTCATGTTGAAAGGGGGCATTGAAAAATGGAGAAAGAAATTCTCAATTTGACTTTGCCTTGATTAAATTGATAAAAATTGAATTTCCACATCAATAAACAACTTGGATACAATTAGCTTGTGTGACAAGGCTTGTGTCA
Organism: Pinus tabuliformis; assembly: GCA_031772625.1. NCBI lineage: Eukaryota > Viridiplantae > Streptophyta > Pinopsida > Pinales > Pinaceae > Pinus > Pinus tabuliformis. The sequence goes on along the minus strand of CM062816.1, from coordinate 642,075,905 downwards.
CTCAATTTACTCAGTAAATTTGAGTTGGAGGAGATAGATTTTAGTTAAGCACGTGGGATTTCTAATTTGTAGCAACCAAAGTTAGTTATCTCAAGTCTTTTTCAGTTAAACCAGTTCCAACTATTGGAGCATCTAATGGAAGGTTAGCTATGTAGTGGGACTTTAGTGGCAAGACACATGTGGATGGTGACTGTAAAGTGAGTTTTCAATTGTTGAATCCAACAATAGACCTTGTTGATGATGGATAAGCTTCCAATAACAAAGTGAATAACATGTGTGATTTAGTTGGTATGATTGTAGTTGATGATGACCTATTTGCATCAGAGTTTGAGGCATTTAAGTTTGATAATAGATTCAAAAGATGATATTATTGGTATTGACTGCACCTTATTTGGAGACATCATTTGTATTGTATGGGTTGGTACCTTTCCATTGGGTGTGGTTAGTGATGTGAAGAATAATCAACTTCCAGTAAAGATTCATACTAACTCTAACAAGCCTATGGATGCTTGTTTACAAAGGGATACCCCTCTCGACTCAACTCATTGAATTATTTGTTTGTTCATGCTATTTATTCTTCTCAACATTCCTTATCTAAGGGTTTGACACTATTTACTTAATCTATTTTACATGGCCCGATGAAAGAGGAAGAATGGAGCTTTTCTCCACAACTTTTCCATTTCGCTAAGTTAATAATAAAAGGATCGCAATTTTATAGCCAAGAGACTAATAGCCTCTTGATACACCATTAGTGAGCTATGCATAGCTCTCACATATCAATGTAGATCAATGAAACAACATCTAATAGCTCTAGTGGGAAAGAGTTAAATTTTATGCCCAAGACACTAGTAGAAATGGAGTAGTTGTGAAGGCAACAATCTCCATTAGGGATTTCCATGTTTATTGCAACAGAGAAGAAGAATCTTGGTGTTGGAGGAAGAGATAAAATATCTCTACCAAAAAGATAATAGCATCGCTCTCCTGGTGCCATTATTTTTTTTTAACTCTTTCGAATGCAGGTGATGTATAAGGATTTGTTAGTGTATATGAAAGTTTCTCTTTTTCCAAATAGAAAAATAGGTTCGTCCTAGTATTAATATATAAAATTATGTTCATTAATATGTATGTTTTAATTTCATTTGGTGATCCTATTTCTCCAAAGGATATATTTTTTTTTAATTTTGTTTGGTTTAAGATATGGTGATACCTTTAAATATGAGGTAATTTTAGGTAAAATTAGAAATGGAACAACAAGTTGGGGTTTGAATTTCCTTTGTAGTAGTAGGCTACTTGAATTTTCCATTGAAATGTTTTGTTGTGGCCAAACATAGAATAATATTTGGATGGAAAGGTTTGTTATGGGTGGTATGTTTTTAACCCTTAAGTCATTATATTCTTTGTTTTTTCATGGTATTTGTTGTTCGCACATTTCCTTTTCCAAGGGGTTGACATTATTTGCTTTATTCATTTTTCATGGCCCAGTGAAAGAAGAAGAATGCGGCTTGTATCCACATCTTTTTCCATTTCTCTAAGTTACAAATAAAAACAGTCTAATTCTATGCCAAGATTCTAATAGCCACTTGATACACTTTTAGTGGGTTATGCATGAAGACCATGGATGAGGGTATAACTACAATCTAGGTTTTTGAACTCAAGAGTTGGTTCTTACATACATTTAAAGTCTACCCCTTTTCCCATTTGATCATTGTTTTCATACTAATGTTTTATATTCTAGATCATATGATTAAAATTTTTAAGTCTATCTAATTGTATTCATGATTTGGCAGACATATTTTGATGTAAATGAAGCTTCTATATCATCAAGAAAGACCTTTCCTAGAGTGGACAGTGAGGTAGTACAAAAATTTATATGTTGACCAATCCTCTGTTCCTAGTGTTTGTATTATTTTCTTTGATTTATTTTCCATATCATTATTCTCACTCCATGCATATTAAATTACATTTTTCACATTTTATGCTCATGTTTCTTGGGCTATATTGATCTCATTTTTTTGGTTTTGCTCGAGATATCTAAGTGAATTGTTGTGACTATATTTTAAATCAATGGTTGCAAACTCTTCACTAGCATCATAAAGCGGAGTTAAATAGATGCAACTATTTTGAGTGCCATGGTTATATTGTTCACCATTATATAAGCACTTGAAATATCCTAAAACAAACCCATTATAGTTGGAACTAGATTCCAACAATCTGCCTATGTTAGCAAGATCAACAGGATCCAATGTTTCATGATGAGAATAAATTAATAGTACCATATTTGGGGACCTCGTGTAGTCACTCTCATTCATGGATGATGTAGTGTAAGTATATTACTTTTTTCTGAATTTGGATTATAACAAAGGGAGCCTTCAATTGGGTTCAAGTTGTTGTAGCCATGCAATTTATTTGAAACTGAGAGTCCTTGAAGTTGTAGATCATTGTTCCATTATAATATATATTGCAAATTATGGTTCTTACATTGTTTGTTTCTAGGTATGGTTAAAATTATTGAATTTTTAGCAGCTTACTCTCATTGCTGAGAGATTCTGATTCTTCGAACAAGAACTATAATATGTACTTTGTAAGCCCCAACATTCTTTGAGATTATATCACTATTAATAAACTTTTTCTTTATCCAAGAGTTCTAGTAATTTTAAATATCGTTATCTATTATTCTAAGTGGATGGAATGCTATGTATTCCCAACTTCACATATTTAATCCATTAAAATAGATCTTAATGTCAATCCTTTAATGCACCACCAAGAACTTATAAATCGATGAAACTTAAACCAACCTATTCCTAAAAATGGTATGTATATGAATGATCATATTTTACTCATTTGGACTAAAACTAACTCACTAGATATCAACTCTCAAGTAGTTGATCCAACGCAATATGTATCTCTTTCCACAATGAACATTGAAGACTTGTCATGAAAGTAAATATGAATCAATGGACAATAATACTAAAAAAAACATAGTTTTAGTTGTTGCTAGGCATGTTATTGTTGGGTAAGAAGGGTTTATAGCAATAGAAATTGTTGGTCCCACATTTCTTCAACCAATATTTACTCAAGGATGGAGTTTCGCGAGTCTCTCAATTTATTGGAGATTTGGCAAAGACCCATGGCCTTAACTTCTCCACACCAGAGGAACCCCTGGAGTGGACTAACCATGCAGAGTCTTGAAAAGCTATTTTATTTGATAGACTCACTCTGTAGAGCCCCAAAACTCTATTTTCTGAGCTATATTGATGTGATAAGTAATTAAAGAAACTTTATCAACTACATTCAATTGTTATGTGCTTAAACCCCATGACCGGAGAATAACAAGTTCAAAGATGATGAGTGAAGCCCAGTAAATGATATATGGCTAGAGCTATATCCTTAGAAGGAGAGTCTCAAAATTGGCCCTATTTTCATGACTCATCATTCTCACTCATGGTTGAGGTTGCATCCACACATATGTTTAAAAGGCTATTGAAAATTTTCTATTAGATTTTCCACAATATCAAACAAACAAAGAATGTTGAAACATAGCGACAAACTATGTAAGTGGGATAGAGAAGGTGTTAAAGAGTTGTCGCATGTTACATCCCTCACTAGGGATTCCTAAAAAACCCTCACAAACACTAGAGATTTCTTTTTAAATAACATATTTATAGTGCACTTAGAACACGCTACCTTTAGACAATAAATCACATCAACAATATATATAAGTAATTACAAAATTCAAAATATTTCAACAGAGCAAGAAATTCATTGAGAGTTTGTTAATTCATTATAGTTCATAGTCTATCTCTAGAGTTTCGACTTTAATCGATGAGACATGAGGATGGGAGAATTTTTCTTATTAGTCCTTGTCGTCTATGACATAGGACTATAGTAATCGATTGTATTAGTTAGCATTAGTACTTTTGCATATTAATCCAAAGTTTTTATGAACATTACCATGTTCAGAAAATAACCATTATTCTCAGCCTATAAATTTATCAAATTAACTTTGAGGACCAATAAGATATTTGATGGTCTTATTTGGACTCTTCCCAAGGAAGAAAAACCGTATAATTGATATTATTCATAAAATATATTTGTTCCATGCATTTATTTGTTCGTATTTCCAACATTTTAAACTAATGCTAACATTAGTTTATAAACATTAAATGCTACCTATACCCATGGAAACATTGAAGAGGGCTAGATGGATGTGTGCATGTTGGTGTGGTGTATAAGGAATGAGACACTTGTTAGTCTTGTTATTATTCTCTTGATAAAAATGAGCAGCTACCTTCAGATTTAGTTCTAGCTCTAGACTTCTTAGTAAGGTGCACCACAACTCCTTTGCTTTAGCATGGCAACCCAACTTCAACTCTAAATCCTTTAGATTGAAAAATCAAATTAAACTCCAAGGAAAATGATTTTATCTTTGACAATGGAGTTGTAGTTACTGCTGGTTCCAGTGGGATTTAAGACTCGTACAAGATACCTAACGTCAACATTTGAGCTTTGGTTAGCGCATCTCACATAAACTACAAATATTCGAGGGAAGAAGACGTCCAAAACCATGATCGGTAGAAATTTCATTTTGTGGTATATGATGTTGATTTTTGTGTAGCTTGGGATGATCCAGGTGGATATTGGTGGCCACGCACCAATTGCACTTGGAACCCCACCATTGCTTCTTTCAGTTTTTGAGTTTCCTTAATTGTAGCACAATTTACTATTTTTAGCAGTTTTTTGGGTCCTAAACTTCTGAATCCATTTTGAGGCCCGAAATGACATTTTTTTGGAAATATACTCGCCATTTTTTCTAAAATCATCTATTTCATCGTAGTCCTTGGAGAGATTTTTCCAATGGGCTATCATGTGCGTCAAACAGAGATAATATGACCAAGTCACGACCTCGAGAAGTTGGCTTTCTAACTCACCCCAACAGGGTCCATAAACTCTTGGTTTTACATCTCCTCAGGTTACGGTTTTTTTGCTCAGAGTTTCGTCTTATTGTTCGATAATAATAGGGCCCTTGAGCCTCATTGTATTTTAGTTCAGAGGCATGTAACCCCATGTAACCCCCACATCTCTTCTCAGATATAAGCTACCATCGCCCTAGCTGGTGGATTTCCATTTCTGTTTGTAATAATATTTTAGTTTTTACATCAATGAAATGAAGTATTATTTCTGCTGCATCTCTATGTTTATGGTTATCTGTGTAATTTTTTGTGTTCCTTTTTAAATCCGGATTAGTGGTATCAGAGCGGTCTATTTTTTTTCTCTATTTTTATTTGCATGTCCCCAATGAGGTAGGAATATAAGGAGCTAGGGCTTTCAAACTAGTTGAACCTTTGCAAGAACATCCTCGCAAATCCCGATAGCCTCTAATGGCAAATAAAAAGAAACATGAGCATGTAGGAGATCCTATCAAAGTCTTGCTCGAAGAAGCCCTCGAGTGAAAAAGGAACGCAATAATGGACAGCTTCACCCAGATCTTTTAGTGGCTACCCAAGGGCGATGCATTGGCTTCCAACAGCTACTCTGTAAACACCACACCGTTTAAGGTACAACTTCATTTTCAAATCCCGATATTGGAGGGTCAGATAGAGACAGATGCCATTGATAAATGGTTAAATCTACTAGAGGATTATTTTTTTGTTCATGATTTTTCCAGTCGGAAAAAGATTATTTTTGCTCTTCTCAAAGCAGCGCCCCATGTCAGGGACTGGTGGGAAACCTACTAAGAGCAGAAGGATGAAAGTATAGGCTCACTATTTTCAGCCGCACCCACTTGGAATTCATTTTGGCATGCCATCAAGAAGAAGCACTAACTTGTCAGAAGCTATTAGGTTCAATATATAAAGTGGACCACGCTTCAACAGGGAAGGGACCGAGACATGCCAGATTTTACCAATATTTTCCATACCCTTCCCACAAATTTTGGTATCAATGATTTAGAGCAGCATTTGGTACTCAAATACCATGAATACCTGCACAAGTACATCCAGGAAGAAATAGAATTCCTAAACATTTCCTCGCTTTGCACGGGATACTGGTATGCTGTCAAGGTCGAACAAAAGTTTAAACAGAATAAGAAAGACTTTGTATCTACGAATCCGAATCAAGGGAAAGGTTCCTGAAAACCCAGAAAAAAGGACAAAGCCAAGGCGGGGTGGCCCAAGAAAACCTGCCAAAGCTACAAGTAAAGAACAGCGCCGTGAAGCCAAAAAAGGACACGAGAAAGTGGTGTGAGTTCCATAAGAGCTCCACTCACAACACAAGTGAGTGTCAGGCCAAGTAGTCACTAGTCGCCAAGCTAAAGGTTTCATAATCAGATGCATGTTTTGACTCTGAGTCAAAACTCGACAAGGGGAATGAAAAAGGGAAGCAGATTATTGATGCAGAGCCCAACGCCACCGTCGCCACCATAAAGATCCAGAAGCAGTAACCCGAAGATCTAGAGAAGGGGGAGCATCTCTTCCACTCCTAGATGTGGGTAAAGGGCTCCTCGCTATAGTTCATTGTCAACAGTGGGAGCCAAAAGAACCTCGTTTTGGTAGAGGTCATGAAGTGGCTGGGCTAACCAACCACAACACATCCACAACTATACACTATTACGTGGCTTCACCAAGGATGGGATCTTCACGTGAGCCAACAATGTCACCTTCCATACAAAATCAAGCCCTTCATGGATGAGGTATTGTGTGTTGCATCCCTTGAATTTTGTGATGTATTATTAGGACAACCATACTTGTGGAAGTGACATGTTGTGCATGAATCAAGGCCTCATGCTATTATTGTTACTTTGGGAAATAAGTTATACAGGATATTGGAGGTAGCACCACCTACCCACATCTCTTTGGTTATTGCAAGACAATGCAATAAGCTCATTTCCAAAACCGGGAAATTTGTTTTCTTGATGATATGCCCTCAAGGAAAGAAGAAGACGGTGGCCATGACCTCCATATAGGGCACAACAACTACAAATGGACAAGGTCATGGAGGACTATGAGGACAGCTTCACCTCCCTCGCAGGGGTTCCTCTGCACTGTTAGGTCAAGCACTCCATGAATCTAACCCTAGGTGCACTCCCACCTAATGGACCAATCTATCGGCACTCCGTTGTGGAGAATGATGAAATCAAGAGGCAGATTCAGGAGCTTCTGTAGAAAGGTCACATCCGTCTGAGTCATCGTCCTGTGGGAGCCCTATCGTGTTGGTATAGAAGAAGGATGGGACTTAGAGACTCTGCATTGACTATCGGGCGTTGAACCAGATCATTTTCCGTAATAGGTACCCGATCCCACATATTGATGACCTCTTGGACCAATTGAATGGGGGAAATATTTCATAAATATGGATTTGAAGTCAGGATATCACCAGGTAGCAATCGAACCCTCTGATGTGTGGATGACTGACTTCAAAGCCAAGAAGGGCCTTTTCGAATGGTTGGTTACACCTTTCAGATTGACGAATGCTCCTGCAACTTTCATGAGGCTAATGGATGACATATTGCAGCCATTCACCAACTCATTTGTATTGGTATACTTGGATGACATCCTAATCTTCAGCCAAAGTTGGGAAGAGCACCTCCACCACATCCAGCAGGTTCTCTAAACACTGCAGCAACACAAGTTATGTTCCAATTTGGAGAAATTCAATATTCACATGACCCAGGTCCAGTATATGGAATACATTATTGATGAGCAGGGCGTGCATGTGGATCCAGCCAAGATCCAAGTCATTCGTGATTAGCCATCTCCAACCACTCCGACAGAGCTTCACAACTTTCTAGGTATTGCCAACTTCTACTGCAAGTTCATGTTGCCATTTTCTCATATCACTTGGCCCTTGAGTCAAGTCACCAAGGGAGGAGCGAAAGCAAAATTCGTTCGGTCTGGATCTCAACAGAAGGCATTCACAGAATTGAAATATCGCCTCTGCTCAGCACCAATGCTCGTACTACCAGACCTGCAACAACCATTTGAGGTCAAGACAAATGCCGCTGACTATGTTATTGGGGTAGTCCTTACTCAGCACAGGCATCAAATGGCATATCACAGTGAGACACTTTTAGACACAGTCTGAAAGTATCCCACTTATGACAAAGAGATGTTTTCCATTGTGCAGACCTTCGTACAATGGAAGCATTACATTTTGGGGAAGGAAGCGGTCATCCACACAAACCATCGACCCCTGCAGTTCATACAGACCCAAGGGAAATGTTAGAATGATCACCATCAGAAGTGGTCGACATGCGTACAATAGTTCCTTTTGAATAACAAGTATAAGAAGGGCAGCACCAATAATGTTGTAGATTGCCTCAGTCGGCCACCGATCATGTCATTAATCACCGTGCTCAACTCTTGTGGGCACGAGAATTCTGAATGGCCACTTCTCTACAAAAGTTACCCAGAATTCAACCACAAATACCAGACACTCCTGGAGGGTTAGCATGTTCCAAATTTTCACCTCAAGGATGCCCTCTTATGCCACCTAGGTCATGTTTGTGTTCCTTCAAGTGAGCATGCCAAGATGATTTGGGAAGCACACTACAGTTAGGTTGTTGGGAATTTCCGGGTTGTGAAAATGGTAGCAGTACTGGAGAAGTATTTCTATTGGCCGAATATTCGACAGGATGTTGGGAAGTACATCAGATCATGCACTGCCTATGCCATTCCCAAACCGACCATCAAGAAGCAAGGTCTCTATACCCCACTACCTACCACTAGTCGACCTTGGGAATGCATCTCCATGGATTACATGTCAGGCCTTCCTTCCACTATGTGTGGAAATGACTGTTTCTTTGTGGTCATCGACATGTTCTTGAAGATGGCCATTATGGCAGCTTGTAAGAAGAATATAATGGCTAATGCCACTACTAAACTCTTCTTTGAATGAGTGTGGGTAAACTTTGGTATACCATAGTCTATCATCTCAGATCAATACAGTAGGTTCCTTAGTAGATTTTGGTCGTGTCTCTGGTCGATGCTCAACACCAAACTCATAAAGTCCACAGCCTTCCATCCTCAAACTGATGGACAAAGAGAGGTTGTCAACATACATTTTGTGCATCTACAACTCAAAGCATCCATGCACATGGGACAAGAGCCTCCCCTATGTTCAACACAGCTACAACTAGGCTCTCCATAGCTCGATTGGCAACAACCCTTTTCAGGTGGGCTTGGGATTCCAGCCACTATGTCCCATTGATGTGGCCATGCCATTTGTAGCTACTCACATATATTTGGCGCATATCTAGTCTGAAACAGATAAGGCAAATAGCTTCATTGAGCACATCCAACATATTCTCCACCGGGTCCATGAAATTATAGAGAAATCAAATGCCAAGTACAAGTAGTGACATGATCAACACCAGGTGCCGCATAAGTTTCAGGTGGGTAACAAAGTTTCATTGATTTTGCAAAAGGAATGCCTTACCGGAGCCTATCGGAAACTCAAACCACTTAGATATCATCCTTAAAACATTACCAGGGCTATGGGAGACAATGAATTTGAGCTCAACATTCCCCCATTCCTTGGCCTGCACTAAGTGTTCAATGTGGACCGCCTTCGGCCATATTTTCCACCAATACTTGACACATCCGACATTGCAGAACAGCTCACACCCACAAAGCTAAATCCAGATTGCATGGAATAGGCTGCAACTTATCGGATCATGGACACACAGATCAGGCACACTTGCCAATAGAATATCCAACTATATCAATTTGTCAAAGTAGGCCAACTCCATCACCAGGGAAAGTGGCTCACTAGGGACCAAGTTCAGTAGAAGTTTCCTCATCTCATGGATGAACTCAAAGCAATGGGGAACATTGCTTCCTAAGGGGGGAGGAATGATCCAAGTGGATATTGGTGGCCACCTACCAATTCCACTTGGACCCCCACCATTGCTTCTTTCAGTTTTTCAGTTTCCTTAACTGTAGCACAGTTTACTATTTTTAGAAGTTTTTCGGGTCCTAAACTTCTGAAGCCGTTTTGAGGCCCTAAACGACATTTTTTTGGAATTATACCGCTAGTGATTTTCTTTCTAAAATCATCTTTTCTATCATAGTCCTCAGAGAGATATTTCCAATGGGCTATCATGCATGTCAGATGGAGATAATATGACCAAGTCATTACCCCAGGATGTTGGCTATCCAACTCACCCTAATGGGGCCCAGAAACTCTTGGTGTTACATCTCCTCGGGTTAGGGTTTTGGTTGTTTAGGGTTTTATCTCACTGTTAAATAATAAAATGGCCCTTGAGCCTCATTGTAGTTCAGTTCAGAGGCATGTAGCCACCACATATATTCTTAGAGATAAGCTACCATCACCCTAGCTAGTGTATTTCCATTTCTGTTTGTAAGCATATTTTAGTATTTTACATTAATGAAATGAAGTATTAGTTCCATTACATCTCTGTGTTTATGGTTATCTCTGTAATTTGTTGTCTTCCTATTTAACTCCACATCAGTGGTATCAGAGAGGTCTACTTTCTTTCTCTGTTTTTCTTTGCATGTTTCCAACAAGGTCAGTATATAAGGAGTTAGGGCTTGAACTGGTCGAACCTTTGCAAGACCAACCTCGCAAATCTCGACGGCCTCCCATGGTAGATGAAAAGAAAGACGAGGGGGGTAGGAGATCCTATAAAAATCTAGCTCGGAGAAGCCATCGAGCAATAAAGGAATGCAATGATGGAAAACTTTGCCGAAATCCTTCAGCGGCTACCCTGGGGCAACGCATCGACTTCAAATAGCTACTCTGGAAACGTGACATTGTTTAAGGTACAAGTTAATTTTGAAATCCCCATATTCGAGGGTTAGATAGATGCATATGCCGTTGATGAATGGTTAAATCTGCTAGAGGGTTATTTTTTTGTTCATGATTTTTCCAGTTGGGAAAATATTATTTTTGCTCTTCTCAAAGCAGCCCCCCATGTCAAGGACTAGTGGGAAACCTACTGTGAGTAGAAGGATGAAAGTACAGGTTCACTGTTTTCAAGTACACCCACTTGAAATTCATTCCAGGATGCCATCAAGGAGCAATATTATCCTGTCGGAAGCTATGGGGATCAATACATAAAGTGGACCAGGTAGTGGTAGGGAAGGGACCAAGATGTGCCAGAGTTTACCAATATTTTCCATACCCTTCGTACAAAGTTGGGTATCAAGGATTCAGAGCAGTACTTGGTAGTCAAATACCGTGGCTACCTACACAAGTACATCCAAGAAGAAATAGAATTCCTGGACATCTCCTTGCTTAGCACGGGATACCGATATGCCGTCAAGGTCAAGCAAAAGTTTAAACAGAAGAAGCGAGACTTTGGATCTACGAATCTGAATCAAGGGAAAGGTGCCCCCAAACCGTAGAACAAAGGAACAAGCCAAGGCAGGCTAGCCCAAGACAACCCGCCAAAGTTGCAAGCAAAAAATAATGCCGCAAAGCCAAAAAAGGACACCGGAATGTGGTGTGAGATACATAAGAGCTCCACTCACAACACGAGTGTCGGGCCAAGGAGTCACTAGGGGCCGAGCTAAAGGTTTCAAAGTCATATGCATGTTTTGACTATGAGTCAAAACCCCACAAGGGGAATGAAAAAGGGAAGCATATTATTGATGCGGATCCCAACGCAACCATTGCCACCACGAAGATCCAGAAGGAGGAACCCGAAGATCCAGAGGAGGAGGAGCGTCACTTCCACTCCCATATGTGGTTAAATGGCTACCCGCTACAGTTCATTGTCAACAATGGGAGACAAAAGAACCTCATTTTGGTAGAGGTCAAGAAGCTTCTGGGCTTACTGACCACATCACATCCACAACCGTACACCATCGGGTGGCTTCACCAAGGACGGGATCTTCGCATGAGCCAGCAGTGTCACCTTCCATATAACATCAAGCCCTTCACGGATGAGGTATTTTGTGACATTTCTCCGCTTGAAGTTTGTGATGTATTGTTAGGACAAACATACTTGTGGAAGTGACATGTTGTGTACTAATCAAGGCCCCGTGTTGTTATTGTTACTTTGGAAAATAAGTTGTACATGATACTAGAGGTAGCAACGCCTACCGCCATCTCTTTGGTTACTGTAAAACAATGCAGTAAGCTCATTTCCAAAATTGGGAATTTTTATTTCCTGATGATATGCCCTCAAGGAAAGTAGAAGATGATGGCCAAGACCTCTAGACAGGGCCCCTCCACATAACAACTACAGATGGACAAGGTCATGGAGGAGTACAAGGAAATCCTCACCTCCCCCGCAGGGGTTCCTCTGCATTGTCAAGTCAAGCACTCCATCGATTTGACCCCACGTGCACCGCTGCCCAATGCACAAATTTATCGACACTCCATTGTGGAGAATTATGAAATCAAGAGGCAGATTCAAGAGCTGCTGCAGAAAGGTCACATCGGTCCAAGTTCATCATCCTGTGGGAGCCCGATCATGTTGGTATAGAAGAAGGATGGGACTTGGAGACTCTGTGTTGACTATGGGGCACCGAACAAGATCACTGTTCGTAATAAGTACCTAATCCTAGGGATTGATGAACCCCTGGACCAACTGAAGGGGGAAAAGTATTTTTTCAAGATTGATTTAAATTTAGGATATTACCAGGTACCAATCAAACCCTCCAATGTGTGGAAGACTACCTTCAAAGCCAAGGAGGGCCTTTTCGAATGGTTGGCCATGCCTTTCGGATTGAAGAATGCTTATGCAACCTTCATAAGGCAAATGGATGACATCTTGCAGCCATTCACCAACTCATTTATAGTGGTATACTTCGATGACATCCTAATCTTCAGGCAGAGTTGGGAAGAGCACCTCCACCACATTCGACATGTTATCCAAACACTGCGGAAACACAAGTTATGTGCCAATTTGGAGAAATACACTTTTGGCATGACCCAGGTTCAGTATCTGGGATACATTATTGATGAATAGGGGGTGCATGTGGATCTAGCCAAGATCCAAGTCATTCGAGATTAGATATCTCCAACCAATTTGACATAACTTTGCCACTTTCTAGGTCTTCCAAAATTCCACCATAGGTTCGTGTTGGGATTTTCTCATATCACTTGGTCCTTGAGTCAAGTCACCAAGGGAGGAGTGAAAGAAAAATTCTTTTCATCTGAGTCTTAATAGAAGGCATTCACCGAGTTGAAAGATCCCCTCTACTCGGCACCAGTGCTCACATTACCAGACCTGCAACAGCCATTTGAGGTCGAGACAGATGCCTCTAACTATGTTATTAGGGCAATCCTTACTCAACAGGGGCATCTAGTGGCATATCATAGTGAAACACTTTTAGACACAGTCCAGAACTATTCCACTTATGGCAAAGAAATGTATTGTATTATGTAGGCCTACTGCCAATGGAAGCATTACATTTTCGGGAAGGAAACAGTTATCCACATAGACCATTGACCATTGCAATTCATATAGACCCAATGTAAATTACACAATGATCGCCATTAGAAGTGGTCCACATACCTGCAACAGTTCCATTTGAATATAAAGTATAAGAAGGGAGCACCAATAATGTTGCAGATTTCCTCAGCCAACCACCAATCATGGCGTTAACCACCATGCTCAACTCTTGTGCGCACGAGACTTCTAATTGGCCACTTCTCTACAAAAGTGACCCAGAATTTGACCACACATACATGACACTCTTGGAGGGTTAGCATGTTCCATATTTTCACCTCTAGGACGCCCTGTTATGCCATATTGGTCATGTTTGTGTTCCTTGAAGTGAGCGTGCCAAGATGATTTAGGGAGCACACTGCAGTTAGGCTACTTAGCATTTCGGGGTCAAGAAAATGGTGGTAGTATTGCAGAAGTATTTCTATTTGTCAAATCTTCGATAGGATGTCTGGAAGTACATCAGATGATGCACTGCCTGTGCCATTGCCAAACCAACCATCAAGAAGCAAGGCCTCTATACCCCACTATCTACCCCTAGTCGACCTTGGGAATCCATCTCCATGGATTACATGTTAGGCCTTCCTTACACTAAGCATGGAAACGACTGTGCTTTTGTGGTCGTTGACAGGTTCTCGAAGATGGCCATTATGGTGACCTGCAAGAATAATATCACAGCCGAAGCCACTGCTAAACTCTTCTTTGAACAAGTGTCGGTACACTTTGGGATCCCACAGTCTATCATCTCAGATCGAGATAGCAAGTTCCTCAATACATTTTGGTCCAGTATTTGGTCGGTGCTCAACACCAAACTCAATAACTCCACAGCCTTCCATCCTCAAACTGATGGCCAGACAAAGGCTATCAACAGGATGATCATACACATTTTATGCATTTACAACTCAAAGAATCCACGCACATCAGATGAGAACCTCCCAAATGTTCAACACAGCTATAATCAAGCTTTCCACAGCTCAACTCACCATAGGCCTTTTCAAGTGGGCTTCGTATTCTAGCCACTATGTCTCATTGATGTGGCCTTGCCATTTGCAACTACTCACATATATTTGGCTCATGTCTAGTCCGAAACAGATAAGGCAAGAAGATTCATTGAGAACATCCAACATATTCACCACCAGGTCCATCACATTCTAGAGAAATCAAATTCCAAGTACAAGCAACAACATGATTAACATCGGGTGCCAAATTTTCAGGTGGGCAATAAAGTCTAGTTTCATTTGCAAAAGGAACACCTTACCGGAGCCTATCGGAAACTCAAACCACTCCGATATAGTCCTTACACCATTACCAAGGCTATGGGAGATAATACATTTGAGCTCAACATTCCCCCATTCTTTGGCCTGCACCTAGTGTTCAATGTGGACAGCCTTTGGCCATACTTTCCATCATTACTAGACACATCTGAAATTACAGAATAGCTCACACCAACAGAGTTAAAGCCAGATTGCATGGAATAAGCTTCAACTTATCGAATCATGGACACACAGATCAAGCACACTCGCCAGCAAAATATACAATTGTATCATGTTGTCAAAGCAGGCCAACTCCTTCACTGGGGCAAGTGGCTCACCAGAGACCAAGTTCAACAGAAGTTTCCTCCTCTCATGGAGGAACTCAGTGCAATGGAGACCATTACTTCCTAAGGGGGGAGGAATGATCTAGGTAAATATTCGTGGCCACCTGCCAATTCTGCTTGGACCCCCACCATTGCTTCTTTTAGTCTTTCATTTTCCTTAACTGTGGCACAATTTACTATTTTAGTAGTTTTTCAGGTCCTAAACTTTCGAAGCTGTTTTGAGGCCCTAAGAAACATTTTTTTGGAAGTATACTGCTAGTGATTTACTTTCTAAAATCATGTTTTCGATCATAGTCCTCGGAGAGTTATTTCCAATGGGCTATCATGCGTGTAAAATGGAGATAATATGACCAAGTCACGACCCTATGAAGTTGGCTATCGAACTCACTCCAACGGTGCCCATAAACTCTTGGTGTTACATCTCCTCAGGTTTGGGTCTTAGTTGTTTATGGTTTTCTCTTATTGTTCAATAATAAAAAGGCCCTTGAGCGTCATTGTAGTTTAGTTTAGAGGCATGTAGCTGCCACATCTCTTCTTAGAGATAAACTACCATCACCCTAGCTGGTGTATTTCCATTTCTGTTTGTAAACATATTTCAGTATTTTACATTAATGAAATGAAGTATTATTTCCACTGCTTCTGTGTGTTTATGATTATCACTATAATTTTTTGTGTTCCTATTTAAATCTGGATCATGGGAGGTACTCCAAGCCCTAGTGTTTGAATGTTGGAAGTCAAAGCACCACAAGTAGGCTTGGGGGCTTGGAACCCAAGTATGAACTTTTCAACCCATCAATGTTTGGACCAAAACCATGATGACCTTTTCACATGTGAACCTCAAGACAAGGAGAAAGAGCCCATAACATCAAGTAAACCTCTCACACATGCGAGAAATTAGGGTTGTAGGATATTCATACCAAGTCTATATCTACACCTCAAGGAAGAAGCTTATTATTATAATCCTATTTTCCACTCCATTATAGTGAGAGAAACCCAATATCAACTTACCTCATTTGTTTGGCTTAAATGAATTCCTTTTCACCTTTTCTTTTAATTATGTGATATTTGTCCCATGATAAAAGGGTGAAATTACATAATTGAGCAATTTCCCATAATTATTTAGCCAAAATATTATAATTATGAGAAAATATTTATTTCATCATTGAGGTAATTGAGAAAAAGATCATAATTGTGAAAAATGTTTTTAGAGTTTTCCATTCCTAATGAGATCAAATTGAACCACTTGCGTATGATTTGGTTAGGGGTCCATTATTGTCGAATATTGCTAACTCCTCAAGCCCTTAGGCTTGTAGATACATTCTCCTAGAGTATGGAATAAGCCTTTATAATCTCACCAGGAGGTAATGGGAGGGAAGATCCAAAGTATAGAACGAGAGCTTTGATGTCTTGGGAGAGGAGACCATAATTCAAGTTGGAGGAGAGGAGATTATGTGTTGAAGGTAAACATTTGATGTACTATAATTTATAATATGGTTAATAAAAATTTATGTTCCCTTACAAGAATTTGGGTTCACTATGTTATATGATCTTATGTATTTCTTTTGATTTGACAATCTTCTAAGGAAGATCAACTATTTCCCTTGTTTATTTGTGTTTGTGTGCAGGGATAGTGATCTAGTACAGACATGATGGATCTCTCAAGTGGACCAAAATATCTCCATCAAGCTAAAAACCCTTCCATGACTTGTGAGGATTCCAGGTGTTATATCTTATCTTTATAGCATAGATTTGACTTCTTGTTGCATGCATGACCATTTAGATTGGGGGCTAGTATTATATCATATTAGCCATTAGATTTTTATATATGGTGCTCTCAATCGGGCATGAGATCAAGAAGAAATATATCCTTGCATAATTTATCTATAACACTCATTTGGTTAGGAGGAAGGAATGGATCATCACAAAGGAGTCCCATCATATACCAAGAATAAGTGCCTCTTCTAGAGCAAGTGCAACAAGGTTTACCACCGGTTAAAAGAAGAACAAAGTGCAGAAAGGAGGAAGGACTTGACTTGTGCTTGGAGGATATTATTGTCAAGGGTATAGGGTTTCATATATATCAACAAGCAGCTTCAATAAAAGAAATTTATCAAATTGTTTTCCTCTCAAGAGAAGAGAGATTTCGGCCCTGGAAAAGAGCCAACATCTTGGGTTCTTTTTCTTATGTTTTTGGTACCCGTTTTATGAAGTACACACACATGCATTAATAATAATAAGAAGAAGATTAATCTAACAATAAAATGTAAAAATACTCCACAAATTGTTATCAAGTCAATAATAATCACACGACACCTAATTGCCCTTGATTCTTCTACATGATATCGGACCTAAGGCGAGACATCAAGGAAAGGGCATCTAGAGAACAGTCATCAATGAAGCACATCTACAAAAGCTGAAGCATCTATCCAAGAAGTCTCAATCAATTCAAGGACAAGAAGGTCTACTACCCATCACTCATCAAGGACGACTACAAATCAAGAATAAGAGCCTTACTTAAAGGCACCTACAAGAGGAGCAAATCAAAGAAGGACCTACATCATATACAAGCCATCAAGCACATCTTATCTTCACGTAAGTCCACTTGGAGAACCTACATCATCTACAAGCCATCAAGCACATCTCATCATCAAGGAATCCCACATGGAAAAAGAAACATGAAGAACATCAAGATATAAGGAAGGAAATCCATCAAGTCCTGAAGGATAAAGCAAGTCCACTACATCTCAAAATCTATCAAGTAGTTATATGTCCCCTTCTGAATATACATCAATATCTTTTTGCAAGGAAAGAAAAAAATTGGTACATACGAATAACTTTCTTGCATGGAAGAAGAGGACTGACTTACTTCTCAAGGAGAATGAAATTCTAGAACACATCAAACGAAATATCCCTCTCCGTGCTAAGGAAAAAAATCAAGCCTTATCGAAGTACAATAAGGATGAGACAAGAGATCAAAGTATTCTAATAGAACCTATCATGGACTCTCTCATTCCTTATGTCTCCAAACTTGAAACGTCGGAAGAAATCTATGATAAACTAGTAGAGCTATTCTCGGTAACCACATCAGGGGAAGTGATATCTCTATGAAATGAATTACACAAAAAGAATATATAAAGGAAAGGAATAGCTCCCTACTTCATGAATATCTCTAAGATGGGGGATCAAATTCAAGAGTTAGGGGAAGTCCTGTCTGACAAGGAAATGACAACTGTAGTACTCAATTCTCTACCTGAGGATTGGGGCAACTTCCCATCAAGAATATATTCCAAGAAGGAAGCTACCAAACTAAGTGAAATGTGGTCCTTATGAAAGATAGAGGAAACAAGACTCACGGAAAAGGAGGATGTGGGATCAAAGGAGTAAATATTTGCATCCATGGCTAAGAGAAAGGGGAAATTTGGAAAATTTTGTCCACAAAGAACAAAGGATAGAGATATTCCCGAAATCCAATGCTTTGGATGCCAAGAATATGGACACTACAAAAGGAATTGTCCTAAACTAGAGAAGGAAAAAAAATAAAAATGGAAGAAGCAAGAGGAGAAAGAAGAAGAAAGGACACAAAAGAAGGAAGATCCTCTGGATCTCTACTATGACTAAGTCAAACTCTTTACTTAAGGCTTCCTTCATATTTTTCAGTAGTTTAGGGCAAGTAGGAATAGAATAAAATTGCATGGCTAGAAACATCTTCTAGAATATATGGGCATGATCTACATAGAGTTCAAGACACTCATGTAGAAGGAACCTTTATAAATAAAACAAAATGCATGGTTATAAATATCTTCTATAATATAGGAACATGGTAGATATAGCTCAAGATATTTATGTAGAAGGAGCATAGCTAGTATAGGACCTCATACACATTGAAAGAAAATTAGTCATGATTAAGAATCTGAGAAGACCTTCATCATCAAAAGGACAGAAACATTTGCAGGGTAAGGGATGGAATCTTCAAAACAAGATTCATAAACAAACACAGTTGTCTCATTGGGAGTGCTCGATTCATGGGATTCAAGAAAATGATGACATGCAGGCAAGCTAAGATGAAGCGAGAAGGGCCTCAACATGTAAAATCACTTGAAGATAAGATGATCAAAGGCGAATCAAGATGAGGTATGTATCCATCAAAGTTTAGTCATGTTATCATATGTATATTATTGAGTCATGGGAATAGTTCTATGATATGATGAAGTATGAAAGAATTTATTTCACAAATGACATGGTTGAAGGCATGTACTACAATGCAATTAAGGTCAAAAAAAGGAAATACTCACATAAGGTATATAAGATTATTGCCTAAGAAGATAGTGAAGAAGAAATGCTGACTATACCTAGAATCAAGAAATGAATAAGTGCTCCCACAAGGAGCATAATGTTGTTGACTAATCAATCCATGAAGAAGAAAACCAGGAAAGAGATCAAGCATGTGAAGAACACCATGATCACAAAGAATCACTATCTAACAAAGATACTTTGAACACATCTCCCGAAAGAAGGCATGCCAACTCTCACAAAGGAAGAAAAAGATCAAAGGATCCTTGACACCTGTGAGGGCCTTGGAGATATGAAAAATGTACATAAATTATTCTACTCTACAAATATGTTATGATGAAGGAACCATCCAACAAAATGACCATGTAGTGTTGAAGCAATATCAAGATAAAATCATGAAAGGCTACCAGATAAAAGCATGTGAACAACAAAGTACAATGAAGCATCCATCTAAAGGGTAGTCTGAAGAATATACAAGATGACAAAGGAGTAAACTATCACTAGATGAAACCCTATTTTATGCTTTTGTTAGCCGTATTTGGTTCATAGAGAGAGGATTTGGCCCTTTTTCAAGGCACAAACAAAATACTTCAACAGATAACATTCCCTTATCCTGGATCTCATTCAATTTGTTTTCAAAACCATCTTTAGTTTCCTAGTCTGAGGTCTTCTATCTTGAACTGGGGATATTGAGCTTGGAATAGGAATTCGACCTCTAAAACTTCATTATTATTGGATTATAAACTAGAAAGAGATAACAAACCCTAATGGAGTAACTTGAAGCAACCTTGTTCAAACTTGTATGCTCTTTCACCGAGGCTTTGAAACTATGTTTATTTTTCAAGTGCATCATAGACATGCACAATTTTTGAAACTCACAATTACTTCTAATGATATTGTTATTACTTTAGGACATTCTAGATTATCATTAATAAAATTTCCTTCACAATTTCTAACCATAAACGTAATAAGTACAGTAGGATCACAAAGGGACAGCTAAACAAAAGAGACAGAAATTTTTACCTTGGAAAAACCATAACTAGGGAAAAACATAGCAACCTTTTCTTAAGAGAAATTGTCTAATTCTGAATGAGATACGATTTGGATTTTATAATAAATTTAGATCAATATGTACATAAAAACAAATGATCAAAGCTTGTTTAAATGGACCAACATTTTTCCCTTCCTGTTGTTGCCTCAAAAAATTATTCAACCTTGGTCAATAACGGCGAATTTTAGATTCCTACAATTCCTTCAAAATTTGTTCAATCCTATGGTTAATATCCTGAAAAATATCAATCATTTGGCCACATGTGCAAGATATATTATTGGTCAATGTTTCTCAAAGTGATGATCTGCCATGGAAATTTGGTCCTAAAAGAAAATCAGCTTCTACCTTAGAATTTTCTCTCTCCTTTACATCTGTGAACATAAGAATAGATTATTTTTGTGGATGGCCAAATGATCCAGGTCCGAGTGTGACAAAGGACCCTTCCAAGACCTTTTACTTTCATGATGTCTTAAACTGCATTTTTTTAAAAGAAAGTAAATGAATACATTTTCATGTTGTAAAGAAGAGGATCATGACATTCATCAACACATGAAAACATAAGACATTGATAATGGAGTTCTTCCAGGAGGGATTAGGCCTCTGGGCCTCAGTGTCAAGATGGTGTATGTCACTGCATTAAGTGTTATCAATAGTGGTGATGTACATAGAGGTGATTTCGCTACCATATAAGGAAAATACCCTCACATAGGAGTGGCAACAGGATATGTTCTGCTACAGGAACTCTCAGTCAAAAAATGACTCCTATCAGTATGACACAAACTCATGGATGACGATGATGACCATCCCACCAACATGGCATAAAAGGGATCTCAATGCAAACATACATTGTGATAGCATGAGTATCCCATCAACATACAACAAAGAGATCTCAAAAGAACACATGACGAGTCATGACAACAAGTACATCCCACAAATGATTCTGCATCACATCAAGCAGGAATCATGAAAACAAGTAAGAAAAAAGGTCCCAAGTCAAAGATCAAACTGGAATTTGCGCAGCACAATGCATAGAAAAATAAGTACATGAACAAACTACATATACCTCACATCCGAGGGCTATCTGAAGAAGAGGATCTCAAACTGCTGAAGTTGTTCATACCATCGATCTCACGATATTGAATTGCATGGAAATGACTACTCGCACATGAACGCTGCCACCTACATTTCACTTAGAAAAGTGGGCGAAAAATGAAATGTGAAGAGGTAACATCTGAACACACTACTAGATTTGTGGCATCGAATAGTACAAAATCGACTATCAAATTTCTAAATTCTACGAAAGTGAAAAGCTAGGGCTTAAGGAATCTTTTAGATTCCCCTTATATTCCTTAAAGATTCCCTCCTCCAGGTCCTCCACAAATCGGTTACTCAGATCAGGAAACTCACTGTGCCATTGGGTTTGTGTCATTGAGATGTGTAAGATCGACATAAAGTTTGTCCAATTTGGACACTGCAAAAATTTCACCCTCCTAGAAATTTCACTTAGTCATGGTTCCACCTGCAATAAATTAATTGAAAAAACAAGGAACCCGTTTGACGTGATGGTAATAATGGCCATTAGTTGAGGAGGGGTGGGGTGGGCAAATCCTGCCCCTCCCATTTTAATACATTATTGTTTTAAAAAAAAACCACATGCATATTTTTAGGGGGGTTGGGTCCACATTGGGTGGCCCGCCCCATAACTCCTACACTGTTGTTGGCGTATTAATCTTTTAATGGAGGTGCGTTTTTATTTTTGGCCGTTGGTTTTGTAGGTACGATGGGTGGTATGCCTCATATATGGATTCAACGTGGGCCATTGGGTGGGCAGGGACGGCCCTCCCGCTAGCCATGGATTCAACTCCCATCAGCCCCTTTTAATTATGTCGTAATATGGTGGGTTGTTTGGGGGGGAAGTGGGGTTGGTGGCCCACCACCCAAAACATATATATATTTTTTTAAACTTTTATGTTTTATAAAATAATGAGGCTTTTTTAAAATTCATGTTTTTGACAGGAGGAGTCATTTTAACGAGGCGATAATTTCACCTGGAATATGGCTAGAGTTGGTCAAATTATGTCCACCAAAAAAAGTCCAAATTGTGTCTCCATTAGCCTGCCCAGTCAGAAAAAGTCAACCAAAACTTTGACTGCCTCTATCTTCCTCATCCAGACTCGAATTGACAAACCATTCACACCACCATGATCATGACGACGAGATCTTTAATATGAACCTAGTTCCAGAATAATCCAAGAACTTTTATTTTTTAGATTTTGTAAGCCTTCTTTGTCCTGTGTGTGTCTATGGAACCACCTGGATCAATTCTCCCCATTGCGGATCTTTTGGCCTCCAAAAGTAGGAAAAATAATCTGTAATTTCTTTGTACCTTATTCGCATCACAAGTGCTCTGAAACATTTCGCTTCCATCACCTTCAACCTTGTTCTTCGAAGCCTTAAGTGATGAGTCAACACCTACAATCTCTGCAACATGTAGTACATTGTTTTGTAAATTACGTGCTTTGAATTTCATGACCAACTAATGACCCAATCATCCCATACATGCGACGAGTATATACACATACTTGGTGGTCAAGTTTACATCGAAATGGATGCAATACCCCAACTATGAAAACAAGGCCAACATATCATTGTTGCTTCAACAAGTGACGGAATAACACATCATCACTGCAACACATGATTTATAGAATAAGGGCAACACTATTTTTTTGTTTTGACAAGTGATGGAAACACAAAATCACTTTCACAGTTTATCATGCAATACATGAAAATACCAAAAATCATTATTGGTGAACAAGTGATGGCAAACACATCATCACTTTTACATTTTAAAATGCAACAAATGATTTACAAAAGCATGAGCATGACAGGATGACATATCTAGAAACCATTTTTCACTTATCAATGTGAATGGGTCACCTCCTTGTGGTGGTTTTGCATGTCAAACAACTATTTCACCTATTTCATGCACTAATGCTTTGTCTTTAAGGAATTGCTCTGGATCGAGCTTCCAACAAGTGGCTCTTTGATGGCCACCCCTATTGTAATGACTACAATACATATTCTTCCTCTAGATCTGCTTAACATGTTTCTTTATGTACTGTTGAGAGGGTCTTTCATGCCTCTTCTTTTTTTGTGCTGCCATTCTTTTCCAATAATTAGAAAATGTATGGTTATGTAATACACAAAAGATATATGTTTCTCAATACCATGTTTCACATTCGTTATTAACAACATGATTATAATTTACATGAACTTTCTAATGTCGAGAGTGGTAATATCTTTCCTTGCCGTCTCTGGTGCAAGTATAGCGATGGTAGCTTGCCTCAGCTCTTTCCCTACCATGGGATGATGGGGATGTGTTCCCATCATTCTCTTTCCTTGATGATTTCAATGACATCTGAGAAGAACTTGACACCTTTGAGCATTCCCCTTCAGTGTACCTCAATCTTTCAAATTGAGGTTCGTGCACAACCTCCAATGGTTGAGTTATGCCTTGTTTATTAATACCAAGTTCTTCTTCCTCCTTGTAACTCATCCTAGTAAGGAGCCGCATGTTTGTCCCTGTAATTGGAATCTCCAAATCTCCAATAGGAATCATACTATGTGAAGATGAAACCAAAAGAAAATCAACATCTTTTACCTCCTCTGTCAATTTGGAAAGAACTAATGAGGGCTTATCATCATTTGTTGTTGGTGTTTTGCTAGCTGTCTTGGTGCATTCCCCAACATCCTTTCTAACATACCTATGTCCTACCTGATGGGGTAATTCTTCTACTTTGATGGAGTTAATAATGCCTTGGCCACTAATTCCCAAGCCTTTTCCCTCATACCCCATTCTCTTCAACAGTTTGGAGTCAATTCCTGTGGTATGATTTTCAAAAATAGAGAAATCATCATCAGGACACATACATGATTTTAGCCAATTAATTTTTACCTCACATGGGTTGTGTTGCAAATTTTCCAAGGCCTCATCCTTAGCTTGCAGTTGTTCTAGCAAACTTTGTTTTTCCTCTTTCTCTTCATGTAGAAGCATCTACCATTTAGTGTTCTTTATTTGAAGATTCTATTTTTTGTGCTTTAGTTCTTCTAGGGCCTCTTCTGTGGCTTGCAACTAAAGCTACAATTTCTCCTTTTCCTCTGTCTCTTTCTGTAGAGTTTCATACATTATTTCCACTCTTTTGGAAATTTTGAGCATGGTCTTGTACATCACTTTTTCATCCTCTGTCACTACATGTTCCATTGTTCATGCTTTCAAATCACATCCATGCAAAGACCACTTTCATACCACTTCATCCAGGTCTGGATGTATCAAAGGACCCTTCCAAGACCTTTTACTTTCATGATGTGTTAAATTGCATTTTTTTTAAGGAACATAAATGAATACACCTTCATGCTGTAAAGAAGAGTATCATGACAATCATCAACACATGAAAACATAAGCCGTTGATAACAGAGTTTGTCCAGCAGGGACTACATCTCTGGGCCCTGGTGTTAAGATGTTGTAGGCCACTGCATTAAGTGTTGTCAATAGTGGTGATGTACATCGAGGTTATGTCACTATCATACAAGGAAAATTCCCTCACGAAGGAGTGTCTCCAAGAGATGTTCTACTAGAGGAACTCTCAGTTGAAAAAGGACTCCTATTAGTATGATAAAAACTCATGCATGATGATGATGAGCATCCCACCAACGTGGCATAAAAGGGATCTCAATGCAAACATACATGGTGACAGCATGAGTATCCCATCAACATAGAACAAAGGGATCTCAAAACACAACACGATGAATCATGACAACAAGTTCATCCCACAAATGATTCTACATCACATGAAGTACGAATCATGAAAACAAGTAAGAAACAAGATTCCACATCAAACATCAAACAGGGATCTGTGCAGCACAATGCATACAAAAAGAAGTACATGAATTCACTACATATACTCACATCCAAGGGCCATCTGAAGAAGAGGATGTCAAATTGTTGAAGCTGTTTGTACCATCGATCTCACGACGTTCAATCACATGGAAATGACTACTCGCACATAAATGTTGGCACCTACATTTCATTTAGAAAAGTGGCCAAAAAATGAAATGATAAAATGGAAAATCTAAACACTCCATTAGATTTCTAGAGTCGAATAGTGCAAAATCGACTGTCAAATTTATGAATTTTGAGAAAGTGAAAATCTTGGGCTAAAGGAATCTTTTAAATTCCTCATAGATTCCTTAAAGATTCCCTCCTCCAGGTCCTTTGAAAATCAGCTTCTTAGATCAGGAAATTTACTATGCCATCAAGTTTGTGTCACTGAGAGGTTTAAGATCAATATAAAGTTTGTCTAATTTGGACACTGCAAAAAAATCACCCTCCTTGAAATTTTACTCAGTCATGGTTCCACCTACAATAAATTAATGAAAAAAATATCACCTTAGTTTCTGTTCCCTCTCCTGGTTCCTCCATGCTGGGGTGCATTGGGAAAATGCTGAGCTTATATAAAGTTTTGGGTGGACAATCCCAGGAACCCATTTGGCGTGATGGTAATAATGGACAATAGTTTAGGAGGGGTTGGGTGGTCAAACCCCTCCCCTCCCATTTTAATACATTATTGTCTTAAAAGAAACACATGGATATTTTTAGGGGGGTCCAGTCCAGATTGGGCAGCTCGACCCATAACTCCCGCACAGCGGTTGGCGTATTAATATGTTGATGGACGCATGTTGGTATTTTGGTCCATTGGTTTTGTTGGTATGATGGGTGGTATGTATCATATATGGATTCAACATGGGGCCATCGTGTGGGCAGGGTCAGATCTCTCGCTGGTCCTGATTTCAACTCCCACCAACCCCTTTTAATTATGTCGTAATATGGTGAGTTGTTAGGGGGGTGTTGTTGTTGTTGGTCCACAACCCAAAACACATGCACACACACACACACACACACACACACACATATATATATATATATATATTATTTTTATATTGGAGTGGTGGTGGTGTTGGCCCGCAACGAAAAATAGATAGATATATATATATATATATAGAGAGAGAGAGAGAGAGAGAGAGAGAGAGAGAGAGAGAGAGAGAGAGAGAGAGAGAGAGAGAGAGAGAGAGAGAGAGAGAGAGAGAGAGAGAGAGAGAGAGAGAGAGATATTATATATTTTTATATTTTATAAAATAATGAGGTTTTTTGGAAATTCGGATTTTTGACTGAAGGAGTCATTTTAATAAGGCGACAATTTCGCCCAAAATCTAGCTAGAATTGGCTCAATTCCATCTGCTAGAAAAAGGCCCAATTGTGTCTCCATTAACTTACCTAGTTAGCAAAGGTCAAACAAAACGTTGACTACCTCTATCTTCCTCATCTGGACTCGTATTTACGAACCGTTCACACCACCGTGATCATGACGACGAGATATTTAATATGAACCTAGTTCCAACGTAATCCAAATGCTTTGATTTTTGAGATTTCATAAGCCTTCTTTGTCCTGTGTGTCTCTGGTGCCACCTGGATCAATCATTCCCACTAAGGAGCTTTTTGGTCCTCCAAAAGCATGCAAAATAATTTGCAACTTTTCTATACCTTTTTCACATCACAAGCATTCTAAAAGGTCTCGCTTCCATCACCTTCACCCTTGTTCTTCGGAGCATTAAGCGATGAGTCGAAACCTACAATCTCTGCAACCTGAAGTACATTTTTTTTCAAATTACATGATTTGAATTTCATGACCAACTAATGACCCAAGAATCCCAAGAATCCCATACTTGCCACGAGTTTATAACACATACTTGGTGGTCAAGTTTACATCAAAATGGATGCAATACCCCAGCTACAAAAAGAAGACCAACATATCATTGTTGATTCAACAAGTGATGGAAAAGCACATTATCACTGCAACATATGATTTATAGAATAAGGCCAACAGTGATGGAAACACAACATCACTTTCACAGTTTATCATGCAATACATAACAAGACCAAACATCATTATTGCTGAACAAGTGATGGAAAACACATCATCACTTTTACATTTTAAAATGTAACAAATGATTTACAAAAGAATGACCATGATAGATAACATATCTAGAAACCATCTTTCGCTTATCAATGTGACCAGGTGACCTCCTTGTGGTGGTCTTGCTTGTCGAACAACTATTTCACTTGGTTCATGCACCAACGCGTTGTCTCTAAGGCACTGCTCTGAATGGAGCTTCTGACAAGTGGCTCTTTGATGGCTACCCATATTGCAATGACTACAATAGATCTTCTTCCTTTATATCTTCTTAATATGTTTCTTTACTTGATGTTGTGAGGGTCTTTCATGCATCTTCTTTTTTTGTGCTGACATTCTTTTCCAACACTTAGAAAATGTATGGTTATGTAATCCACAAAAGGTACATGTTTTTCGATACCATGTTTCACGTTCATTATTAACAACATGATTATAATCGAAATGATCATTTGAATGTCAAGAGTAGTTATACCTTTCCTTTCCATCTCAGGTGTAAGTGTGGCGATGGGAGCTTACCTCAGCTCTTTCCCTACCATGGGATGATGGGGATGTGTTCCATATGTTAGGTCCCTATAATACTAGTGACTACCCCATTACTATTGTAGTTGTGTCCCTTATTAATATTATTGTGCCCCTATTTTCCCCATATTTTTATTAATGTGCCCCATAGAATCCCTCTATTATTATTTTTGGAGCTTTATATTATTATTATTAGGTCGGCTGGGTTATATTGTGACTCCTTAGACTCCTATGTATAAAAAGGAGGTTTTGTCATTTGTATCATCCAAGAATTGTTCATGTGTGTAATGTAAAGGAGGTTTCCCCCTCGAAGTGGCTGAATTCTAAGGCTTTGATCTCTCTTTTCTTTCTTTTTGTGAGCTGGTTCCATAACATTTGGTATTAGAGCTTTGGATTCTAGGGTTTCACTGCTCCAAATAGGTCATCATGGCATTTTCGGTATAACTTGTTTTTTGCGACGTTTCAGAAGTGAAAAAAAAACCATCTGAGACAAAATCGCACTGAACCTCGGGTCCGAATTTTAGAGCTTTTCGTGCTATATTTGTGGAGATATGATCTGAGGAAGTTGGTCTTTTTGTAGACTCCTGAATTACATTGCAAATAGGTGACCTATGGAAAATCGTCATAACTTTCTCTCTGAGCATCAAATTGAAATTTTGTAAGAAGGTATAGAAAGAGGACGGACCGTAGTTTCTTGTATATATTTTTCATTACCAAAGGTTGAAACAGTGACATGTGGCACTTCATAAAAGTTCACTCTTTTGGAAAGGTCTATAATCAGGTCATCTTGGGAGATTGTGCATAACTATTTCTTGGAGAATCCAATTTCAATCAAACTGGTGGCATTGGAAAGAGGATGCAGAGGGCTATTGCAGATTGTAATTTTAGAACTGGGTGATCCGAAATTACAGAGATACATCAGATTCAATATCAAGCTCCTACAAGGTGAAAAAATAGGTGTGTAGTTTTTTTTTAAGTTTTTGTATAAGCTTGGTTTGAAAAATTAGTTTGAAGGAATTCAAGGGGCATAGTAAAGCATTAGTATTGGTAACTGATGCCCTAAGAAAAGAAAATGCAAACACCTAGTAAGAAACCTGAAAGCTCTAGCATGACTCATGAAGAAGAGGAAGAAATACAACATGGTATATCAAAATTATGAGACCAAGTGCACCAAGTGTCAGTTGCACAAAAAGTAACAGAATCTAAAATGAAATATGTAGAAGCTAAGATGGATGGCATGGAAGCTAAGATGAATGGCATGGACACTAAAATGGATGACATGGATGATAATATGGAAGAATTGAAGATAAATATGAATAAGTTGCTACAAGAAATGGTCACTAATGGTGAAAGGGTAGTAAAGGAAACTCATGATGAGAACAAAAGAAATGTTAATCATGATTCCATAGACTCTAATGTTGGATCAAATGCCCACCATATTCCAAAAATCGATATGAGGAAGTATGATGGCAAGGATCCTACAACATGGATATTACAGATGGAGCAATTTTTCGATCACAATAAGGTGCAAAACACACAAAAGGTACTTATAGCAGCTTTATATTTGTAACCAAATTAGTTTGTATGGTATCAATGGCTTTGATCTCGTAAAAAAATTATCACTTGGGAAATTTTTATGGAAGAATTGACAGCACATTATGAGGATACAAAAAGAAACACTTTTTTTAGCCAATTGATAAGTCTCAAACAAAAGGGTTCAATAATGGAGCACATTGAGGAGTTCCAAAAATTGAACATAAGGGTAAAAAATATTCCAGAGGAGCATAGGATTGATGTGTTCATAGGGACTTTAAAGGATAATATCCAACATGATGTTCACCTTTGGGAACCTGATTCATTAGAGAAGGCATTCAGGTTAGAAAGAAAAAAGGAAAGAAAAATTATGGAAACTAGCAAGCATACCAGTCACAACTCTAAAGATGGAAGTGTTGTTACCCCTAGCCTTCCACAACCTATAAGGTTGACACCACAAAAATTGGAAGAAAAAGGATCAAAAGGGATTTGTTACGATTGTGATAGCAAATACACTAAAGGTCATAAGTGTGCTAAGAAGAAATTATTCTACATAGATTGTGAAGAAGAAGAAGAAAAGGAGCAAGAAAGGTCAAAGGAAGAGGATATACTCCAGGAACAAAGCCTAGATAAAGAAAAAATGAACCTAACCATATCTTGTAATGCATTGGCTAGAATTACCACTCCTCAAACCATCAAGATAGACAGACAAATCAAGAAGAAAAGGTAATAGTGTTAATTGATTCTGCAAGTACCCACAATTTTATTCATTGTAAGGTACCAAAAGAATTGAATTGCTTCCTATATCTAGCACCAGAGTGTCCAGTGATGGTTGCAAATGGAAGAGCAATAAATTACTCTGGAAAGTTCCATAATATGAAGCTATCGATGGCAGAATATGTATTGACAAGCCCAATGCTTTCCATTGCAATGGGAGGTGTGGATGTTCTACTAGGAGTCCAATGGCTACAATCCTTGGGTACAATAGATTTTAATTTTCAAGAAATTTTCATGAAATTTTCTATGGAAGGAAAGGTAGTTGAATTAAGGGGTATTGCATGGAAATCGAGAAAAATAATTAGCTCTAACGGTATGACAAAGCTTCTAAAAAAGGAACAAAGAGGTGTAATTTCACAATTATGTTTGGTAGATGTTTCCACATCGGTATCATCTATTTCTCCAGATCTCCAAAAAGTCTTGGAAAATCATTCCAAGGCATTTGAGACTCCCAAAGGTCTCCCACCTATTCGTGATCATGATCATGCTATTCATCTGATTCCAGGAAGTGTTCCTCCAAACATTAGGCCGTACATATATCCCTATGCCCAAAAGAGCGAAATTGAACGTATGGTTGCAGAAATGCTAGAGGCTGGTATAATTCAACCTAGTCAAAGTTCTTTCTCTGCTCCAATAGCATTGGTACATAAGAAGGATGGATCATGGTGCATGTGTCCAGATTATAGGGAGCTCAACAAGCTCACTATTAAAGATAAGTTTCCCATTCCTTTCATTGATGAATTACTGGATGAACTGCATGGATCAATTTACTTCACCAAGTTGGATCTTCATTTAGGATATCATCAAATCAGAATGAAGACTGAAGACATTCCAAAAACATCATTTAGAACTCATGAGGGTCATTATGAATTTTTTTTCATGCCTTTTGGACTTACCTATGCACCTTCTACATTTCAAGGTTTGATGAATTCCATTTTCAAACCCTTCCTTAGAAAATTTTTGTTAGTATTTTTTGATGATATACTAATCTGCAACAAGTTTTGGAAGAATCATGTTGAACATGTTGACAGGGTGCTACAATTATTGGAGGAGAAACAATTATATGAAAAAAGATCTAAATGTTTCTTTGGAGTACAAGAGGTGTAATATCTGGGTCATATTGTATCTCATGAAGGAGTTAAGGTAGACCCTAGCAAAACTAAAGCCATTAAGGAATGGAAAATCCCCACATCCATAAAGCATCTGCAAGGATTTCTTGGGTTGATAGGGTATTATCGCAAGTTTGTTAAGAATTATGGGAGAATAGCAGCACCCCTAACAACATTATTGAAGAAATATGCATTTTCATGGACTCCAGAAGCAACAAAGGCCTTCGAACATCTTAAAGAGGCCATGTGCCAAGCACCAGTCTTAGCTACACCGGACTTCACAAAAAACTTTATTGTGGAATGTGATGATTCAGGAAATGGAATTGGTGTTGTTTTAATGCAAGATGAAAGACCCATTGCTTTTGAAAATTGTCCAATCAAGGGAAAGTTTTTACACAAAGCTATTTATGAGAAGGAAATGTTGGCAATACTACATGCACTTAAGAAATGGCGACCCTACCTAATGGGAAGACACTTGAAGGTAAAAATCGATCATGATAGCCTTAAATACGTTTAAGAACAAATATTATCCTCTGAAGAGCAACAAAAGTGGGTCACAAAGATGTTGGGTTATGACTTTGAAATCATCTACAAAAAGGGAAGCAAAATTTTGTGGCAGATGCACTCTCAAGAAATGATGAGGATGTGGAAGCATTGTTGTGCGCCATTTCTATTATCCAACCAGATTGGATAAATGAAGCAAGGGAGGAATGGAAGGATGAAAAAGAAGTGTGGGCGCTTATTCAAAAGTTACAAAAATATTCCAATACATCTGATACATTTAGTTGGCAAAATGATTCATTATGGTACAGAGATCGCTTATACCTCTGTAAGAATTCGCAACTCAAACAAAAGATTATTATGGAATTGCACACTTCTCCCTAAGGAAGGCACCCAGGATTTTTAAAAACTTACCACAGGGTTAAGAAGGAATTTTTTTGGGATGGACTTAAATCATATATTCAAAAGTTTATGGCAAAATGTTCGGTTTGCCAACAAAATAAAGTTGAAACAATTAAGACCCCGGGTCTATTACAAAATTTATCCATTCCAAGCCAACGTTCGGAGGAGGTTTCAATGGATTTTATCACAGGTTTACCCAAGTCTGAGGGAAAGAGTGTCATCATGGTGGTAGTTGAAAGATTTACCAAGTATGCATACTTTTGTGCATTATCACATCCATTTAAAGCCAGCACAATTTCTACTACATTTATGGAAACAATTCAAAAGCTACATGGAAACCCAAATATTATTGAAAGTGATAGAGATCCCATTTTCACTGGAAATTTTTGGACATAATTATTTTCTTGTCTTGGTATTCAGTTAGCTCATAGCTCATCTTATCATCCTCAATCTCATGGGCTACTGAGATAGTAAACAAATGTTTGGAAGGATATCTTTGTTGCTTTGTATCTAATAAACAGACACAATGGGTCAAATGGTTGCCTCTAGCTGAATGGTGGTATAACACTTCCTTCCATACAGAAACAAAAATGACCCCATTTATGGCACTTTATGGATATCAGCCACCATCCATTACATCATATTTAAGAGAAAATTCTAAGGTTCAAGCAGTGGAACATCACATTGAACATCAAAAACAAGTCCTCCAACTCTTAAATGATAACCTCGTGTTGGCACACAATAGAATGAAACAACATGCAGATCAACATTGCAGTGAAAGAAGTTTTGATGTAGGTGATTGAGTATTCCTACGGCTACAACCATATAAAAATATGTCCCTCAAGCAAGCTAAGAAGGACAATAAATTATCACCAAAGTATTATGGTCCGTATAAGGTGTTGCAAAAGATTGGTACTATGGAATACAAATTGGAGATTCCTGTAGCGTCTCGAGTGCACCCAGTTTTCCATGTGTAATGTTTAAAGAAGGTTATATGCAACAAGCTCCCAGTTCAAACAATATTGCTAGAACTTGATGAGGAAGGAAAAATTATATTGGAACCGGAAGCAGTCACAGAAATAAGAACTTGACAGCTATGAAATCGAACAATTTTGGAGTATCTCATCAAGTGGAAGAACTTATCCACTGAAGATTCCACATGGGAGGATGAGAATTTTATACAAAAGCATCCAAAACTACTCAAGCGTTGAGGACAACACTTTTTTTGAAGGAGAGGAGCATGTTAGGTCCCTGTAATACTAGTGATTACCCCATTACTATTGTAGTTGTATCCCTTATTAATATTTTTGTGCCCCTATTGTCCCAATATTTTTATTATTATGCCCCATAGAATCCCTCTATTGTTATTTTTGTGGCTTTATATTATTATTGTTAGGTTGGCTGGGTTATATTGTGACTCCTTAGACTCCTATATATAGAAAGGAGGTTTTGTCATTTGTATCATCCAAGAATTGTTAATTTGTGTAATGTAAAGGAGGTTGACCCCTCGAAGAGGCTGAATTCTAAGGCATTGATCTCTCTTTTCTATCTTTTTGTGAGCTGGTTTCATAAAACCATCATTCTCTTTCCTCAAGGATTTCATCGACATCTAGGAAGAATCTTTAACCCTCAAGCATTCTCCTTCGGTGCATCTAGAGCCTGCAAATTGAGATCTCTACAAAACCTCCAATGGTTGAGTTACGCCTTGGTTATTAATACCAAGTTCCTCTTCCTCTTTGTACCTCATCCTGGTAAGGACCCTCATGTTTGTCCCTGTAATTGGGATCTCTAAATCTCCAACAGAAGTCATAGTATGTGAAGACGAAACCAAAAGGAAATCTACATCTTTTACCTCATCTGTCGATTTGGAAAGAATTGATGAGGGCTTCTCATCATCTATTTTTGGTGGTTTGCTAGTTGTCTCGAGGCATTCCCCAACTTCCTTTCTGATATACTTAAGTCCTACCTGATAGGGTAGTTCTTCTACTTCTATGGGGTTGAGAATGCCTTGGCCATTAATGCCCAAGCCTTTTCCCTCATACCCAATTCTCTTCAATAGTTTGGAGCCAAATCATGTGGTATGATTTTCAAAAATAGCGAAATCATCATCAGGACATACAAGAGTTTAGAGAGTTATTTTTTACCTCACATGGGTCATGCTGCAACTTTTCCAAGGCCTTGTCCTTAGCTTGCAACTATTGTAGCAAACTTTGTTTTTCCTCTTTCTCTTCATGTAGAAGCATCTGCAATTCAATGTTCTCTGTTTCAAGATTCTCTTTGTTGTGCTTTAGTTCTTCTAAGGCCTCTTCCATGGCTTGCAACTGAAGCTACAATCGCTCCTTCTCTTCTATCTCTTTCTATAGAGTTTCATACATTATTTCCACTCTTTTGGAAATTTTGAGCATGGTCTCGTACATCTATTTTTCATCCTTTGTCACTGCACGTTCCATTGTTGACACTTGCAATTCACATCCATGCAAAGACTGCTCTGACACCACTTGATCCAGGTCTGGATCTGATAAAGGACCCTTCCAAGACCTTTTTCTTTCGTGATGTGTTAAATTTCATTTTTTTAAAAGAACATAAATGAGTACATCTGCATGCTGTAAAGAAGAGGATCATGACATTCATCAACACATGAAAACATAAGCCGCTGATAACGGAGTTCATCCAAGAGGGACTACATCTCTGGGCCCCGCTGTCAAGATGGTGTAGGCCACTACATTAAGTGTTGCCAATAGTGGTTATGTACATAGAGATGATGTCACTATCATACAAGGAAAATGCCCTCACACATGAGTGGCACCAAGAGATGTTCTGCTATAGGAACTCTTAATGACAAAATGACTCTTATTAGTATGACACAAACTTATGCATGATGATGATGAGCATCACACCAAAATGGCATAAAAGTGATGTCAATGCAAACATACATGGTGACAGCATAAGTATCCCATCAGCATACAACAAAGGGATCTCAAAACACAACATGACGAACCATGACAACTAGTATATCCCACAAATGACTCCGCATCACATCAAGCAGGAACCATGAAAACAAGTAAGAAACAACATCCCACTTCAAACATCAAATAGGGATCAGTGTAGCACAATGGATAGTAAAAGAAGTACATCAACACACTACATATACCTCACATCTAGGGGCCATCTGAAGAAGAGGATGTCAAACTCCTGAAGATGTTCATACCATCGATCTCACTGTGTCAAATCGCATGGAAATGACTGCTCACACATGAACGCTGACACATGAATTCCACTTAGAAAAGTGGCTGAAAAAGGAAATGAGATAATGGAAAATCTAAACACACCATTAGATTTTTGGCGTCAAATAGTGTAAAATCGACTATCAAATTTCTGAATTTTGAGAAAGTGAAAATCTAGGGCTTAAGGAATATTTTATATTCCCCCTAGATTCCTTCAAGATTCCCTCCTCTAAGTCCTCTGCAAATTGACTGCTTAGATCAGGAAACTGACTACACCATCAGGTTTGTGTCACTGAGAGGTGTAAGATCAAAATAAAGTTTGTCCAATTTGGACACTGCAAAAAATTCACCCTCCTGGAAATTTCACTCAGTCGTGGTTCCACTTGCAATAAATTAATTAAAAAAAATATCGCCTAGATTTCTTTGCCGACTCTTGGTTCCTCTATGTTTGGGTGCATTGGGAAAATGTTGAGTTTATATAAATTTTAATGCAGATAAACCAATGAACCCATTTCACGTGATGGTAATAATGGCCATTAGTTGAGGAGGGGTCGGTTGGTCAAACCCCGCCCCTCCCATTTTAATACATTATTGTTTTAAAAAAATACACACATATCTTAGGTTGGTCTAGCCCTCATTGGGTGGACCTCGCCATAACTCCCACATTTTTTTTGGTGTGTTAATATTTTAGTGGAGGCATGTTGGTATTTTGGGCCGTTGGTTTTGTTGGTACGATAGGTGGTACATATCATATATGGATCCAAAGTGGGGGCACCGCGTGGGTGGGGTCGGCCCTCCCACTAGCTGTGGATTCAACTCCCACCAGCCCCTTTAATTATTTCATAATATGGTGGGTTGTTGGGGGGTTGGCAGGGTTGGTGGTCCACCACCCAAATCATATATATATATATATATATATATATATATATATATATATATATATATATATATATATATATATATATATATATATATTTTAATTTTTTATATTTTATAAAATAATAAGGCTTTTTGAAAATTCAGATTTTTGCTCGAAGGAGTCATTTTAATGAGGAGACAATTTTTTCCGAAATCTGGCCAGAGTTGGCCAGATTACAGCTGCCAGAAAAAGTCCAAATTGTCTCTATCTTTGAAAACAAAAGTCAATGAAACTTTGACTGCCTCTATCTTCCTCATCCAGACTCGGATTGAAGAATCATTCACACCACTACGATCATGATAGCAAGATGTTTAATACAAACTTGGTTCGAGCATAATCCAAACACTTTGATTTTTGAGCTTTCATAAGCATTCTTTGTCCTGTGTGCGTCTCTGGAGCCACATGGATCAATCCTCCCTATTGAGGAGCTATTGGTACTCCAAAAGCATGAAAAATAATTTGCAACTTCTCTATACCTTGTCCACATCACAAGCATTCCGAAAGGTCTTTCTTCCATCACCTTCACCGTTGTTCTTCGAAGCCTTAAGCGATGAGTGAATACCTGCAATCCCTGCAACCTATAGTACATTGTTTTGAAAATTACATGCTTTGAATTTCATGAACAACTAATGACCCAAGCATCCCATACTTTCCATGAGTTTGTAACACATACTTGGTTTTCAAGTTTACATCAAAATGGATGCAATACCCCAGCTACGAAAACAAGGCCAACATATCATTGTTGCTTCAAAAAGTGATGGAAAAACACATCATCACTGCAACAAATGATTTACAAATAAGGCCACCACTATTTTTTTTCTTTTACAAGTGATGGAAACACAACATCACTTTCACAGTTTATCATGTAATACATAATAAGACCAGACATCATTATTGCTGAACAAGCCATGGAAAATGCATCACCACTTTTACATTTTAAAAGGCAACAAATGATTTACAAAAACACAACCATGACAAGATAACATATCTAGAAACTAATTTTCACTTATCAATGTGAATGGGTCACCTCCTTGTGGTAGTTTTTCTTGTCAAACAATTGTTTCACCTGGTTCATGCATAGATGCTTTGTCTTTAAGGCATTGCTCTGGATCCAGCTTCCAACAAGTGGCTCTTTGATGGCCACCCCTGTTGCAATGACTGCAATACATATTCTTCCCCCAGATCTTCTTAACATGTTTCTTTACCTGCTCTTGAGAGGGTCTTTCACGCTTCTTCTTTTTGGGTGCTGTCATTCTTTTCCAACACATAGAAAATGTATGGTTATGTAATCCACAAAAGGTACATGTTTTTCTATACCATGTTTCACATTCATTGTTAACAACACGATTATAATAAAAATGACCATTCGAATGCCGAGAGTGGTTATACCTTCCCTTTTCGTCTCTAGTGTAAGTGTGGGGATGGGAGCTTGCCTTAGCTCTTTCCTTGCCATGGGCACTGCCATGGGATGATGGGGATGTGTTCCCATCATTCTCTTTCCTCGACAATTTCATCGACATCTCGCAAGAATATTTCAACTTCGAGCATTCTCCTTTAGTGCATCTCAAGCCTGCAAGTTGAGGTCTTTGCACAACCTCCAAGGATTGAGTTATGCCTTGCTTATTAATGCCAATTTCTTCTTCCTCCTTGTACCTCATCCTTGTAACGAGCCTCATGTTTGTCCCTATAATTGGGATCTCCAAATATCCAACAGACATCATACTATGTGAAGATGAAACTGAAAGGAAATCAACATCTTTTACCTCCTCTGTCGATTTGGAAAGAACTGATGAGGGTTTCTCTTAATCTGTTGTTGGTGGTTTTCTAGTTGTCTCGACACATTCCCAAATTTCCTTTCTAACATACCTAAGTCCTACCTAATGGGGTAATTCTTCTACTTTGATGTGGATGACAATTCCTTGGCCATTAATTCCCAATACTTTTCCCTCATACCCCATTCTCTTCAAAAATTTGGAGCCAATTCCGGTGGTATGATTTTCAAAAATAGCGAAATCATCATGAGGACACATACATGAATTTCGAGAATTACTTTTTACCTCACATGGGTCACACTGCAACTTTTCCAAGGCCTCGTCCTTAGCTTGCAGTTGTTCTAGAAAAAATTGTTTTCTTCTTTTTCTTCATGTAGAAACATCTGTAATTCAACGTTCTTTGTTTGAACATTCTGTTTGTTGTGCTTCAGTTCTTCTAGGGCCTCCTTCGTGGCTTGAAACTGAAGTTGCAATCACTCCTTTTCCTCTGTCTCTTTTTGTAGAGTTTCATACATCATTTCCACCCTTTTGGAATTTTTGAGCATTGTCTCATACATCGCTTTTTCATCCTATGTTGTTGCACATTCCACTGTTCACCCTTAAAATTAACATCCACGTAAAGACCACTCTGATCAGGAGTTGAGGACCAAGTGTCGTAAAATGGTCAAAAATGAAAGTGCTCAAAACTGGTTTGAACCTAAACGATCGGATAGAGCTCGTCCTCTTGATTCTGACACCATGAACGGTTCAGAAAACGGTCGCCGTATGAGGAAGTTATGCCAAAAAGAAGAATTGCCCAATAACATTGAATTTTGAATTTTTTTCAAAAAAATGAAAAAAAGAATATTCTGCAAAATATTCCAATAGCAAGCTGCCACATGGCAGGCTCGGAGGCCACCCCGTGGCTCAGGTGACATCAGCAAGGGTATGTGTGTTGTTTAAAATTTTGGCGATGGTGAGGTTTGATCCAATGACCTCCAGCCTAACACACCCACGCCTTACTGTTAGGCCATTGAAGCATTTGTTGTTATTACGCTGTAAGGAATATGGTAAGAATTTTAAACATTTGTGGGGTGGGTCCCAAAGGGGGGCCAAGAACTGGGGGCCATGCTTAAACCAGTAGCAGAACAGTTAATGGTCAACGGTTATAAACACGTGGTCACATATCCCATTAAGAGCGGGTTAACAAACAATTTCAACTCCCCGTTTTGCACGCTATTCAATGCATAACCACCGAGTGATAAAACGTTCACATGAATTATGACAAATAGATAACCGGTGGTCAGTTAGTGGTGGAATTTGCGGAGTGCCAAAATTGGCGGGCCTATCTGGACTCTAACTATAGTTAGCTGGAGTGATTCTAGGCCAAACTAGAGGAAATCTTCAATGAGCCATAACTTTGGCTAGGAAAGTCCTCTTTGGATGAATTTTTCTTTTGATTTTGGGTCTCTTTGACATTATAAAGCCATTGGCATAGGTTTCACAGCCATCTAAGGTCGTTTGCAGGTGTTTTTGCTTCATGGAGTTTCCAGGAGCCACTAGGGCCAAACCAGTTTCGGAGCTGCATTGAGAATTGTGCAGCCAGTGAATGTGGAACGAAGGTCATTCCTGAAGTTTTTCAGTATTCTAAATCCATTTCTACAACTCTTTTTTCCTTTTGAGGCATTCTTCTCACTTCTTAGCTTCAAGGAAGCTTTCAAGGCCACTAGGGCCATTTCAGTGCTTCAGCTATTTGGGGACTGTGTTCATCCATTTTTGGTGATTCAAAAGCCTATCTCTGCTACTTTCAACCTTCTGAGTCTAATGGAAGAGGTTTCAGAACCAATTGAGGTCATCTTCACCTCAAAATTCTCCGTGCAATTTTAAAGGGCCACTGGGGCCAATTGGGGACAGTATTGTATAAGGTACAATTTCACTGTTTAGTGCTTGGGAAAGAGCATGTTTAGCTAATTCCTATCTTTTGATCATGTACTTACAGTCATATCTATCTTTTGAGGCACTCATATTCTTGTATTAGCCTTTGTAGCATTTTTAATACAAGAGGACAAGCCTAGTTTGAGAGTGTTATGAAACCAGCTCAAGAAAAGATAGAAAAGAAAGATCAACGCCTTAGAATTCAGCCTCTTCGAGGGGGCAACCTCCTTTACATTACATAAATGAACAATTCTTGGATGATACAAATGAAAATACCTCCTTTCTATATATAGGAGTCTAAGTGGTCCCAATACAATCAAAGCCTACATAACAATAATATTGTAGGGCACAACAATAACAATAGTGGGCTTCTATGTGGCACAATAGTAACAATATGGGCACTACATGGGTACATCAATATAAATAAGGGGTATAACTACAATAGTAATGGGGTAATCACTAGTATTATAGGGACCCAACATGCCCCTCTCCTTCAAAAAAGTGTTGTCCTCAACGCTTGAGTAGTTCAGGATACTTCTGCATAAAATTCTCGTCCTCCCATGTGGAATCTTCAGCGGATAAGTTCTTCCACTTGATAAGGTACTCTGAAATTGATCGATTTCGTAGCTGTCGAGTTCTTGTTTCTATAACTGCTTCTGGTTCCAATATAATTTTTCCTTCTTCGTCAAGTTCTGGCAATATTGTTTGAACTGGGAGCTTGTCGCCTATAACCTTCTTTAAGCATGAAACATGGAAAACTGGGTGCAATCGAGAAGCTGCAGGAAGCTCCAATTTGTATGCCATAGTACCAATCTTTTGCAACACCTTGTACGGACCATAATACTTTGGTGATAATTTATTATCCTTCTTAGCTTGCTTGAGGGACATTTGCTTATATGGTTGTAGCCGTAGGAATACCCAATCACCTACATCAAAACTTCTTTCACTGCGATGTTGATCTGCCTGTTGTTTCATTCTATTCTGTGCCAACACAAGGTTATCCTTTAAGAGTTGGAGGACTTGTTGTTGATGTTCGATGTGATGTTCCACTGCCTGAACCTTAGAATTTTCTCTTAAATATGATGTGATGGATGGTGGTTGATACCCATAAAGTGCCATAAATGGGGTCATTTTTGTTGCTGTATGAAAGGAAGTGTTATACCACCATTCAGCCAGAGGCAACCATTTGACCCATTGTGTCTGTTTATCAGATACAAAGCAACGAAGATATCCTTCCAAACATTTGTTTACTATCTCAGTTTGCCCATCAGATTGAGGATGATAAGATGAGCTATGAGCTAACTGAGTACCAAGACAAGAAAATAATTCTGTCCAAAAATTTCCAGTGAAAATGGGATCTCTGTCACTTACAATAATCTTTGGGTTTCCATGTAGCTTTTGAATTGTTTCCATAAATGCAGTAGAAACTGTACTGGCTTTAAATGGATGTGATAATGCACAAAAGTGTGCATACTTGGTAAGTCTGTCAACTACCACCATGATGACACTCTTTCCCTCAGACTTGGGTAAACCTGTGATAAAATCCATTGAAACCTCCTCCCAACGTTGGCTTGGAATGGATAAAGGTTGTAATAGACCCGGTGTCTTAATTGTTTCAACTTTATTTTGCTGGCAAACCAAACATTCTGCCACAAACTTTTGAATATCTGATTTAAGGCCATCCCAAAAAAATTCCTTCTTAACCCTGTGGTAAGTTTTTAAAAATCCTGAGTGCCCTCCTAAGGGAGAAGTGTGCAATTCCATAAGAATCTTTTGTTTTAGCTGGGAATTCTTACAGAGGTATAAGCGATCTTTGTACCATAACGAATCATTTTTCCAGCTAAATGTATCAGACGTACTGGAATCTTGTTGTAGCTTTCGAATAAGTGCCCACACTTCTTCGTCATTCTTCCATTCCTCCCTTGCTTCATTTATCCAATCTGGTTGGATAATAGAAATAGCGCACAACAATGCTTCCACATCCTCATCCTTTCTTGAGAGTGCATCTGCCACCACATTTTGCTTCCCTTTTTTGTAGATGATTTCAAAGTCATAACCCAACATCTTTGTGACCCACTTTTGTTGCTCTTCAGA
This sequence comes from Pinus tabuliformis, assembly GCA_031772625.1. Classification (NCBI taxonomy): domain Eukaryota; kingdom Viridiplantae; phylum Streptophyta; class Pinopsida; order Pinales; family Pinaceae; genus Pinus; species Pinus tabuliformis. Next base: position 642,033,761 of record CM062816.1, on the reverse strand, counting down.
GGATAATCTTTGTTCTAAAAAGTATTTAAGGCTATCATGATCTGTTTTTACCTTGAAGTGTCTTCCCATTAGGTAGGGTCGCCATTTCTTAAGTGCATGGAGTATTGCCAACATTTCCTTCTCATAAATAGCTTTTCTTAAAAACTTTCCCTTGATTGGACGACTTTCAAAAGCAATGGGTCTTTCATCTTGCATTAGAACAGCACCAATTCCATTTCCTGAAGCATCACATTCCACAATAAAGGTTTTTGTGAAGTCCGGTGTAGCTAAGACCGGTGCTTGGCACATTGCCTCTTTAAGATGTTCAAAGGCCTTTGTTGCTTCTGGAGTCCATGAAAATGCATCTTTCTTCAATAATGTTGTTAGAGGTGCTGCTATTCTCCCATAATTCTTAACAAACTTGCGATAATACCCTGTCAACCCAAGAAATCCTCGCAGATGCTTTATGGATGTGGGGATTTTCCATTCCTTAATGGCTTTAATTTTGCTAGGGTCTACCTTAACTCCTTCATGAGATACAATATGACCCAAATATTCCACCTCCTGGACTCCAAAGAAACATTTGGATCTTTTTGCATATAATTGTTTCTCCTCCAATAGTTGTAGCACCCTGTCAACATGTTCAACATGATCCTTCCAAGACTTGCTGTAGATTAGTATATCATCAAAAAATACTAACACAAATTTTCTAAGGAATGGTTTGAAAATTGAATTCATCAAACCTTGAAATGTTGAAGGTGCATTGGTAAGGCCAAAAGGCATGACCAAAAATTCATAATGACCCTCATGAGTTCTAAATGCCGTTTTCGGAATGTCTTCAATCTTCATTCTGATTTGATGATATCCTGAACGAAGATCCAACTTGGTGAAGTAAATTGATCCATGCAATTCATCCAGTAATTCATCAATGACAGGAATGGGGAACTTATCTTTAATAGTGAGCTTGTTGAGCTCCCTATAATCCGGACACATGCGCCATGATCCATCCTTCTTGTGCACCAATACTACTGGAGCAGAGAAAGAACTTTGACTCGGTTGAATTATACCAGCCTCTAGCATTTCTGCAACCATACGTTCAATTTCACTTTTTTGGACATAGGGATATCTGTACGGCCTGATGTTTGGAGGAACACTTCCTGGAATCAGATGAATAGCATGATCATGATCACGCATAGGTGGGAGACCTTTGGGAGTCTCAAATACCTTGGAATGATTGTCCAGGACTTTTTGGAGATCTGGAGAAATAGATGATTCCAATGTGGAAACATCTAGCGAACATAATTGTGCAATTACACCCCTTTGCTCCTTTTTTAGAAGCTTTGTCATACCATTAGAGCTGATTATCTTTCCTGGTTTCCCTGCAATACCCCTTAATTCAACTTCCTTTCCTTCCACAGAAAATTTCATGAAAAGTTCTTGAAAATTAAAAGCTATTGTACCCAAGGATTGTAGCCATTGGACTCCTAGTACAACATCAGCACCTCCCATTGGAATGGAAAGCATTGGGCTAGTCAATACATATTCTCCCATGGATAGCTTGATATTATGGCACTTTCCAGAGCAATTTATTGTTCCTCCATTTGCAATCATCACTTGACACTCTGGTGCTGGATATAGGAAGCAATTCAATTCTTTTGCTACCCTACAATGAATAAAATTGTGGGTGCTTCCTGAATCAATCAACACTATTACCTTTTTCTTCTTGATTTGTCCTTCTATCTTGATGGTTTGAGGAGTGGTAATTCCCACCAATGCATTACAAGATATGGTCGGATTTATTTGTTCTTCATCTAGGCTTTGTTCCTGGAATATATCCTCTTCTTTTGACCTTTCTTGCTCCTTTTCTTCTTCCTCTTCACAATCTATGTAGAATAATTTCTTCTCAGCACACTTATGACCTTTTGTGTATTTGCTATCACAATTGTAACAAAGCCCTTTTGCTCTTTTTTCTTCCAATTGTTGTGGTGTCAACCTTGTAGGTTGTGGAAGACTATGGGCAACAACACTTCCATCTTTATAGTTGTGAATGGTATGCTTCCTAGTTGCCATAATTTTGCTTTCCATTTTTCTTGCTAACCTGAATGCCTTCTCTAATGAATCAGGTTCCCAAAGGCGCACATCATGTTGGATATTATCCTTTAAAGACCCTATGAACACATCAATCCTATGCTCCTCTGGAATATCTTTTACCCTTATGTTCAATTTTTGGAACTCCTCAATGTGCTCCATTATTGAACCCTTTTGTTTGAGATTATCAATTGGCTAAAAAAAGTGTTGCTTTTTGTATCCTCATAATGTGCTATCAATTCTTCCGTAAAAATTGCCCAAGTGATAAATTGTTTACGAGAACAAAGCCATTGATACCATACAAACTGATTTGGTTCCAAATATAAAGTTGCCATACGTACCTTTTGTGTGTTTTGCACATTATTGAGATCGAAGAATTGCTCCATCTGTAATATCCATGTGGCGGGATCCTTGCCATCAAACTTCCTCATATCGATTTTTGGAACATGATGAGTCTTCGATCCAACATTAGCGTCTATGGTATCATGATTAACATTTCTTTTGTTCTCATCATGAGTTTCCTTTACTACCTTTTCACCATTAGTGACACTTTCTTGTAGCAACTTCTTCAATTCTTCCATATCTGTCTTCAAATCTATCTTCAAATCTGCCATGTCTCTCTTCAAATGTATCTTCAAATCTATCTTCAAATCTGCCATGTCTCTCTTCAAATCTGTCTTTGAATCATCCATCTTAGCTTTCATGCCCTTTATCTTAGATTCCACGCCACTTATCTTAGCTTCTGTTAGCTTTTGTGATCATGACATTTGTTGCACTTGTTCTTGTAATTTTGATATATCACGTAGCATTTCTTCTTCTTCTTCATGAGTCATGCTAGAGCTTTCAGGTTCCTTACTAGGTGTTTGCATTTTCTTTCCTCGGGGCATCAGTTACCGATAATAATTCTTTACTATGCCCTTTGAATTCCTTTAAACCAAGCTTACACAAAAATTTAAAAAAAAACTACACACCTTTTTTTCACTTTATAGAAGCCTGATATTGAATCTGATGTGTCTCTGTAATTTCGAATCATCCAGTTCTGAAATTGCTACCTGCAGTAGCCTTCTGCGTCCTCTTTCCAATGCCACAAGTCTGAGCCAAATTGGATTCTCCAAGGAAGAGTTATGTGAAATCTCCCACAGTGACTTGCTTTTAGACTGGTTCAGTAGAGCGAACTTGTACGACGTGCCACGAGCCACTGTTTCAACCTTTGAATCTAAAACACACATACAAGAAACTACAATCTGTCCTCTTTCTGCACCTTTTTACGAAATTTCAATCCGATCTTCAGAGAGAGAGTTATGACGATTTTCCCCAGGTCACCTATTTTGAATGTAATTCAGGAGTCTGCAAAAAGGCCAACTTCCTTAGATCATATCTCCGAAAATATCACGCAAAAATATCTGAAATTTGGACCCAAGGTTCAGCACCAATTCTTCTCAAATGGGTTTTTTTTGAGACTTCTGAAACGTCACAAAAAAAAAGTTATAGGAAACATGCCACGATGACCTGTTTGGAGTAGCGAAACCCTAGAATCCAAAGCTCTGATACCAAATGTTATGAAACCAGCTCAAGAAAAGATAGAAAAGAAAGATCAACGCCTTAGAATTCAGCCTCTTCGAGGGGGCAACCTCCTTTACATTACATAAATGAACAATTCTTGGATGATACAAATGAAAATACCTCCTTTCTATATATAGGAGTCTAAGTGGTCCCAATATAATCAAAGCCTACATAACAATAATATTGTAGGGCACAACAATAACAATAGTGGGCTTCTATGTGGCACAATAGTAACAATATGGGCACTACATGGGTACATCAATATAAATAAGGGGTATAAATACAATAGTAATGGGGTAATCACTAGTATTATAGGGACCCAACATAGAGGCTTAGTCTAGCAGATGTAACCCAGGAAGGGTGAACTGCTTCATCATTTTGATGTCTTTATTTTCTGAAGATGGTATCCTAAACAAAACTTATATAAAGTGTTAAAAATCAAATATACATAACTTTCATACCCACATAATCACCTATACAGCTACAGAAAGTTATTTGTTTTATTCCGCAAGACATCAAACTTAAAGTATGTGTATGTCAATGACTTCTAAGTGTTTACTTCGTGATATCTTTAGGCAAAGCCTATAGAGGGCCAGGTAGCCTCTGGAACTCATCCTCTCTTTAGAGGTGGTATGTCTGGTGAATGCCCCTACAGTCTATCTCTGTATAAGAAATAAGAAGTTTTCACATTTTCAGAGGTCACTTGGAGTGTATAGCTCACATTTGAAATTATGGGAAATGGATACTTTGCACCCTTAAACAAGTACATTCCATTTTTAGATCATGCTGTGATACCACTTGATCCAAGTCCGAGAGTGACAAACGACCCTTCCAAGACCTTTAACTTTCATGATGTGTTAAATTACATTTTGTAAAAGAACATAAATGAATACATCTACATGTTGTAAAGAAGAGGATTATGACATTCATCAACACATGAAAATGTAATCCATTTATAACGAAGTTCGTCGAGGAGGGACTACATCTCGGGGTCCGAGTGTCAAGATGGTGTAGACCACTTCAATGAGTGCTATCAATAGTGGTTATATAGAGATGTTCCACTATAGGAACTCTTAGTCAAAAAAGGACTCCTATCAGTATGACACAAACTCATGCATGATGATGATGAGCATCCCGCCAACATGGCATAACAGTGATCTCAATGCAAACATTCATGGTGACAACCTGAGTATCCCATCAACATACAACAAAGGATCTCAAAACACAACATGACGAATCATGACGACAAGTACAACCCACAAATGATTCTGCATCACATCAAGCAGGAATCATGAAAACAAGTAAGAAACAAGATCCCACATCAAACATCAAATATCGATCTGTGCAACACAATGCATAGCAAAAGAAGTACATGAACACGCTACACATACCTCACATCTAGGGGCCATATGAAGAAGAGGATGTCAAACTATTGAAGTTGTTTGTACCATCAATCTCACAACGTTGAATCACATGGAAATGACTACTCACACATGAATACTCACACCTGCATTCCACTTAGAAAAATGGCTGAAAAATGAAATGAACAAATGGAAAATCTAAACACACCATTAGATTTTTGGTGTTGAATAGTGCACAATGAACTGTCAAATTTTTGAATTCTGAGAGAGTGAAAATCTAGGGCTTAAAGAATCTTTTAGATTCCCCTAGATTCCTTAAAGATTACCTCCTTCGGGTCCTTGCAAATTGGATTCTTAGATCGGGAAACTGACTGCGCCATCAGGTTTGTGTCACTGAGAGGTGTAAGATTGACATAAAGTTTGTCCAATTTGGACACTGCAAAAAATTCACCCTCTTGGAAATTTCGCTTAGTCATGGTTCCGCCTGCGATAAATTAATAAAAAAATTATCGCCTTGATTTCCATACCCACTCCTAGTTCCTCCATGCTTGGGTGCACTGGGCAAATGTTGAGCTTATATAAAGTTTTGGGCGGATAAATGAAGGAACCTGTTTGGCATGATTGTAATGATGCCCATTAGTTGAGGATGGGTTGGGTGGTCAAACCCCGCCCCTCCTATTTTAATACATTATTGTTTTAAAAAACACATGCATATTTTTAGGGGGGTTCGGTCTGCATTGGGTAGCTCACTCCATAACTCCCACACTGTTGTTTGTATATTAATCTTTTAATGGAGGCATGTTTGTATTTTGGGTTGTTGGTACGATGGGTGGTACATATCATATATAGATTCAACATGGGGCCACCGCGTGGGTGGGGCCATCCCTCCCGCCAGCCATGGGTTCAACTCCCACTAGCCCCGTTTAATTATGTCGTAATATGGTGGGTCGTTGGGGGGGTGGCGGGGTTAGTGGCCCACCAACCAAAACATATATATATATATATAATTTTTTATTTTTTATTTTTATATTTTATAAAATGATAAGGCTTTTTGAAAATTTGGATTTTTGCTCAAAGGAGTCGTTTTAACGAGGCAATAATTTCACCTAGAATCTGGCAGGAGTTGGCTACATTCCACATGCCAGAAAAAGTCAAAATTGTGTTTCCATTAACCTGCTGAGTGAGCAAAAGTCAACCAAAACTTTGACTGCCTCTATCTTCCTCATTCGGACTCAGATTGATGAACCGTTCACACCACCATGATCATGACGGCAAGATATTTAATATGAACCTAGTTCAAGCATAATTGATAATTTTCTTTTTGAGCTTTCATAAGCCTTCCTTGTCCTGTGTGTGTCTCTAAAGCCATCTGGATAACCAAAATTGGTTACAAATAAGTGAAGAAAAATGAAAATATATAGAGATTGAAGGATATTGAATTAATGTGACTCTTAGCTGGGGCCCACTTAACTTTTGGAAGAAAAATTTTGAATTTCAAAATTTATCTTTTCCCTCCTCTATTTGGAGTCGGCTTAAATTAAAGTTCACATTTTCATTTTTTAAAATTTTTGTGGGATAATGAAATTTATTAATACTGAACAAATATATCAAACTTCAATAACTAAAACCCACATTTCCATGTTGAAAATTTCTCCAGGTTGAATTATAAGGGCTTGCAACATTTTTGCAACCATACATTAAATTTCACACTTCTAGGAATAGAGATGACACTAAGGTTTAATATTTGGAGGAACACTTCCTGGAATCAATTTAATAGCATGATTATGATCAGGAATAGGCGGGATACCTTTGGGATTCTTAAATACATGGGAAATATTGTTAAGGACTCTTTGAAGATTTGGAAAAATGGATGACTAGATGTTGGAACATCTTCTAAACATAACTATCCAATTACCATTGCTCCTTATTCAAATATTTTTCATGCAATTAGAGTTGATTATCTTCCAAGGATTCCCTATGATACTCCTTAATTCAATTTCCTTTCCTTCCAATAATAATTTCAACAAAAGTTCTTGAAAATTAAAATTTACTGTTTGCAAATATTGCAACCATTAGTCTATTATTACAGAAACCACACCACCCATTGCAATGGAAATCATTGTACTATTAAATAGCTATTCACCCATGCTTATATTTATATTATGGAAATTATATGATAAATTTATAGTTCCTCCTTTCAAAACCATCACTTGCCACTCTGGTGCTAGATATAGAAAACAATTCAAATTGTTGGCTATATTACATTGAAAAAAGTTATGAGTACTACCTGAATCAATCAACACTATTACATTTTTCTTCTTCATATATGCTTCTATCTTGAGAGTTTGATGAGTGCTAATTCTCACTAATGCATTACAATATATTGTTGGATTCCTTTCATCATCCCTTTGGGTTGGTTCTTGGTGTATATATTATTCTTTCAATTTTTCTTATTCCTTTTCTCCTCCTCTTCACAATCTATGTAAAATAATTTATTCTCAATACACTTATAACCTTTAGTGTATTTTCTACCACAACTATAACAAGGCCCTTTTTCTCTCCTCTAGTTGTTGCGGTGTTAACCTTGTAGGTTGTGGGAATCTAGGAGTGGCAACACTTCTATCTTTATATTGGTGAGTGATAGATTTCCTTGTTGCCATAATTTTACTTTCAACTTTTCTGGTCACCTTGAATGTATTTTCCAATGACATAGGTTCCCAAAGGCACACATAATGTTGGACGTTGTCCTCTAAAATCCCTATGAAGGAAACAATGAGATGATCTTATGGAATATTAGTTACCTTGATATTCAATCTTTGGAAGTCCTCAATGTGCTGCATAACTAAACACTTTTGTTTGATATTTATCATTTGAATAAAGAAGGTATTTCTCATTGTATCTTCATAATTTTCTATCAATTCCTCCATAAAAAAATGTCCAAGTGACAAATACATTATGAGAACAAATCCATCAATACCATATAAATTGAGTTGCTTCTAAATATAGAGATGTAATGTGTACCTTTTGTTTGTGATGCACATCGTGTAGATCAAAGACCTACTCTATATGTAATATCCATGTTACCATATCCTTTCCATCAAGATTACTCATATCGATATTTGAAATTTGGGTACTCTTCAACCCACTTTTGGAGTCCCTAAAATCATAATTCATATTCCTTTTGTCCTCATCCTTATTTTCATGGAATACCTTGTCACCACTAGGAAGTCTTAGTTGCAATAGCTTTATGAAATCTTCCTTCAATCCTTCCATATTTACATTCATCTTCACTTCCATGTATGGTTTTAAATGATCCATCTTACCTTTCATTATTTTTTGGTTACACTTTGTGACATAAAAATTTGTTGCACTTGGTCTCGTAATTTTGATATATGATGTTGCATTTCTTGCTTGTGTTCATGTGTCATAGTAGAGATTATTTTTTCATTAATGGGTGTATCAATTTTTTTGTTGTGAGGCATATTGGGACCAAATAATGATTCATATGATTCATTATTCCCTTCGAATCACTTCAAATTGATTTTTCAAACAAAAGTTATGCAAATATTAAACAAATGCACAAATTTTTCTTGCTTTTAGGAGATCAATACTGAAATTGTTGGATCTCTATAATTTTAACTCTCCAAGGTCTAAATTTTTGTCTTGTGTTAGCACTCCAAGTATTATTCCAACTCCAAATGTCAGAATGAGATTGGATTCTTCAAGGAAAATTTATTTCCAAACTCCCATGATGACCTGATTATGTAGTGGTTCAGTCGAGAGAACGTGTACGGAATGCCACATGTCACAGTTTTGACTTTCGACCCCAAAAATTATACAAGAGAAACTAGAGTAGGTACCCTTTTAGAAACTTTTTTACAAAATTGAAATTTAATGCACGAAACAAAATTTATGACAATTTTCCTCGGAACAACTATTTTAGACTAAATTGTGGAACATGCAAAAACCCTAACTTCTTTGAACCATATCTGAGAAAATATACAGAAAACAAAATTAAATTTTTTACACGATGTTCAACAAGGTTTCTGATCCACATGTTCGAAATTTGGGCTTCATAAGCCTTGTAGAAACCAAGTTATAGCAACATTTCTAAGATGATCTATTTGAAGCAGAATAACCTTAGGATCCAGAGCTTTGATACCAAATGTTATGTAACAAAATAATAAGACAGAAGAAAATATAGATAATTGACTTAAAAATAAGGTTCTTCAATGGGGCAATATTCTTTCACATTAAATAAATGAACGCTTCTTGGATGATTCAAATGACAATACCTCCTTTGTATATATAGGAGTCTAAGGGTTCAAAATAAAGTTAGGGCCTAGATAACAATAATAATGTAAGGGAACGAAAAAAAATAGTGGGATGGGTCACAACAATAAAAATATAGGGGCTCCAATAGTATTATAGGCACCTAATGCTTTGGTAGCCAACTTAGTTCATGTGTGCAAAATGTTGGGAGAGATATGCCTAGATGTAGACTTGTAAATTTGAACTAAGCACTAGAAAAAGATAACTGCCATATTCCCTCCATCAAGTGAATCCTCCAAGTAGTCTCTAGATCTAAAATATTTTCTTTTTCAAATGTTTTTCCATAGTACAACTAGGTTTTAGTTTTTGAATAAGATAAATAAAAAATCACATTCTATACCAGGTGGGGAACCTTCAGATACAACATGATTCCATTTTGGATTAATTAACATTGGTGTCCCATTTAAAAGAATTATGAACATATCTTCTTGGGACTTTAATCAGTAAGAATGTAGTACTATACCTAGATGAAATTACAATTTTTTGAAAATAAAATTTAATCACATACAACATCTAGGTCAAACCTTGAAAGATGTTGTAATTATGGTATATCCTTAAACATAACAAAATTTTCTTCACAATTTTCAAAGGTGAAATTGTAAGTCACATAATATGTCGGGGATATACATAGATCTAGAGGAAGTTAAAACCATCAAATAATTTTTGGACCAACATAGCAAAAAAATTGTACAATCCTTTTGAGTGAAATTAACTTTAAATGAAGGATTTTTCTTGATTTCGCTGAAATCATTAAAAAATATAAAATATGATAAAAAAACAATGTCATATTAAATTGGAATAAATAGTAAAATCACATGACCACTATGATCAAATATGCTAAAAAAATATGGCATAACTGGTTTACAGCTAAATGTTGGAGACTATACCTTTGTGTCACAATTCACTACCATATATTTATGGAGTAATTCTAGTGTCATAATTTTGGGTTCACTTTGGGCGGAATCACTAGGCATCTTCATCTTAAATGCAAAGAAACCATTCTTTAAATTATAGGATGCTACATTGGAATCAAATTTAGTAACAATAGAGGAATTTATTGATATTTCAAAAGTAATCCTTCAATAATTAAAAGGAAATATCAAATATCCATAGAGAAGTTTGACAATTTTTTCATAGATAAAAATGAGGAAATTTTTCATATCAAGAATCATAGTCAAAACTTAATTCAATGGATTAATATGTTAAAAGTTGCAAATACACCATTGTAAGACAAGTTAGAATAACTCATAAGAAAGGAAGCATTACTCTTCAAAAGTAAAAAGATAAGTTGAAGAAAAGGGAACAAATATAAATTTGATTAATCTATTTACGCAAAAAAATGTCAATCCAATTGAAGTCAAGACATGAATGGATGTTGTAGTGAAAATCATGAAAATCTCAAGTGGAGATGCAACCATCAATAAAGAATGATTAATGTAAGAAGGAAATAATACAGTTGTAGTAATTTGAGAAAACATTAAAACCATGATGGTGAAAATTAATATTACAAAAATTCCTTATGGACATCGAAATCATAAGAGTGGATATCTTAATCATTCACTGTGTCATCATCACCTAGGACATGAAAAATTAACCTATGTATTGAAAAATATTGATACGAATATATGAAAGACACATATTAAAAATTCATATTAAAAATCCTATAAGTGCAATGTCGTATAGAGGATTGAATTAACATGGTAAAATCAAGTTATAGTCTTACAATTTTACTTAGCTATTAGAAATTTGGACCATCTAATATAATAAAAAATGGGATCTCCAAGAATATAGAATGATGCAAAAAAATTACATGCTGAGAAAAACAACATCACGTCATTCCATAAATATGATTGGAAGTCAACTACAATCCACCCATAGACTAAAAACGATACAAAGGTCATCAACATGATGAGAATCTTCCCTATGTCAAACATAATTCTAATAGAGCTCTCCATGGGTCGACTAGCCATAGCCACTTTGAAGTGGCCCTGTGGTTTCAACCATTATGTCTCATTGATGTTGCACCACCTTTTGCAACTACAAAGAAGGAATATTCCCATCTTCATGCTGAAGCTGATTAAGCCATGAGGTTTATTAAACAAATTCAACACAACCCCCAATAGGTTCATGACATCTTAGATAAATCCAAGGCCACAAACAAATAATGACATGACCATCTTCAGGTGTCGCATAATTTTTAAGTGGATGACAAAGTTTGGTTCCATTTGCAAAGGAATGCCTTCAGATGTGTATCAGAATGTTCAGCCACTTTGATACATGCCTTACACCATCACTAAGGCTATGGGAGACAATTATTTCGAGCTTAGTACCCACCCATTCCTTGGCTTGCACCCTGTATTCAATGTGGATTACCTTTATCCATACTTTCCACCATTATTGGACACATTAGACATTGCTAAGTAGCTATCTCCAGCATAGATCAACCCAAACTATGTTGAACAGGCTACAACTAACTGGATCATGGAAACAAAAATCAAGAACACTCGTCAACATAAGATGTAACTGTATCAAGTTGTCAAAGTTGGCCAGTTCCTACACAATGAAAGTGGCTCGCCAGGGACCAAGTTTAGTAGAAGTTTCCCTATCTCATGGAGGATCTCAATGCAATGGGGACCATTACTTCATAGGGGGGAGGACTAATCCAGATGGATATTGGTGGCCACACGCCTATTCAACTTAGACCCACAACACTTTCATTTCAGTTGATCCCGATTAGATCATTATATTTTTTTTCATCCATATTGATGCAATTGGAGTGGAAAAAGTGGAGGAATGATCCCACGGGACCCGTTTTTACCGGCGGGACCCAGTTTTGGAGAAACAGGGTTTAGAACCTTCCGAGATCATCTTGAGGCATCAAATGACATTTTTTGGTAGTAAAAATTTTCCACTCTAGTGCCACACAATTTCATGCTATTGTACACACAAATATATTTCCAATGATGCAAGAATCACATTAATGAGAGTCTATATGCAAACTTTATGCCACTCAGAAGTTGACTTTCCCATTTCCACACCTATTGTTCAAGCGGATGCTGCATCAACCCTCATTATTCTCGGAAAAGGGGCTAGCCATGTGATTATGATGTAGAAGACTCTAGAAGAGTTTATAATCTAACTATAGCTAAGAGTTTATGTAGTCAAAATTAAACACTAGTAGGCTATCAGGTTGTGTTATAACTCGGCCACTAGGAGGAAGAGGCATTCCATTATTTCGAGAACATTTTATTCCATTGTTGCGAAAAGATAGAGAGGAGCAATAAGAGGTATAACACATAAAGAGGATATGTGCATTGTAGTAGTCCATAGGCCACAAGATGTAAAAGACTCTAGAAGAGTCTATATTGTAATTCTAGTTAAGACTTTCTGTAGTTAAAATTAACCACTAGTAGGTTATCGGGTTGTGTTATAACTGAGCCACTAGGAGGAAGAGGAATTACATTATTTTGAGAGATCTTTTCCATAGTTGACAAAAGATAGCTAGGCACAATAGGAAGTAGAGCACACAAAGAGGATCTATGTAGTATAGCAACCCACGGGCCCCATGCATTACTTCTTTGTACTCGTAGGAATATTTTCACACATATAAAGAGATCGAAGCGGCCTCACCTTCCAATTGGGTTTTCTCCCGAAAGGGTTTCCCAGAGAGCATATCTTTTGTTTTATATGTGTGTGTGTATAACCATATTTTTTTCTTTCTCTAGTTCTCCATATGATTTCCATTGGCATGTGTGCACTAATAATAATTAAATCTATATATCATAAAGTTTAATAAAATTTTAATAGTGTAGAATCTTAAAATTTTAATATAATATTATCAGATCTATTGGGATGAATTGTAAGGTTGAATATCCATGATAGTTTTAGATCATCAATTTCCTAATTTGTAACACAATCTACTATTTTTGACAGTTTTTAGGGTCTTGAAATTTTAGAGTCGTTTTGATGCATTAAATGACGTCTTTTTATAAAATGGATAAACGAGTGGAATGGATCTGTAGTCAAAAGTTGATTTCCCTAGAGAGACCTTTCTAATGAGGTATCATATGTATCAAGAAAATATCATATGCAAAAGGTACGACCCTGCGAAATTGATGTACCAACTAACCCCAAAGGGGCACATAAAATTTTGATGCTTCATCCCCTATGGTTTGGTTTTTGGATGTTTAGGGTTTTTCCTTGTTTCTCAATAATAAAAAGGCCTTTGAGGATCATGGTACCCATCACCTCTCTTCTCTGAGATAACTACCATCGACTAAGCTACCTTATTTCCATTCTACATGTAAATAATTTTTATTAGTTTTTATTAATGAATTGAAGTCTAGTTTTTTTTTGGCTGAAGCAAGAGACGTACCTTATATTTCATTAAATTGGAGAACAAATCACATAATATACAACAGTCTGCAAGGAACTATGAGCCAAGGAAAAAGCTATCCTCTTAAAGTCGACGGCACTGAGCTAAAGGTTAAAACACCGAGCCCTACAAACAAAGCTACAATACCCTCAAAAAATAGACAAAGTCGAGACCATTCGATCTCCCATCAAAGATCCAATGGACAAGGCTCAAAAGGGGCCGGAAACAAGCAAACACTTTAAAATTAGAATCAGACCCGATGAGGAAATATGGATCAATATAAAAGGAGCTCGGGTTTGAATGGGGGATAACCCTCGAGCATGTAGAACCAGCGAAAATCATTGATTCCCACCATGAAGCGATACCACCATGAAAGATAGTCCTCACCCAGATCTGCATACCTTTTCTTAACCATCGATGTTGGTGGTCGAGGTGGTTTACTGCGTTGTTAATTGTTAAGCACGACAATTAACAACGCAGTAAACCACCTGGACCACCAACATCCTCACTTATTTCTGTTCGTAGATTTGTCTTGCTTGATCGGACAGCTGAGGATCATATCACACGAGCCTATAGCAACGATAATCACCGCACAATGAGGGAAGTATTCTTTCCCAACCCTTGGCCATGCGTTTCTTGGTGAGTGGAATTGCTCCCAATTCTAAAATACTGCTTCCAACTTGAAGGGCCTGCGATAAACCATATACCACCCCGAGAGCGATATTATGTCCACATAAAGAAAAACGGGGGTTTTAAGGTAACCGAGAAAGCTAGGACTCTGGCCCCCCACACCATCCCCTCTCCGCTGGTGCATGAACCAATGTAAGATGAAAATCCATCTGTCTAGCCGAACCCCCAAGAAATAGTGTCTACCAAACAACTTCCACTTGAAACTTCTATGTTTGTACTTACCAGGGTTGAGGAGGCCTACCATGACCTGCATCCAAAAAATGACCTCACAATAGAAAATACAATACATAATGAATCCAAATCAACTAGACCCCGCCTCTTTGGCTCTTTTTCGAAACACCAACCTGTCCTCATCCGCCTGGTCATGATAATGCACCTTTAATCTATTCTGAGGCAACTCTTGCCAATTGAGCGTGACCCTACTTTTTGTACAGAGAACCCCTTGATTGGCCAAAATTCCCGCCAATTTATTGGCCGTCCTTCACACATGGTTAAAACTAACTATACGAAGGCATAGGAGGTGAAGCTAAATCTGTTGAAAGACCTGGAGCAGCCTCCAGTGTTTTGAGACTTTTTCCAGCTCCATGCCACAGCTAATTCTCTTGACCAAGTTAATGGTTAACTCAAAATCAGATTCTACAATCACATTTTGGAAATTATCCTACTTCAGGATTTCTAAACATTGCGCAAGAGCCATTAATTCCACCATATTTTTAGTGGCTCTTCCGAAATGGCAATGGAAGATTAAAAGGATACTGTTGTTTTCATCCCTTAACACCCCTCCAAAGCTAGTAATACTCGAGTTTCCTTTTGAAGCCCCATCATTGTATTTCAAAAAGACCTGAGGAGGAGGATGCCAGTAATCCTGCTCAGTATCCAGTTTCATTACCTTCCTATCCAAGCCTTGTGGTATAAGCCCCTGCATACCTAACTGAAGAAGTATCACCATTTTAGCTTCTGAAGGTGGATTCTTAGGGGAAGTTCACACTACTACACCTACCGTCTTCTTAAGTTGTTTTAAGATCTACTTGAAAAGGCGTTGGGAGGAACTCTTTTCATTTTTGAAGATTATGTTGTTCCTTCCTTTCCAAACATTCCATATTATGAAGCTTGGCATTAGAGCCCAAGCTGAGCCAAGAAATTCATAATTAGAGACGTTTCGTCTCCAGTTGTTTAGGGTATTGATAATGCTTCCTTTTTCCTTGTTTTTCTGTTGGAAAACATTGGAAAAGGTATCCCACAACGTAGAGGTGAAAAGGAAATTATTGAGAAGGTGCTCCATTGTTTCCTCTTGGGCTTCGCAAAGCTGACATTTGGAAGGCCCCAGAACACCCCTCATTTGAATGTTATCCCAAGTCAAAATTTTCCTATGATGTACTAGCCACATGAAGAGTTTAATCTTCATCCAACCTTGATGCCTCCATAGGTTCTGCCAAATCCTGTCTGGTACATTGGAATCTAGCTCAAGGAGTATGCATTTTTCCTCCTTAAGATTGAAGTTACCTTCATTATTGTTGCCCCATCTAAGTTGGTCATGCCCCCCTGTCACTAAAATCTTTCTTTGTTCCAACATCTTCATAAGTACCTCTGCTTTTGCTTTCAAGGGGCTACCATCCCTATAATATATATTCCTCTAGGTTCTCCATTTTCCTGCACTATTGTTTTCATCCCAAAAATATTTTACCTTAGATAACCCTTTGGTGTTTGTCTCTTTCTTGAGGTCCAAAAATTCCTCTCTTAATAGTGTAGGTTCTTATTGCCATTTATCCTCCAAAAATAAAGCTAGATCTCCCTCTCTGATTTCCCAAAAGGTATTTTTTTGTACTAAGCCTATGTTCTCGTAGGCCTTATTCTAGATGTGTTAGCCCTTTATGATGCCAAACATCCTTATGTGATCATTATTTTGCCAACTTCTCGCATATTTTTCTTTCCAAATACTAGCCCACTGAGCCTTTGGGTATTTTACCCAACGCCACCATAATTTTGCCCCTAAAACTTTTCTTAGTACATCTAGATCATCCAATCCAAGACCCCCATGGTTTTTAGCTTTGCAAATCTTTTCCTAGGCTACCAAGGCCCATTTCTTTCTTTCCTCTCCCTTAACCCAAAGAAAGTCTCTTTGGATGGTTCTAAATTGTTGCAAAACTCCTTTTTTAGTTGGAAGTTCTGATAGCACGAAGATGGGGATTGATTGAAGAATAGATTTTGTAAGCACTAACCGACCAGACAAGTTTAAAGATCTAATAGTCCATTTCCTGATTTTATCGTGCATCTTATTAATCGCCGGCTCCCAAATGCTTTTTTGCAAAGGTTTAGCAGTTAGAGGAAGTACCAAATATTTGGAAGCGATGAAATCCCTTTGAAAGCCCAGAATTTTGGAGATATTCCTCTGAATAGCAATATTGGTATTGAAAAAGAAATCTTGGATTTGGAGATATTGACTTCCATACCTATTGCCATCGTAAAATCACACAAGATTTGTTTGTATGCTAGTGCTTCTTTGACCATGGGGATTCCCTGCAGCATAGTATCATCAAAGAATTGTTGATGGGTCAAAGCCTGTCCAGACTCAAAAACTTGGAGACCCTTGATCTTACCAACTTCTTCCGCATGCTTGATAGACTGACCAAGTTCTTCCATCATAACGATGAAGAGAAAGGGAGAGAGTGGATCTCCTTGCCTAAGGCCTCTTGAGGGAATAAAAATCTCGAAGGGAGAACCATTAATCAGAATTGAAAAGCTAGAAGAAGTTACCAAGGCCATGACCCATCTTACCCAGTTATGATCAAACCCAGAAGCAATAAGGACCTTCCTGATGTAGGTCCAATTCAACTTATTGTAAGCTTTGGCTAGGTCCAATTGTATGATCATTCCAGCCTTCCTATTGCTTGTCAATGAATGCACCACCTCACGCGCTTGAATGATGTTATTGAGAATTTGTCCGCCCTCCACATAACCAGATTGCTCCACAGAAATTAGAGTACGAAGAAGAGGTTTGAGTCTACTGGCAACAACCTTCGATATTATCTTGTATACCACACTACACAAATATATGGGTCTAAGCCTATCTAGAGTCTGAGCATTGTCCTGTTTGGGGATCAGGGAGATGAAGGAAGTACTGAACAACTTCAAAATAGTTCTATTCATCCTGGAATATTCCACTACATTCAGAATACCCTGTTTAACAGCATCGCAGCAAGATATAAAGAAATCCACATTGAAACCATGAGGGCCTAGCGCTTTACCATTCTGCATTACTTTGATGACCTCACTAACCTCCTCTTCAATCACTGGCCTATTAAGGTTGAAATTATCCTCTCTAGATACCAGCCTAGGTATATGCCTTGTTAAGTCCCTGATAAAATGCTCTCTGTCTAAAATGGTTTCCTTTACTATACCTCGAAAGTGCTGAACTAACACAGCTTCTATGTCTTCATGGGAATTAAGAAGATGACCTCCCTTGTCCTTGATCGAAGAGATCCTATTATGAGATTTGTTCGCCATGGTGGATCTGTGGAAAAATCTAGTGTTTCGCTCTCCTTCTTTTAGCCATTTAACTCTAGATTTTTGTCTCCAAAATATTTCCTCTTGTTTACATAAATTCTCCCAATCTTGATGATGTTTGGTGACTTGATCATTTCTGACTTATCAAAGCCATCCATGATAAGAGCTTGGCTGAGTTTCTACATTTTATCTTCAATATCTTTTTTTACTTCAAAAATATTGCCAAATCCATTCTTGTTCCAATCTTTAAGTCTGAGCTTGATGTGCTTTAGTATTTTGTGTAGCAAGAACATTCTTGTACCATGAATATGCAAATCTTTTGTCCACCAATTTGCAATTTTGCTGATGAAATCTGGGTGGGTGAGCCAGATATTCGCAAATCTAAAAGGTCTATTCCTAGGGGTAGCAATGCCCTGAACCTCAAGTTGAACAAGCCAATGGTCTAAGCCTCCAAAAGGGAGAATTCTCACTATCATTTCATTGTCGATGAACATAAGGTCCTGTGAGATTATGAATCTGTCTAACTTTGAGGCTACTTGAGACTCTCCTTCTCTTTTATTGTTCAAAGTAAAGAGACCATTACTCATATCGGTGTCAACTAGCTTCAAATTATCTATAAAAGTTTGAAATGCTAAAGAGTCTTTGCTTAAAGTTCTGGTTCCCCCCTTTTTCTTCAAAATTGATTTGATCATATTGAAGTCCCCACCCATGGTCCATGGTACTCCTACATGTCTTTCTCTAAGATCCACAAGAGAATCTGGAAACTTGAGTTTATCATCCATTCTTTGACGGCCATAAACATTCATGACCTTATAAGTCTCCCTATCTCCCATAGGTTGAATAACCACTGATAAATAATTCCTAGATGCCTCAGCATCTATTATGCCAATCTTTTGGGGGTTCCAAAGAGTGAGTATGCCTCCTACTGTCTTCTGTGCTTTGACTTCTAGATACTCAAATCGATTAAGCCATTTTCTATGAATTTCTTTTATTTTTTGAATGAAACATTTAATTTCCTAGATAAATATCATATCCGGAGCTTCTTGTTTCATTCTATTGCTAAGTATTCTTTGTTTTCTTTTACTACCTAGACCTTTGATATTCCAAGATGTGAACTTGATTATTAAAGATTTGTAAAGGAGTAGTTGGTTAGGTCTTTCATCTTACCTGAATCTATCATTAGCTTTCCACATTCCATAAATAGCTCATTTTCTTTTTGCAACCTCTTTTATTTCCTGGGTTTCTGGGTGCTAATCTTGGTGTGGTTTTCATAGTTTTCACACCTTCATTACCCTTCTTTTCATTGTTTCTTTACCTTTCCAACCCTTTAGCCTGCATTTTCCATATGAACAAATGTTGTAATCTATTGAACTCTTCTTGAGGTAGTGAGTCTACCCCTCCCATGGTTCCTTATTTCAAGAACCCTTCTAGATCAAGGTGTTCTCTATCAGCAATTTCCTGTAGTTCGTGGTCCTCCATTTCCATCTCACTCTAGGTCATTTCCTAGTCCATCTCCAGTTCTACATCACTCATCATAATCTCTTTCTATTTATTAATATCCTTTGTTTGTTCACTATCTTCTTCTTTCTCCTTCTCCACTAGACTTCCTTCCATTACCTGATCTACTTTTGTTATCTCTTCTTCTCCTTTGAGTACTTGGTACTTGTTCAGACTAGCCTATTGCCCTTCTATTTGATGTTGTTTTGGCCCCCTTTTTCCCCCTTTTCCTCTATGTCCCACTTTGTTAAAGCTTTCAATATCTTCCATTGTGGTAGCTTTACTCTTGTTCTCTATTTCATTGAGAGGGAAATCCCTGAAAAGGTGCCCATGCTCATGGCACCTGCTACATCTAAATGGAGTATGTTCATAATCTACTGTTTTCACCGATTCTTCATCAAAAAATTCCAAGATAACCTCATGTGGTAGAGCTCTAGAGAGATCCATCTCCTCACATATTCATGCAAAGGAAGTGTATTTTCCCCTTCTCGTGGCCTCAAGAGCTTTGAAAAAATTCCCTATTTTATTTCCTATGGAAGATAACGTTTCCATTTGCCAGTAATCAAGAGGTAAGGAGTAGAGTCTTACCCAGACCGGGACCGAAGTGAAGGTCTCTTGCTCCACGACAAAGTTCATCATCAATGGTCGCATGTAGAGGCCTGCTGCTGCATAGAAATAGGGCCCTCCTTCAAACACCCTGTCTTTATCGTCAATATTTCTAAAGACCATAGTGAAGAATCCCTTTGACCCAAGATGTAGGTCTATGCTTCCTTTTGGTTTCCAATGTTATTTAATCCATGTCTGTAATGCCTTTTTAGTGGTCCATAATCCCATGAATTTACAAATGATAAAATATGCCCGCATGTGGTCCCTTTGCACCTGTACAGTAGGATCATTTAGAACTACTCTAGGTGTGACCTCAGATTTGGGTGTACATGGTCCCTTTTGTGCTTTGTTTTTTGCTCCCTGTTCCTTTTCTTCTTCCTCATTTTCTTTTGTGCTATTATTCTCTGTTGATTTGGTACAATCTTGCTCCTCTTCCATGTTCCTTTTCCCTTCTCCTGAAGGACCTCTAACATTTTCTATTGGTTTCTTACCTCGATTGGCTACGACCTACTTGTAGGAGGGAGTGGAGCTCCCTCCTTTGCGCCCTTCCATGGAGTTGAATAGCTGCATAAGCCTGAAAACCCTAGCTATTCATCCACGTCCCTGCGACCAAGATGAAGCCATGTTTTAACCAGTGATCATTTGAAAGAATATCTTTAGCTAATTAGCGACTCAACTCAGCTAGTTGCAGAGGGTAAGGCAAGTCTCTGAATTGAAGTCTAGCTTTCATTGTAGCTTTCTATTTCTATTTAAATCTCTATTTCATTTCATTCTTGCATAAACCTATATTAGAGGTGTCATAAGTTTCACGCAACCAAGACATGAGCAAAAGAGTGTATATTTTTTAACCCCCATTCTACAAAATCTTTTGGAGCAACAATTTGATCCCATGCCACTAAATTCCATCCCTTGTTATCCTTCATGCCAAACCAAAGAAAATGAAAAATCAACTTTTGAATATTTTTTAAAATGCCTTTGGGCACCCATGTAATTTAACTCGAATAAACAAGGATACTTTCAAGAGCCGATTTAGCCAAGACTAATCGCCCACCTCTTAACAAAATTCTATTGGTCCAAATAAATATCTGGCCTTCCACCTTGTTAATCATATAGAACCAATAATTGAAATTGTAATTAGTTGGTTTAAGTAAAGAACATAGATTTTTTATGCCATCTTCAATCAATTTTAACTGGTAATGGAAATATTACCGAGTAGCATGCATTATTATTTTTGCCAAACATAAAAAGAAATAGTAGACTTTGTGTTACTAACCATCATGGCAGTAAGAAGGGAGAAATGGTCTAAAATTGCTAAGATTTCTTGAAGGGAACACACTTCTCCAAGGACGAAAATAAAAACACCATCATCAAATAATACATGGGAAATTGAGACATTATGGGATATATTAATGCCCCCCAACCTTCCCTTTTTTATGACATCTTGAACAAACTTGATTAACTCATCCTCTACGAGATGAGAGAAAAGGGGGGATAAAGGAAACCATTGCCACATGCCACAAGAAGGATTGAACAAATTCAATGGATGAACAGTCATAAGCACAATGTAATTAAAAGAAGTAATACACTCCATAATCCAGTTTATAGTAGCAATATTTAAGTCAACATGAATGAGAACCAGTGTTAAGAAGGTCCAATCCACATGACTATAGGCTTTGGATAGATTGATTTTAATAGAAATGATAGGAATTCTTTTGGTTTTGATTGAGTGGAGTGCTTCCTAAGATAGAAAAACAACATCATGTATTTGACAATTTTGTAAAAAATTGAATTCTTCCACTATAATGATCAAACTTAGAATAGGCTTCAGTGTAGTTACAATGATCTTGGATATCAACTTATAAATCACATTGCAACAAGTGATATCAAAAGAAGCCGCCTCCTACTTCTTAAAAATTAGGTCAATAAAATTTGAATTAATAACAGCCAATACCAAGCTTCATCTATAAGATTATCTAACAACCTTTAATACATCCTCTTTGATCAAATAAAATAAAAATTCCACAAGGAATTTCATTTTCATATGATCAGATTGAGGCTTTTCTCCTTTTGAATGGATAAAAGGGCTACTTGAAAATACCCTTCAGTAGCTTCTTCGAAAAGGGAAGCATTCATGTCCTTGGAGATGCAAGTAGGAAATAGAGATAACAAAACTAGAAACTCAAAAATAGGGCATCCTATGGGCTGAGTGAAAAGGGATTCAAAGTGCTAAACACTAAGTTAAGCAATATCCTCAAAGGATGAGAAAGGATTCCCCTCACTGTCCTTGATATACCATATAGTTTTCACGTTCGTATGATGATTGGCATAATTGTGGAAAAAAGAAGTGTTATTATCCCTTTATGAGTTTTAGATAGCATGCCTCTTTAATCTCTAGGTTTCATCCTCTTTGTTAAGGATATATGTCTTTTTTCATTCAAGGGAATAAAATGATTTGATGGATTCAAATAAGAATAAACTACAAGAAAAAACTATAACTCACTTCATATGAAGCTTGTTCATAAGACATGATTTTTTAATTCATAAATTGAAATAAAATCAATTTCAATAGTTCATTTCTGTATATTATTATGAATATTCTAGAATTTTCCATGGTGGTTAAATTTATACCATTCATCTAATAATTATTGATAATTAAATTAGAATTTTGAAGCCTTATTCCAAAATAGATTTGATTTTAAGGTAGTTAGTTCAAATCTAATAAAATATATCCCAATTTATAAATGCTACTAGCTATATTATACGTGCATATTGATATCCATAAATATCATAGGCAATAGTAAATTTAAAATAACTCTTAGTTATATCATTAAACATATAATTTTAAATGTAGGTATTATGTCAACCTAGATGGATCTTAACTCTAGATTTATGTCTCTCAAGGTTCAAACCTCATTTTTTAGTGCAAAAATTGAGGAAAGGTTTGCATATGGGAGTATTTGATCTCTTTAGGTGTCGGACGAATTGAAAGTTAAGATGGACCTAAGTTGGTTTAATTATTAATAATTACTAATAATTATTATTAATTAATAGCTATAATTCATATATATATTATGTAATTTGATCTCCTAAAAATATTTTATTTAATAATTATGATTTTTTTAATTATGTATTTTGAGAGTCAAGATGTTTAGATAACATTATACAACATAGCATAACATTACAACATCTCTTCACATATCTTCCATACATATCTTTTATACTAATTTTGAGAGCATTTCTTTGTTTAATAAAAATGATAACTCCTCCACATCATCATATATATCATGAGAAATTTGATTATAAAGTTTGAGCCAAAGTTTTAATGTATTCTAAGAAAATTTAGATAATTGAAATTAGAAAACAAAATTCAAGTAAAGTAAATTAAATAAAAAATTTAATTAAAGTAAAAAATTAGGATGAAGCATTATCTCAATTCAGAAAAACGAAATAGTCTAACTAAGAAAAAAAATTGTTTTTTCCACCATTCGAGGATAAAATTTTGGGTAAAATTATTTTTCCCAATTATTTAAAATTAATTTTGAAATTAAATTACTTAGGTTATTATTTTTAAAAATGTTTATGGAAAAAATACGAAAAGGGTCATTTAATTTATTAATTAAAATAGCCTATATCCATCTTCTACATCATTTTATTTATTAGTTAAATTAGCCTATATCCATCTTAACTTCGAAGCCCCAAGAGGACTGATAGATCCAAAGGGTTGGTTTAATTTTCCCCTTTAAATAGGATATATTCCACATGATTACCATGGGTCAATACCATGGGTTCTCAATACCATGAGTCATTTTTATGTTTATTTTTATTTTATTTTTTATGTAATTTGACTCAGTCAAAATGTTAGACATCATGTTACAACATTTCTATCATACAAAACTCGATAGGTTTGGTAGATCCCTAATTAAGATGGATGTAGGCTCATTCAATTTTCCCCTTTAAATAGGCTATATTCCACATGATTACCATGTGACAATACCATGGACTCTTAATACCATGCGTCATTTTTATGTTTATGTTTATTTTATTTTTTATGTAATTTGACTTAATCCAAATATTAGACATTACGTTACAATATTTCTATCATAGTGAACTCAAGAGCACCTCTCGGCTTAATTGCCCTAAAAAAATCCATTGAAAAGATTAAATTGTTCCACTTATTAAATCACTTTATCTAGTTACTAATTCCTTGATGCACTTATTAATTTATTTTTCTTACTTATTAATTTATTTTTCTTCTCATTAATTCGTTATAAAAATAGACAAACTCAATCCCTTTTCATTAAAGAAACAATTCTAATCTAATGTTGATTTTTAAAAATATAATAAATTTTAAATAGTTAAACCAAAACATCAATTTAAAAAAGGAAAAATAAAACTTAAAACTTCACATTAAAGAAAATTTATTTATTAAAAACAATTGAATTCTGAATATTAAATATTGGTTAATTAACTTTATTCCAGTTATTAATATAATTATTTTTGTAAGTGGAATTTCCATAGTTATTTATATTGTATCGTCAAAATTTCGAGGGAAGAGTGTCCATTTAAGCTTGCTTTCCAGAATTTTCGGGTGAACACTTTACTCACTTTATCCACTATTAAGGGCCGGAATTTCATTAACTGTATTCCACTTATTAAGACTTATAAAAATAAAATAATAAATAAATATATTGTATCTCGTTTAATATAATTATTTTTGTGATTGGAGATTTCCATAGTTATTTATATTGTTAAATGTGTCCCACTTTTCAGTGATGAAAATGAGAATTTGGGGTTTGCCCAAAATCCCAATTCCATGAAAATCTCGATCCTGGACCGTGGGTTATGGCCCACTAAGTCCTGACGGAAGCATTCTAAATAACTTAAACTCTTCAATTTTTAAATTGTAGGATTTTTATTACTATCGAGCCATCCCTTTAATCTCTTAAAACAACATTTGCGCTTTTGAAACAACCGTATGTATATAGGATGTGTCACACAATAAAACTCTGCTGCAAATTATAATACAACCCACAGAACAACGACGATCTCTGATTCTATCAACGCATGCAATTCAAACACCACGGCTAAAGGAAACAAGCATTGTTAATACAATACATGACAATATATGGAATTTAAAATATATATATATGGCGCCTCTGTATACGTTCTCTTCGTATCCGCTCACTCCACTCACTGAATTTTGCATTAATGTAATCTATTCCTGCCATGATAGGCCATGCAAGCCGATGACACATAGCTCCATTCTGAAATAAAAAGATCATCTACGTTTACACCAGGAATAGCTCCAATTACCCTTCTGTCTCGATTGACACAGAACCCTCTTTCCATCATGATCGACCCAGCTTTCAGATCAGGCCGTTGAGATTAGCGCCGCCAGGTTCATCTTTGTGTGCGTCGTCGTCCTGCACAAGCTTCCGAGGTAAAGCATTATAACCCAAAAGGAACTTCTTCACTAGTTTTCTGTTTGATACGACAGATGCATCTCCATCCGTAGCACGAAAAACCACCGTGCCTTTGGCGCTCCAATCATTTAATCTTCCTTCACGCTGCACGCTGTCTTCAATCGATCTCTCCTTCATCAGCGTTGGACGTTACCAGCTCCACGCATACACATCGCCTCTTCGCTGGCACTCAACGCCATTCAACAATTTCTGCCACTCCATACGATGATATTCATAATACTCAGAACAATAACATATGATAATTAAACAAACCCACAACACGGAATGAATGCAATTATAAAACACACATGTACGCAACAACACTAAACCCAGGTTTATATATTAAACAACACAGTTACAAAATTAAGGCATTTCAGCCTTAAAAACGAGCTCACGCTCGGCTACATCTTGCCACTCACAAATTACCTCACAAACAGATCTCTCTCACCCCTATCACACTACACATATATATGCAAGAGTGTTAGATTATAAGCATTGATCCTATCCTTGTTTTTCTGCATGCATGACAGATAAGTATCCTTTATCCGCTTTAAAGCCGCTTTAAATCTGCTTTATCTGCTTTAAATCTAATTTTCTGCTTTAAGGCAGACTTTCCTCTGTTCTGATCCTCCGGTCCACGTTTGCTGCTGAGTGCTCCCGCATCAGACTCCCGAGGCACAAAAATTTATGACCTCCTGGTCATATGCTTCTGGTCTTCGTAATAACTTTAACTTGTGAGCTGCAATCTACCTCTGCAACAACTAGTCCTCCCTGTTGCCTCTTACCTCACCAAGCTCTCCTCTAGACTTGGTCTTTTGGTAACCGCTCTAGGCTATTGCAATCTTCTCACCTTCCTCTGTAATCTTCTCACCTTCCTCTGCTGCTACCTACACAAAATATAAAGACCAGACATACTTTATCAAGAACTGTACCTCCTTCCGCAGAATCTTTTTCTCGCTCTGATACCAACTGATGAAAATGAGAATTTGGGGTTTGCCCAAAATCCCAATTCCATGAAAATCTCGATCCTGGACCGTGGGTTATGGCCCACTAAGTCCTGACGGAAGCATTCTAAATAACTTAAACTCTTCAATTTTTAAATCGTGGGATTTTTATTACTATCGAGCCATCCCTTTAATCTCTTAAAACAGCATTGGCGCTTTTGAAACAACCG
This sequence comes from Pinus tabuliformis, assembly GCA_031772625.1. NCBI lineage: Eukaryota > Viridiplantae > Streptophyta > Pinopsida > Pinales > Pinaceae > Pinus > Pinus tabuliformis. The sequence goes on along the minus strand of CM062816.1, from coordinate 642,007,130 downwards.
CATGCATATAGGATATGTGTCACGCAATAAAACTCTGTTGCAAATTATAATACAACCCACAGAACAACGGCGATCTCCGATTCTATCAACGCATGCAGTTCAAACACCACGGCTAAAGGAAACAAGCATTGTTAATACAATACATGACAATATATGGAATTTAAAAAATATATATATATGTGGTGCCTCTGTATACGTTCTCTTCATATCAGCTCACTCCATACGATGATATTCATAATACTTAGAACAATAACATATGGTAATTAAACAAACCCACAACACGGAATGAATGCAATTATAAAACACACATGTACGCAACAACACTAACCCCAGATTTATATATTAAACAACACGGTTACAAAATTAAGGCATTTCAGCCTTAAAAACGAGCTCACGCTCGGCTACATCTTGCCACTCACGAATTACCTCACAAACAGATCTCTCTCACCCCTATCACACTACACATATATATACAAGAGCGTTAGATTGTAAGCATCGATTCTATCCTTGTTTTTCTGCATGCATGACAGATAAGTATCCTTTATCCGCTTTAAAGCCGCTTTAAATCTGTTTTATCTGCTTTAAATCTAATTTTCTTCTTTAAGGTAGACTTTCCTCTGTTCTGATCCGGTCTACGTTTGCTGCTGAGTGCTCCCGCATCATTCAAGTAAACACTTTACCATTATTAAAGACCATACTTTATGGTAAGTCATAACGAGTAAAATGTCCACCAAAAAATTGGACAAATTTTGTCTTAAAAAAATTCAGTTTGGAAATATTTAACCAAACCTTCTAAAATTTTAATAAAAATTTTAAAATATATAATTTTACTTTATTGTATAAAAAATTATACATTAATATTTTTCTTTTAACATTTTCCTACCTAATATAACCAATAAGGTGAGTTAATATATGAAAAGACTTCCCAAAAAATAACCTTATCAATAAAATAATATATAAATTTAATCATAAATATTAAACCAAAAAAAATATTAAATATAAAAACTACGTTACTGACCTTCCATCTTCCCTCTTCGTGTTGGTAAAGTTTCACCCGATTTGAAGCTGTACTCCTCACCATCGTGATCACACGGTACCTATAAATATGTGCTGTCGTTCTAGTGAAGGTGTGTTGCAGAATTGAATTTTTAACTTTCTCTATCGTCTTAGCGTTCTGGTGAGAGTCTGTTGCAGAATTTTTAACAGTTGAGCATTTTGGGTGTTAAAGGAGTCCCCGTGTTTCGCTCGAAGATGGAAAACGCTGTAATGAACAGTAATACCATCTTAAGAGGGTGCGTTTCCCTTTCACTTCTTTTTACTGTTATTGAACGGTGTAATGAAAAATTGGATTGCTAATACCATCTTGCGTTTCCCTTTCATTTCTTTTTTTACTGTTATTATACCTGCCCACGGCATCGTATATATCGTTTCCACTAGCATTAGTTGATTCATATCTTTTTTGGGCTTATGAGATACTGAAAACTGTGTTCATAGAGTTCGGAGTCTTATAGCCAGTGATCCTTATTTTCTAAGGCAAACTTAATATAAAGTTCTTTTTATTCATATCTTCTTTGGGCGAGTTCAGACTCTTATAGCCAGCGATCCTTATTGTTATTTTTTTAGGCAAACTTTATATAAAGCTTTTTTTATTCATATCTTCTTTGGGCTTATCAAATAGTGACAACTCCGTTCATACAGTTCGGAGTCTAATGGCCAGTGATCCTTTTTTTTAAAGCAAACTTTGGATATAGATGAATACAAAAACCGAAATTTTAACAGTGAAACTAATTAATGCTAGGTTAAGGCCAGCATTAAAATATGACATTTTCGTAACATTTTATGTGAAATAGGCTTTGCAACATGATGGTGTGCTTCCATGTGTCCCTTCATAGCAACAATGTAAAGTGGTCTTTTTTTTCTATACGCCTTCCTTGACAGCAACAATGGCATCCTCCTAACTGCCGCGGTGCAAATACATTTGCGTCAACCAACCGCATCCGCCGGGGACTGCGCCGAGTGGGTGGCCCCTGCCGGAAATTCTGTTCTGGCACTAACCCGGGCGCTCATATATTTGTTTTTTATATATAGATACTTCGATTACAACTCTATTTTTTCAGTTTCCTACGACAGTTTCCTAATGTTTCCTGTTATTTATGTTTTCCACAATCTTCAACAAAAATGAAAGAAAAAAAACAGCGAGCCCGTTAGCATTCTTCAATTCCATAAAAGAAAAGTTGACTTTCACTGCAAATTTCAACAACAGGGATGCTCTCTTACTATTTTATCTTGAAAACACACAGGCTTTGCAGCTGCACGATCCTTGCGACCCAGCCACGCGAAATCTCCACAGCCCCACACCAGCGACCAAATATGTTCGCAGGTGCAATTACAGACAAACCGAAACGTTGCGCCATGGGTGACCAAGTGAACTCATAAACTCCACATACCTCAGAGGAATCCAGAAAGATGCTGTCCGACAACCACGCCCACCCTATAAACGTCGGAAGGGCCTCCATGGTTCTCCTTTGCACTTCCCCTCCTCGCGACAGCACAAACCCCATCGAGGAGGCATCTTGGAAACGGACCGCAATGTGTCTACAACGAACGGCGGAGGGACAACGCTTTCTTGCGAAGAGCCCTCCGTTTTCCCCATTTTCAAAACAAAACAAAAGAAAATGCAATTTCGAAAGGTCCCTGTCTTGTCCTCGAAATGCTCCACCCCTTCTATTCGATCATTTGAAAACGATCGGCATGTGGTTGTTGGCCAGCCAACGACTGGTGGCGAGCCCATGCGAGTAGAGGCAGTTTCCTGCTGTAACAACCCTAATCTAAAACTTACCATGGTAAATTAAAAAAAAAATTATTAATTCCTCCTCCGGTACTACACTCACCTGTTATCATTAACTGTGCTACTATGTTTTAGCTGGCGTACCAGTCCTGGGTAATAGTTTTGGAATACGGATCCCAACTCAGCGTACTGGTTGGAATACCGAGATTGTTAAAGTTGAACGTTTTCCTGTTAGCAATTAAACTATGGTTTGAATTGCCTATTTTTATGCTGGATTTCACATCTGATATATTGTTATAAGGAAACTCCTATTTCCACTTCTATTAATCCGTGGCTACATGCGCCAGAGATAGTCAGTGATGACTAGATAATAAAAAAAAACGGCTTGTTACCCCGCTTGTGTTATAAACTCCTATCTCCTGTAAACTCCTATCTCCTGTAGCCTCACATTAATGAGGCTATAGAAGTGGAAATAGGAGTTTCCTGTATGTATTGTTTTTTTTTAACTCATGTACAGTTAATTACTCTGTATTCCTTCTGGTTAAGCATATTTACACAAGGTTTAATTTGTTTTACACAAGGTTTAATTTCTTTTCTGGGACTGTGAAATGACTGTCGCATTTGTATTTTAGGATGACTTTCGTCTTTCGGTGGCTCGACAATTTAACAGGAATTTTACTGTTCCAATTATTTCTACAGTTTGTTGATTTTTCGGGACTTCGGAGGTCCTCCATGACCGTCACCTTTCCTGGCATTTGTTCCAAACCTCTTACAGTTGTTTACCGCCTACGGCTTCTATATAACCTGGGCATGACTACAAAATAAATCCTGCTAAGAGTGACTGTTCCATCTGTGTTGACGAATTAGAGACTCCTTAACTTAACAGGCTCATTTCCGAGGTTCCGTTAATGACTCAGGGACTTTGCCATTTAAAGGGTTTATATTTTTTTTATGAAGGCCGTTTGTTTTATGATGAAAACCCTGAGTCGATGACTCCCGGCTACTGGAATATTTATCAAACCGTCTAGTGCATGTCCATAACCCAGGAAATAGAAAGGAAAATTTAGATGAGACACCAAATAGGAGTCCTACTTCGCCATAATTGACCCACAGCACTTCCCGTAACACACAGTCATTCTTCCGACTAGAACTGTGCGGCTGCCTTGCTTATTACGGGTTCACATGATACTACCCTAGCTGTAGACGAGCCGACAGATCTAACCTTTGCCCTCTGACTTTTTTTTTTTTTTTAAGGATTGGCCACCGAATTACCCTGTTAATTTCATTTCAAGGCTGGCCGGATGTTCCCTCTCAGTTTTTGTTTGAGGCCACACAGTGGGGCCAACATTGGCTTGATTCTTGCCCACAAGTTACTCTTATGAGTATTTTCAGGGCAACTGTGACCCTCGGGGTTTGCCTAACTCTTCACCACTGTGCCACAGACTTTTCCCTGATATCCGAAATCAATTAAATACTATAGCCTTTCCCTAGATAGAGTTTATAGTTCTAAATGTCTCCCTAACCCCCATGGGTATCTGTTTGTTCTCGTTTTCTTATATGTATATATTCATGATTCTTTTCTTTCTTGCTACAGTTTCCCAAAATAATAACTAAATGAAACTACAGTTCTGCTACAGTTTTCCAAAATAATAACTAAATGAAACTACAGTTCTGAACTGTTACAGATTCATCAACTTTTTCTCTTTCATCATTCAACTTAAACAATTCCAGGATAGACCACTTACCTGTCTCCTGCTAGAACAATCTGTGCTCCTTGCAAGAATTGTATTCATTATTGTCTGCCTGTTATCCGCCCAACCATGAGATATGTCCTCCTCGACTGTATCTCCCCCCGAGCTCTCTTGCAAGGTCACCTACCTCTGCAAGTATACTCCTTACTGAGTGCATGCTATCTGGTCATTACCAGACTTAGCATCTTTTCCCCCGTCTCACTTACAGCACGGGTCTCTCCCCCCCTCCTCCTCCTTGCCTCGAGGTGTTTTCAGTTAGGGGAGGCAGTTAGGGTTGCTTTCCAGCAACTGCCTGTTTGCCCCAACTTCCCTCCTCGGAAGTTGCCAGCTTCCATTCTTTTTTTAAAAAAAACTTAAAGAAATATTTCCATGGTCAAAACTAAGAAAAATATTCTTAAATTCAAATAACCATCATTCTTTTGTTTGTAATTGAATACAGTAATAAAATAATTACAGCAGAATATTTACAATGTTCCGGGGTATCACACCTGCAGAAGATGCAATTTCTTGCCCACTTGCCTAATAACAACCATGCCGAGATAAAGGAATGCCTCATGAACTTCCTTTATCGTCCTACCCTATGGACATCACTGTAAAATTGTAGCTTATTCCTTGCCTTTGAAGAAACTCCCACAGAGCTATTTTGCTTCAAAAGTAACGGCCTTCATGTCCCGCGTGGCGAACTTGCCTAAAAGCTTAAAGCTAGAGGCATTCCAAATAAATTTAGTACTTAATTTAAGTTATCACTCAGGTCTCCTCTTCGATGCGCTTTCGGAATAGGATTGTTAGGCGGGCTTAGGTTTGTGCTCAGAGGCAGGGCCTTCTTGGCAAAAGGGAATTGCTTTTAAACATATGAGAAGTCGACCATGATGGGAGTCAACCAAGGTGAAGTAAAGTACTGAACGACACCGACCAACTACTTTGTTAATTGATTTGGCCCAGGTTGGTTTTGTACTTCAACGTTTGAGTATTGTAGAGCTTTATAAAGCAAAATTTCTCTAAATCGTTTTTTTTTAAGGGTAAATTGAATTTAATATTTAAATTATCACTAGCCATGCTAGTTTCTCTGAACCCACACATAATTGAATTTAACATTTAAATTTTCATTAGCCACCCTTGTTAAAAATATTTGGGAAATATAATTTTTGTTTCGGCCGAGGGGAGAGAGTTATGACTTTCCCTAGTTTCGCAAAACAAGGTTAGCTCATGGAGAAGCAAATTTGCAGAGCTACATTCGCGCACCGCGAAGCTTTTTTCAGACTTGGATTTCACGATTCTAGAGACTTAATGAATACTCACATTCAAATTAACAAGATAGGTTTGGAGCAACACAACAAAACTTAGTATTCATTTCTTAAACATGAAATATATTTACATGAGAAAGTAAAATTAACAAGATAGGCTTGAAGCAACACTACAATCCTCAACGATGACAAGATTCCAATATTTCATTAATTCTTGGCTAGATGTACTCAAGAAGAAATAAGGATGATGGAAAGAGACAAGACATTGAATGGAAGAAATGCTACTGCCTTCTCTTCTCATGCTAAGAGGAAGAATAATTTTGGTCCAAGAACATGAGTTCAAGGGTTGAAAGAAGGAAGAAAAGGTAGAGGCTTCCAATGTAACAAGTTTAGCCACTTCACTAGAGAGTGTCCTAAGAAGAATGATACTCCAAGAGATGAAGACAACAATAATAAAAAACTCAAATGAAATGGAAATCAAAGGAACAATAGGTTAAAAAAAAAGGAAATATGAATGCTCTTGCTGCTCGAAATGGAAATGATCTTCCTCCCAAGAAGTTGAGAAACTTTAGCTATGATGAAGTTAATGTTGGTGAAAAAAAAATTATCTTATTTCTTCTCTCAACATCGCTTCTCCTCCAGATACATTAGATCATCGGTTGATTGATAGTGGCTCCTTAAGGCACTTCACTCGGTACAAAGGGACTCTCTATAACTAAATTATTGAAAAGAAAATAAATATGGATATTATGCTTGGGGATAATGTATCATGTGAAAGGAATTGGGACTATTACTCTTTACTTAAATCAATGTCAAACACTTAATTTAAAATAAGTGTCAAATGTACCAAGTCTCAAAAAGAATCTAGTCTCTATTTCTGCGATGGAAGATAAAGGTTTCAAGGTGAAATTCATTCATGGGAAAGTCCATGTTTGGAAAAGGAACCCAAGAGCTACATTCACTCTTGTATTTGGGGTTGAAGGTCTCTATCAAGTTGGAGGAATTCTATTGGGAGAAATGTCTTGTGATACTTCTCTTCAATCTGAATTATGGCACCAAATATTTTCTCACCTTCATTTGAAAGCCTTAACTGATTGAAGGAAGATGGTCACAGTTAGGCCTGAATTCAAATTAGATCATCGAGGTGTTTATCAAGGTTGTGAAGCTAGAAAAAATACAAGGGGGTCATTCCCCTCAAGTGAAACTCAAATCATTGATATTATTCAATTTGCGCTTTCTGATGTATCAGGTATGTTTCTCGTGCCATATTTCGGTGGATATTTGTACTATGTTATTTTCGTGGATGACTTTTCTCGAAATATATGGATCTATTTCTTAAAGAATAAGGACAAAGTGTTCAAATGGTTCTACTATTTCCAAGCCTTGGTCGAGAATCAAATATGGAAGAAGAACAAAATATTGAGGACCGATAATGGGACCGAATATGAGTCAAAATAATTCAATGATTATTGTTTACAATCTAACATTAAGAGGGGGATCACTACTGCATATTCTCCTGAACAAAATGGTGTTCCGAAAAGGAAGAATTGAACTATCATAGAAGCCACCTCTGCCACACTTCCTGACCAAGGAATACCAAAGTTATTATGAGTAGAATATGGTAACATTGTTGTGTGTGTTTAAAATAGATTCCCACATCAAGATTTGGACTTTAGGTCACCCAAAGAATTTTTTGCTGGCAAGAAACCTAATGTTTCTCATTTTTGAATTTCTTTTTCCCGTATATTTTCATGTACGAAAAGAGAAAAGAAACAAACTTGATGAAACTTCGAAAAAAGGGAACATTTTTGGGCTACAATGAAACTTCAAGGGCATATAGAATCTATGCGCCTAGTCAAAGGGAAGTGGAGATAAGTTATGATGTCACTTTTGATAAATATTCTACCCTTATGAAAGTTTGAGACCTTCCTATCCCTAGGAAGGACAATGATGATGTTGATGCTGAAAAAAATCATGAACCTTTGTCTAATGAACCAATGTCTAATGTTGAAGATCTGATGGGTCCCATCAATCCACCTCCTAGAGAGCCCACTAATTGAAGGAAAATGCCTTTGTAGCTCAAACATAATCTTAAAGATGTTTAAAAACATATTACACTGAGGGGGGCATTCATGAAAGCAAGAATCTGAATAGGTACCAAGGGTAGTTATCTTTCATGAGTGCCATTGTATAATTTGAGCCTTGTAAATTCGAAGAAGTCCTGAAACACCAAATTTGGAAGGATGTGATGAACAAGGTGTATGAGTCGATCATCAAGAATGATGTCTATGATGTGGTTCTTAGAGCCAAGGATAAGTGAGTGGTCACTCCAAAATGGATCTATAGGATCTAACATGGGGTTATGGGAATGCTAATTTCAAGGTTAGATTTGTTGCTTGAGGCTTCTCTCAAAATGAAGGAGTAGATTATGATAATATGTTTTCACTTGATTCCTGACATAACACCATCTATTTGATCATAGCCCTTGTTGCCTCACAAGGATGGAGCCTTCACAAAATGGATATCAAAATTGTATTCTTGCATGGTTCTCTTAAAGAGGAAATCTATGTGGAAAAACCTGAGGGATTCGAAGTTCAAGACTATGAGACACATGTATGCAAGTTAAATAAAGTCCTCTATTTGTTGAAGCAAACCCCTAGGGCTTGGTATGAGATTGCAGATAACTATCTTATGAAGCTGGGATTTACAATAAGAAATATTGACCCAAACCTATACTTCAAGGTTAAAAAGGAAAAGTCCATCATTCTAGTTATTTTTGTGGATGATGTCTTTCTGACATGTGATGACCCTCTCATTTATAAATGCAAGTAGGAGTTGGCTTTGAAATTCAAGATGAAGGACTTAGGAATGATGCACTACTTTCCTAGGGGTGGAGGTCTCACAAAAGCCAGGTAAGATATTCCTTTCTGAAGGAATAAACATTGTGAAGCTACTTGAGAGATGTGGGATGGTGGACCGTAAGTTCCTATCTACTCTGTTGGAACTCAACTTTAAGAAGCTATGTGGAAGTGTTGTTGGGCCAGGATTAGTGGACCCTTCCAAGTATCACCAACTTGTGGGGACCCGGATGTTCTTGGTCAGCTTCCATTATGAAATATGATTCACTATGAACATGTTGAGTCGATTTATGTTCAAGCCTCATCAAATTCATTGGATTGCTACTAAGAATCTCTTGAGATATCTCTAGGTCACAATCCACCGTGGACTGAGACACACTAACATGAACTTGATGTTGCATGGATATTTAGATGTAGATTGGACTAGTAGTGTGGTGGATTGTAAGAGACATCTGGATGTTGTTTCTATTTTGGGGTTCTTCAATATATTGGATGAGTAGGAAACATAAATCGGTTGCACTAAGCACCATCAAGGCCAAATACATTGTTGCATGTATGGCCTATTGTGAAGTTGTTTCGTTGAGGAAGATATTCACTGAGCTATTTGAGCACGTGCTATATACCACCGTGATCTTTTGTGACAACCAAAGTGGGAATATCCTATCATAGAACCTAGCATGCCATGACCGCCCTAAGCACATTAATGTCAAGTACCACTTTACCTTAGATCTGGTACGTTGGAGAGAAATAAGGCTCCAACACATCAGGATAGACGATCAGGTTGTAGACATTGCCATGAAGAATTTGGGGAAGGTCAAATTATCATCCTTCCAAGAGAGGCTTGGGTTCATGCAATGACCATCCTATGAGGGTCCCAAGTGAGTTAAATACTAGGCTATAGGATCTCCTTGGGGCTTGGGATACTTCTCAGAGCTATGAGCGACCATAGGGTGAATGGTTCACCTTCCCCTCTAGGTTCACCAGATATATGGTGAGTGGTTCACCTTCCCCTGTGATACCCATTGATGGTTGACATGCATGTAGGGTGGGTGGTTCACCTTCCCCTACCTGGATAGGTGTATGTAGGGTGAGTGGTTCACCTTCCCCTATGATTAACATATGCATATGATGATTCATTTACCTTCTCTTATGGAATATGAGTAGGATGAGTGGTTCACCTTCTCCTATCGATGCCCCAACACACATCATACCCATAGAATTTGAGACTCATTCTAAGTACCTATGGTGTGGCCAGTGATTTGGAAAAATATGGTTACAGACCATAGCACTACCAATGGACACGTTGTGTACTATTGTACTCCCTATAACTAGGATGTGTGGTATTCAACAACTTGATGTGGGATCAAGGACTAACTTATGCCAATGGAGAGTGCTATGATCTTATGACTCACTCTCGATCACTTCTTCTTCATTATTAATTTATGGCTCAGCAGAGAAAAGTATAGAAGGGTAGGGAAATTATGACAAGCATTCCACAAGATGACATGATGACATGAGAGGGTGGCATGATGATGGATGGATTGGTAGGTGAAATTATCCCTAGTTGAGAGGGAGTGTTAAAAATGGCATCTAGTGATAAATTCCACCTTAACGCAACTCATATTATAGAGATTATTATTGCATTGGACTCTTCTTTTCAAGAGGTCCAATTTTGATATAAATATCATCTCATTGTAACAAGTAGAAATTGAATTTTGAATTTATTCACCCGCATGCACAAATTATCGAGGTCCATCTTAGACAAAGGTAGGCTCAAAATCCTCATAGATGTGTCTCCTCACCCTCCACGAAATGTATAAATAGGAATGATCTCTCTCCTCATTTGGAAATCACTCATCTCATCAGATATCTCTCTCTCCTCTGTTGATTGGTTCATACAACTTGGACGTCACCTTCTCTACTTCACACATGCAAAAGCAGGATGAATTTATGGACTATTTTGTGGTTGCAAATATCAAGGTTATAGGGGAAGCATTTACCAACATTGACCATTGTTGTTTAACCAAGTTTTGACTATGTCTTGGAGATGGAAATTCAATTTTTGGAGACCCCATTTACTGGAACAAATATCAAGGCATTTGAGACAATTTGACCAGGGTTAACTTCATCGTTGACTCCAGGATTGACTAGGTTGACCAAAAATCTTTGTGCTAAATTTGGCTCTCTTGGAAGGTTGACTTGATCTATCTTTGATTTAGCTACTTGGAGGACATTTTGGTGTTGCTTTAACTACGGCTGGATTTTTGGTTAGGGCTATTGTTGACTGTTGTTGACCGCTGATTTTTTCAGGACTATCTTGGGCAAGTTAATTTGATACTTGTGCTCTCTCTCTCTACTTAGCTATTTAAGAATAATAACTAGATTTCATCGAATGGTTTCTCCACATTGGAGTTTTTCCATGGCATCCACCACATCATATGTCCTCTTGTCTTTTCCTGTCTTCTGCACATGTTTTTATGTGATATCTACATTTCCTATCAATTTGTTTAAGTTAATGTGATTTCTACCATCAATAATACCAAATTTTCATTTGGATCATAAGGAACATTGAAGTGAATTGTGTTAAAGCATAGAAAATACCATTTTTATCTAAAATTAACAGATTTCCAATACAATCTATGGAACTTCATGCCAAATTGGTGCTCTATCCCTGAAGACAATGTGCATTCCACCTAGAAATGTCCACTTAATGGAAAAGGTAAACCTAATTAAAATGTTTTCTATCACATTGATGCTATAGACTAATTCAATGAATTACCATTCTTTGATGGAAGAGGACAAGAATGAGGAGGTTGTGGTGGATGATGAGGAGGATATAACGACAAGGGATGTGTTCATGGTCAAGGTTGAGCAATATTTTAATGCTATACATATTGGAAAGAAGGGAACATTGCTACAAAATGCCCCTCGAAAGATAAAATTGACTTGAAATTAAGAAATATGTGTAGTTGGATGACCATTCTTTAGAAGATTTCCCTTAGATATTGAGAAAATATTAAATAAAAATAATTTTAATTTATTACAAACAATATCCAGGCATGATAGCTTAAATTCCAAAAACATTCATGTGGTTACAAGGTCTCGAGGAGGGAAAAATAATAACAATCAAGACCACCAAGTGATTCAACCAACAAATAACAAGACAAAATGTCCTAATATGTAAGGACACAATGATACAATGTCAAAATTTGTCAACTTATTTATGAAAGAAGCTAAACAACAATGACTATCTAAGGATATAATCTTGGAATACTTCCTTGAACTATTAAAAGAAGAACATTTTGTTGCTTGGCAAGTAGATTTGCTGAATGTGTTGAAAAATTGCAATAAAAACACAGTGAATGGAAAAATTGTTTGGTAAGTCTCACAATGAAATCAATTAAGAGGCCATGATCCACAAGTCTAGAAATAAATGGATATATTTTTGGACAAGTTATGGTGGACTTTGTTTCACAAGTAAATATCCTTCCAAGAGAAACATGGACTAATATGGTTTGACCGTACTTACACAAAACAACTAATATCCCTAATATTTATTGAAACAATAGGGATGCTTCAACATGTACAAACTTCCATACTGGAGATCCTAACTATAGTCAACTTTGAAGTCACCAGACTTAGTCGAATAAATCCCTGCATATTCAGATTAGCCAACCAACCTTGGGGATGAAAAATGAAGGCAATAATATCATTAAAAAATGATAGAATTATGTTAAGAGGGAAAAATTAAACCCCTGTGAAGTAAATTTGTGGGTTGAATCTTCTGATGAAAAAGCTAAAATGAAACAACTCTATCAAGTCTTGCATGAGGATCATGACAACATTGAATTTGAATGTTGATGGTGAATTTTTTTTATAGGATCTCCAATTTTCCATAGGATAGAATTCTCACATGGACCTATATAAATGGAAATTAAAAACTATGAATCCAGAGGAAAAGAATGTTGGACAATTTAGGCCATTCCAACCTCAAAAATTTGTCCGTGTTATAGAAAAATTTCTAAGAAACAACTTCTCTACTTTTGACAAATCTTCTACTTTTGACAAATCTAGCAAATGATTCTAGCAACATGATTCTATCCAAAGAAATGACGTCCGATATCAATCACGTTGCATAAGTAATAAAGTCTATTGAACAAATTGGTAGAATGCATAGTGTAATACAAACCTTCACAGGACAAGCCACCAGGTGGTGGGTACCCACTCGTCTCGACTTCAAACATAGATGAATGCAATGACATAATTTACATAAAACTTCAGAGGGAGAAAGTTATATGCACAAATAAACATACCCATTTTTGGTGAAGTACAATATCTTATCACTCATAACCAAACATGTGAATCATAACGCAGACGGATTGGCTATAAGGATGCGTGATTTTGGATATACATGTTCCCAAACACTTTTGATGAACTACTAAATAAATGGTATAAATTGGAAGCAGCTCATGGTCAATCACTTCATTGGAAATAATTAAGGGAAAAATTCATCAAGGACTTCAAATTCAAATGAGATGAAGCTGACTTAAACAATGTAGTACAGGAAACTAAACCTAATTACGATATATTAATTCTGTTATAATGGAGAGTGAATATTAATTCTGTTATAATGGAGAGTGAAATCTTAGGGTGATATCATATATAGTTGTCTTTCTTGTTGTTGAGAAGAGAGGTAATTCTCTCAGTGAATTCCTTGGTTGTTTGCTGCAAACATTACTATGCCAGAAAGTAGGTTGCATAGTTAAACTTTTATTTTATATAGTGGTTTTCTTGCTAAGAAAAAAGAATAGTAATAAAATTGTTATAGTATAGTTAAACTTGGAAGCGAGACTGAATGGAATAGAGAAACTAAAAATACAAAATTAAATAAGAAAACTATCTATTACATCTGTTTCTTTATGAAGCTATAGGCACCTCATGGTAAGACATCTTGGCCATGTGATATTGAAATGCAATAGCGACAACCAAGAAGAGAAGAAAGAACCCATGTAAAATATGAGGGGCAAAGCCTAATAGTGGAAATATGATGAATAAAAATTGTTGTGGGTAATAGAAATAGTAAGGAGAGTAATTAAGTGAATGTTGAGATAGGTAATACTATCACAGATGGGTAAAGACCCGACAGGCTGCATGCATAGAATCTGGAAGGGGAAAGCAGCCCAAATGAAACTAGGCAGGTCTTTGTAGCAAATACAAACAATACCCATTAAAGAAATTATATTAGATGAATTAAAAATCTAGCAATTGCGGTAACCGTTTAGTTCCCTAACCGAGCTAAATGGAATCGACAACCCAAAAGCCTAGTTGGAACCTTCGATAAGAAAAGTGAAAAAGATGTATTTAATGAAAATTTAATCTACGTATTAAAGTCAAAACTGTATAAGTCAATTATTGAATATGAATAAAACCCAATTCTCATAATGAAATGAACCAATTTAAGATCCTTGTACAAAATCAATATACATGTACAGAGAAAATCCAATTCTCATAATGAAATGAACGAGTTTAAAATCCTTGTACAAATACAATATTCAAGCACAAAATAAGCCACGTTCGTTTGCCCCATATGATTAAGAGTTGATGTCATGCAGGGAATTAATAGATTTAGATATTGACACCCATAAACTTGCTAGACGTGATTCAAGGAAGACAAATGCCCAATATCCTATAACATCTTGCCGATAGGAGCAGCTGACCTTTTCAATGGTGGAAGGAAGAAAACTACAATATAAATACATAGTCATAACCTGTTGAAACCCTAGAAGAAGTAGACCCGGGTTTCCTCTTGGAAACCAAACCCGCATATAGACCTTACAGGTTTTAGAAATTAACAAGAGAAATCCAATACGACATATGGGTGAAATTGTTTGAAAATTAAGTCCTCAATAAAAGAGTATCAAGATTAACCGAAAGGATGAAAACCCCAGTTAGTCTGCAAGACAACCACGAACAAAACCATCTCAACGCAAATGGCTTACAACAACGGAGAGAATCTTAACTAACCTAAAACCCAGGATACCACGTAACTCTGGGTGAGAAAAAAAAAATATAGAAACAATATACTAGAGGAACATATTAAGATTGCGCAGTAGAAAGCATGACTTACCTTGAAAAATCGCTGATTTAAGTAAGAGAACTAATAAATGTAAAGACTTAACAAGAACCATGTTCTAAGAATTAAGTTGTACAATAATGAATTACATGTGAAGGAAGAATCTATAGTTATACTTGAAACTTCGGATAAAGGTCGAAGCTAACCAGACTTCAGAACTCATGTTCTCAACAAGATACCGGACAAATTACCATAAATGAAACCGGAGTAATAAGGCAAGTTTAAATGTATATGATAAAAGTTATAATAAAATTACAAGATATTTTTAAAATTTTGTTGAAACATGGTGAGGACGTGTTAAACATATTTTAGGAGGCATTGAAAATAAAGAATTAAAAGTTAATTTCGATGTTAAAAATAAATAATTTTTATATATAAATTAATAAAGAGGAATAATTTTTGTTGAAACATGGTGAGGACGTGTTAAACATATTTTAGGAGGCATTGAAAATAAAGAATTAAAAGTTAATTTCGATGTTAAAAATGAATAATTTTTATATAAAAATTAATAAAGAGGAATATATGTTTGACGAAATGTCGATCATGGTTAGTAGGGATCTAGTCAAGATCTTGAACAAATAGTTGATAATTTCTGTCCACATTCAGAGGTAGGCCTCTCAAAGTGACTTTAGGTTTTCGGTTGCTCCCTTTCCCACAACATGAGGGCAGCCATGGCTGAAGAGACCTAAAACAACAGTGGGACTCACGGACATATCTTGAACAAATAGTTGATAATTTCTGTCCACATTCACCGGTAGGTAGGCCTCTCAGAGTGACTTTAGGTTTTCAGTTGCTCCCTTTCCCACAACATGAGGGCAGCCATGGCTCAAGAGACCTAAAACAACAGTGGGACTCAGGGACATATTGTCTAAGTGGTACAGTTGTCTTCTTAGGGTTTTGTTGATTATGTTGAATGTCTCTATGGTGTGCTTCCTCAAGTTGCACTTTCTTGATGTGACTTAGTAGGTTGAATCATATCATAAACAAGAGTGGGACTCAGGGACATAATGTCTAAGTGGTTCAGTTGTCTTCTTAGGGTTTTGTTGATTATGTTGAATGTCTCTATGGTGTGCTTCCTTAAGTTGCACTTTCTTGATGTGACTTAGTAGGTTGAATCATATCATAGTTGAATCATATCATAATGGTCTCAGGTCGCATGTTTACTCTGGCTTGCTGATTCCTTGAGTAGATGTGGGAGGAGGGTGTTAGAGAGTCTAGCAAGAGATGGTTTTTGAAGTGATACTTTTCACAACCTAAACCTCTATCTTCCAAATAATCCTAAACCCCAAAATGATATGATGTGATAAAAATTTCATGTAGTGTTGGAGGAAGAGAGAGATTGTAAAATAGAAATGATGTATGGGAAAATAGAAATTCATATATTGAACTAGTTGGGCATTGCTACTGGAAAAGGAGGAAAAGTATCAACTAATAATTAACATTTCTAATAGAAGGAAAGCTTGAGGCTTAGGGGGATTGTTTTTACAATAATTCATTTGGTTGAGAGGAGCGTTCTCGTTCCAGTTCTATCTTCACTTTTTGAGATACTTGAACAAACTGCTTGGTTAGAAAGTCTTTAAAGATTATTATCTTTCAAATATATTAAAGTTTTATGAACAGGAATAACACTATGCGGACGATAACATGGTATGGAATTTATTAAAATATTTTCTATTAAATAAACATATAATTTTTTTTCTCTTTAAATAATTTAAATAAAGTCAAAAAGGAATCTTGGCTACGTTAAATAAGGAAGGAGTAGGATTAGCATAACAGTAAGAAATTAACAAATGTATTTCCTACATAATGTGTAAAAACCCTCTTAAGGAGAAGATGGAGAAACTCCTAGTTTAGGATTCTTACAACTAACTCCCTTGACACAATGAATTTTGTTAGAAGTAGTTGAAGTTGAACATGGTAGAGGGCTAGTATGGAAGGTTTTGGGTTATTAAAATTAAACCGAGCATGAAGGCTTAGCGGAAAATATTGATTAGGAAGAAAATAATTTGAGACCTATTGTAATGCCAAGTATGTATGAAAAGAAACAAAAAGAAATTATTTATAACAGGTAGTACAACTACGTATAACTTACATAGAGATGAGACTAATAAGTTGTATAGAAACAAAGCACTTTCTAACCATGAAATATTCTTTTCTTTCTTATGGAAAATAGACCTAGGTTGAGTATGCCTCCTATATCTGAGGGAAATTTTCAATTCCAGAAATAAATTGAGAAACATTACATCTATATTGTCTTGTAGTAATAAAAAAGATTTCATCTATAAACCTAGTAAATCTAATACTCAAGAAATTTTACATTGCTACAACACAGTTGTTAAGGAAACATCGTTATAAAGAAATATAATCCAACTATCTCAATTATATCATGTAATGAGGACCTATAAAGAATACATGTATAGTTAATATTGGTTCAAAAATGAGTAATAGAGATTATTCGTACACTAATAAAATTGAGTAACAATAGACTCAGTATTAGAAATTAAATATAAAAATTTCATGATAAAAATTAATCCAATTGTCCCTATGGACATGGTAGGCTAGAGAATGTCATAAGGCCATAAATCAAGATAGTGTGGTCCCTGGAATAAATCAAGATATGGATAATCACAGGATATTCTCCACACTAACCATGGGATAACAGAAAAATGCTAAGCTTGGAACACTGATGAGGAAGAAGACTCTGTTAGCAAGTAGGAGCTAAATTTAATAGCAAACCTTAAGAAAGACTAAGGGATTTATTTCCATATATTACCTAGGAAAATTGTTTAAATGACCAGACTCCTAGTTTGTGCAAGAAATAAATTGTTGTCAACAATGTCGCAAGGAAGTTTTGAAGTAGTTAATTTTGTTCAAAAAATAAGCATAGAATATAAATTTTAAGAAAAACAGAATAACCGTAACAATTAATTATAGGGTAACAAAAACAATTCCTCTGAAACTGTTGTCCAAAATGACTATTCATAGGACCACAAAGACTCCACTGAGGTTTATTTAACTAGAGGTGAAATTTAAGATTAAAGTAAAACTAAAAAGAAAATCAATGATATAGATCAGGTAAATACAAATAAAACAAAAGGATAAATGTGAATGCATGGCGAAATACATGATAACAACCATTATATGGTGAAAAATAGTGCCAAACTCGGAGCCAAAAATGAAGTTACTCTCCTGGATGAAAATTGGCATTAAAAGTCAAATAGATCATTGACATAAGTGGGGAAAACCCTAAAACATTAAAAGGAATAGTGAGAGCCCATTTCAAGTTCCCCACACGTGAGTAGAGGATAAAAATTTTGTGATCTATCAAACCATGTTAAAACTTTAAGAACATAATTGAAATAAGGACCCTTAATTGAAAAATCTAATAAACATTCTAAGGTTGCCCATTATCTATAGCATTAGACTGCTAATTGATTAAACCACCACTTAAAAGCACCATATTTCTTGAATCAATCCATTCTACCTTAGGAGGGAGAGTAAAAGTGTTTGAGTAGAGCATAAAATAGAATGCCAAAGGGTTTGATAACCTAAGAGGAGGAAAATCCCTACTTTGAGAGTGTCCAATCACTAAACTTAGTAATGTGAATAATGAAGAAGGGGAGAGGGGGGTGTTAAAATATGTAACTGGATTCAACCATCATAATGAAATACCTAATTATGACTATGTATTTAATGAAAATAGAAAAATAAATGTATTATTGTTATTCTTTAGGCATGGGTTTCATGCTCAAGGGAAATTTACTTTTAGTTCAAGAACATACTGAGAGTTTATACAACTGCTCAATGAGTTCACAAATCAATTGAGTAGTTTTCATGCATCAAAGACACTTTTGGGCATGTTACTCATTGTAAAGAGATTTATTTGAGTGAAAATAAAATTAAAAGACCTTCCAAGGCTGCATCATGGCATAAATATCAAGTTAGCATAGATGAAAGGACAAGTCATCCTAAAGATAGCAATTTGTACCCCTCAAAATCCTATAAATTAGAAAGAAATCGACCTTATTTGGACACACTCTCAAAAAAGTTTGATCTCCTAAGATAAAAGTTGGAAAATGGATGAAAATAAATGTCCTTGATACTGAGCTACACAAGACCCTCTAGATGCCATAAATGTTTTAAATAAAAATATATATTCTAAACATTACAAAATATTATGAAAATATCCCAATAAACATCTATTATCAAATAATATGTAAATGAAGTCACCATATTTCTGTTCAACCCTAAGGAATTCATGTGAGGGTGCACACACTAGGGCATGTAAGGGTCCTTCGCTATGTCGATTAACTCATCGAAACTCTGCACTCTTTTGGGCATAGAATTTGGATTTGAAATTGGAAATTTAGGCTCATGTACACTGGACTCATGGAGCGGGTCATACGCGAATGAGAAACTGGAAATGCCACCATCTGCTGTGCCGCCTAACGTATTACTACTTGATTGCCCAGGGTGGATCTTCTCATTATTCACATTATTTTTTGCAATGCCCACCAGAGTACTGCACTAGTGTTCAGGCTCCTGCATGACCGAGAAATAGCACATACCACTATCTTGTTTATCATCGTAGATTTTCCTTCTTATTTGGCGCGCTCTTCCTGCAGCACGGGCGACCACCTTTATACGTTGCTTTACTCGCGCTGGCCGTACTACTGGAAAATCAGCAGTATGAATGGAATGGGGCATACCTTCAGGGATGAAGATTAAAGAAGTGCCTCATATTTCAATTTCACTAGTGAATATTGGGTTAGATGGAGTGGTTTACACGGGTTTGAATCACCTAAAATGATCTCCAGAGTCCATCATAGTAAAATGATAAGTCTCTTAACAGAATTTTTGTCCTACGCTGAACTATAAGTATATATATATATAAACTTTATTTTAAAAGAAAACATAATTTAATAATGGTTTCCAGCCTCCCCAACTATACGTTTCAAATGTATATAAAAATAAATATAATTTAATAACTGAGTCTAGGATCTTGGCTCTAATTTCCAGTCTTTAACATAATTTAATACCTGCGTCTAGGATGAGGGGTCCAGTTTGTAACCTTTAAACTATGAGTTTCCAATATATCTAATTCATTTTGGAAAGAAAACCTAATTTAATCAATACCTTAAAAAAAATCTTTAGAAAACACAGTGGAATACCAAATTTGAGGATGCATACCTATATTGGAAGACATCAGTGAAGCTGAAGTAGTTATGGCGGCAGCTGGCATTGCAGCAGAAGCTTCAAATCCCTCATCCTTTGGCTGTTGGCTATCCTTATTCTCCAGACTAAGTAGATGTGCTATGTTTTTCGCAGCCTTCCACGCTACGTACTTCATGTTATTTGCAATATCTGAAGGAGAAAAGCCTTCTACTATGCTTTTGATGTGAGCAGAATACTCTGGAAAGTTCAGAAGATCGGCACGTGACTCGCCCCATAGGACTAAGGCGGCTACGTCGAATGCAACTGCAGCCATCTCTGGTGTGGGAAAAGTTCCAAGATGGACCGGCTTTTTCGATTTCTCAGGATCGTTTTTTTGATTACTAGCTCGTGCGGTCCATTTTCTATTACTACGCGCCACACCTCTGTATTTTCGTAATCGTTCACCCATACTGTTAGCATTAGGATCTCCAACAACACTGGTACGACCTTCTGTATCACGGGCCTGTGGAATCAGAGAGCTCCCACCACCATCAACAACAGCCATAGGGTTGCTTTGTTCTTCAGTGTTAGTGGGTTCAATGTATGAACCTCCATCATTATCACAAGCAGCAGAGTCCAAATCGCTTTGCGACATAGCTTCACAAGCGAGATTGGAATCCGTGGGCGAGTTATGCAAGAAAGTGGAGAGAGAAGGGTGTCTTAAAGCGTAGTGTAAGATTTAGACAATGCAAGTGGGGGATTTAATAATGCAAGATTTGTGGAAGCTAATTCGCTCCTCTGTGAAGCCGAATGATTGAATAGAGGGAGGTGAAATGAAAAAGGTTAGTTACCTAATTTTCCCCTTTTACAGGATGTTATCTTCATAAGATCCATTTAGGGCAATGAGAACACGGATTCTAAACACGGTTATGGAGAAAGAGAGTCTCCATAATAAAGAGGCGGAGTGTTAAATTTCATTTATATGGAGTGGATTTTGAGTCCCGATACGAAGATTTAAAGGTGGAGAGCTGACCTGTTGTTTTAGTTGCACTAGTTATTTTGTTTAATTAATATTACGAATAATTTTTTTGGGTAAATAATATATAAATTATTATTAATATTTATGATTTTCGATTTTTTTTGTTTATTGATGTATTGGTAGTTGAGGTGATTAATACGTATTTTAAAATATGTGATTTTTTCATTACCATCTGCAGATTTAGACAACACCTCTCAACTTAATAAAATAATTATTTTTTATTAATTTATAAATATTTATAACTAAAATAATTATTTTTTATTAATTTATAACTATTTATAATTATTATTAGTACATGTGTAATATTATTATTTTTTATTAATTTATAACTATTTATAATTATTATTAGTACATGTGTAATATTTTTGTGTTTTGTTAAATGTTTTTTAATTATGGATGACGTGATGGTTTTTGAAACCGTAATACCGGAAACAGCCTGATCAACAAAAAGAAAAGAATTGCTTGGAGCTTCAAATACTGTAAACTTTTTTTTATATATTTTATTATTAATAATTAAAAAATAATTAATATTTTTGCATTAATAAAATATAATATTTATAAATATAGATAATTTGTATTAACCATGTAGGGCAATGATAACACGGATTCTAAACACTGTTATGGAGAAAGAGAGTCTCCATAATAAACATATGGAGTGTTAAATTTCATTTATGTAGGAATATGGAATGATAAATTGCATTTATATGGAGTGGATTTTGAGTCCCGATACAAAGGTATAAAGGTGGAGAGTTTACCTCTTGTTTTAGTTGCACTATTTATTTTGTTTAATTAATATTACGGAATAATTTTTTTGGGTAAATAATATATAAATTACTACTAATATTTATGATTTTGGATTTTTTTTAATTGATGTATTTGTGGTTGAGGTGATTAATATGTATTTTAAAATATGTGATTTTTTCGATTATAATGTGTAGATTTAGAATTATTTATAACTAAAATAATTATTTTTTATTAATTTATAATGATTTATAATTATTATTAGTACATGTGTAATATTTTTGTGTTTTGTTAAATGCTTTTTAATTATGGATGAGGTGATGGTTTTTGAAACCGTCATGCCTGAAAACAGCTTGATCAACAAAAAGAATTGCTTGGAGCTTCAAATATTGTAAATTTTTTTTATATATTTTATTATTAGTAATTAAAAAATAATTAATATTTTTGCATTAACAAAATATAATATTTATAAATATAGGTAATTTGTTTTCTTTATTTATTATTATAATTGTTATTTGTGGACCAATTATATAACAATTGTAAATTGAATTTTAATATAATTTTTTGTTGGAAAATTTTAATCAATTAGTTATTAATAAAATTTTTAATATTTTTTATTGATAAAATAAAAAAAAAAGTATAATAATAGATGTTCAAGATGTTATATATATGTTATATTATTTGAGTCTTGATATGTCTAATGGTTTTAGTAGTTGCAGCCTAGTATAATCTAGGGATTACACCTGCTATGGGCCACACTAAACCTTGATGTGGCTAGGTTTTTTCCCACCAAGTTTCGAACTATTGATCTTTATACTAGGGAGCGCCTTAACTACAATACCTTTGGTGCAATGCTTTATAAACATCATAATTTTATATTTACTATTAAATATTGGTTTTGCTTGATGGTTGTGGGCCACAGTTTAAGTTGGCTCATTCATGTCAATATATTTTATGACGAATAAATTTATTTTTTCCTTTTGGGAATAGCATGGGTGAGTGAAATGGGCTTCTTGTTGTCCAAGGATTTGTTAAGGGAGTTGTTTAATGAGACAACAAATCGTCCCAATGACAAATTTCTTGTCAGAATCTCGTAAAAAAAATATTCAACAAATCAGAATGATGGTGTTTGAATTGCCTTTTTTTTATGGTGTAGATGTATTCTGCACCATCAAGAATCCATGGGGCAACCAAAACCTATATTTTCAAACAATTCTGTTGGATTTTATCATTATCTTGACATAATTTCCATTATTTTCTAAGTTAATTTGTGGGTTCTTTAGACTATTCTTTTGATAAGTGCTTAAGCCCAAGTGGCGGACCATCCCAAATTATTACAAAATTTGTGTGATAAATATTGCCACAAGGGAAATAACATAATTGGAAAGAAATATTATGTTTGGTGGAAAGATAAGCTTAGCTAGAGAAAAATGATATGTTGGTTAAAATGATAAGCATAAGTACAAGTGAAGAGAAAGGCGTGCTTGTGAAGGAAAAATAAAATATTTCCCTATGTTTAAAAAAAAGCTAGGTAAAGAAAAAAGCAGGTGGAACTTAAAAACATGATGCTCCTAGAGAAAATCTACTAGCAAGAAAACATTAAATTCCACATAATAAAAATAGTAAGAGGACTATTGTTTGAAGAAAATCGAAGAGAAGAGGAGGTGGGAAGTCTGAATTCTAGGGAAGTTTCTCATGTGCGATTGGTTGGGAGGAGCATGCCTTTTCCCATAGTTTTCCCAAGGAATTATTTCCGGTCAGATAAGTTGATATTGTACTAAATAGTGGGATTGAATGTGTTTTTAATTAGAAAATTGATTGGAATATTAGAAATGAATCTTTTTCTTATGTAATTGCTCAAGTTATTTCATGAGATTCATTTGTGAGTATTGATTATTAAATGGTTGTACCCTAATAGAAATAAAGTATTTAGACAAATTATGCAGGAAGATAAATGTTATTGTTCCAAGCTTGCTTGCATTCAAATAGTGCAACTAAATGTTCATATTGTACTTATTCCTTGCTATATCAATACTTTTGAATATTATAATAAAGGAAAAGGAAACATAAAATAGGAAACTAGATATTTGCTATCTTTTAACATTGGTATGGGAAAATCCATAGTAAAAAAATCTCTATAAGTAACCATATTCATGATACTTATGATACTTATGGATGAGACACCACTAGAAGTCCTTCATGGGAAAGCCTCCTAAACTATACCACATAACATTATTAATTGTATATTTATTAATCATTGCTATGATATTCTTGGGAGTTCTATAGAATCTATGTAATGATTCTCCATGAATACAAAGTAACCCATGTTATGGTTTTGCATGAACACATAATATCTCGTGTTATGGTTATGAATGAAACGATCGTACGGATCATAGCTAGTAAAGGTTGGGGAAGGTAGTTTAAGGGAAATATTGCAAGGTGATAGCAAATTAGATGAATTAATACATGTCAAAGTAGAAATCTATGTGACATATTTTAGGTCATTGAAACTAATACAATTGCAATGAATTCAATCAATATATTACAAGCCTTAACCACACAAGATGCATAATATAATTTAAAATGAGCAGAGCCGAGTACGAAACTTATGAGAATTATTCCTCTATTTGTGAGATTAACTATTGTTGATTTTCCATTATAATTAATATAAATACTTTATTTTTGAACTATGGTAATTACTTGTGAATATATATATTATAGTTCTTTATTAGCACCAAGCATTCAAAAATTGAAATAATAACCATGAAATGAAAGTAGATATGAGAATGTGAGAGAGAGAGAGATATGTGATAAGTGTGTATATAAAATAATAAAGCTCAAGTGTATTTTATACAGAAGATGCCTAAGAGACACATTTCTTAAATTAAACCACATATGTAATGCCCCTCTATTTCATAAACTATTATAGTAAAGAGTTAAAGTACTGTTAAAAATGGCATGATGGCCAATAATTTCTTTTTGGAGGAAAATACTATGATATAGTAATTATTGAGTTTGAAATAATTAAATATGGTATTTGAGGGATCTATTTGGAAAGAAAAAATGAACGAATGAGATCATTATCCTAATCCATTATCTAGGGTGGATAAATTGGATAAAGCAAAAAAAAAAAATAATAAAACTCTTCCAAATCACTTCAAAAAATCCCTGGAGTGAGATCATGTGATTTACTAAATAAGAAGAGAAAAATATCTAGTGCGGGGGAAACATCATAGGAATCTGGGAATCAACATCGTATTGGACAAGTACAGGATTTAAAGAATGAAAAATAATCATTAAAAAAACAAAAACAAAAACAAAAACAAAGAAACAAGGAAAGCCTAGGCTACAGGGATAGGTAGAACCCAACAAAAATTGGACGTAGTAATATAGAAAATCCACTTGGGAAAGTGAGTCACAAAAATTCCTTCATGAGAACAACAGAGCTTATTGATTCTTGGTGAAGGAGAGACAAATCTCAACTCTGTGGAGAACTTGAAGAGGGCGTTCATGGTTGGGAGGCAAAATTGTTCGATCCCAGTGAAATTCTTCATACCAAGTTATTGGTTAGAGGTTATAGCTAGTGTTATTTTTATATTATAGATTGGGTAGGTTTGGTTTAAAATGGAATAGTTATATATCTTAAGATGTTCCTTAAATCTATAGCAGAAAGAGAAATAAATATTTTAATGGAAATTATTAGTATTGGTTATTTGAAATTAGTTGTTGTATATGGTTCTAGTGGATCCAAACCATGAAACCCCTCTTCAAGTTCTCCACAGATTTGAGATTTGTCTCTCCTTCCCCAAGAATCAATAAGCTCTATTGTTCTCATGAAGGAATTTTTATGACTCAATTTCCCAAGTGGATTTTCTATATTACTACGTCCATTTTTTACTGGGTTCTACCTATCCCTGTAGCCTAGGCTTTCCTTGTTTGTTTGTTTTTGTTTTTGTTTTTGTTTTTTTAATGATTATTTTTCATCCTTTAAATCCTATCCTTGTCCACTACGATGTTGATTCCCAGATTCCTATGATGTTTCCCTCACACTAGATATTTTTCTCTTCTTATTTAGTAAATCACATGATCTCACTCCACGGATTTTTTGAAGTGATTTGGAAAAGTTTTATTATTTATTTTTTTTGCTTTATCCAATTTATCAACCCTGGATAATGGATTAGGATAATGATCTCATTCGTTCATTTGTTCTTTCCAAATAGATCCTTCAAATACCATATTTAATTATTTCAAACTCAATAACTACAATATCATAGTATTTTCGTCCAAAAAGAAATTATTGGCCATCATGCCATTTTTAACAGTACTTTAACTATTAAATAATAAGAACATCTTTACTATAATAGTTTATGCAATAGAGGGGCATTACATATGTGGTTTAATTTAAGAGATGTGTCTCTTGGACATCTTCTGTATAAAATACACTTGAGATTTATTATTTTATATACACACTTATCACATATCTCTCTCTCACACACATTCTCATATCTACTTCCATTTCATGGTTATTATTTCAATTTTTGAATGCTTGGTGCAAATAAAGAACTATAATATATATTCACAAGTAATTACCATAGCTCAAAAATAAACAATTTATATTAATTATAATGAAAAATCAACAATAGTTAATCTCAAAAATAGAGGAATAATTCTCATAAGTTTCGTACTCACCTCTGCTCATTTTAAATTATATTATACATCTTGTATGGTTAAGGCTTGTAATATATTGATTGAATTCATTGCAATTGTATTAGTTTCAATGACCTAAAATATGTCACATAGATTTCTACTTTGACATGTATTAATTCATCTAATTCGCTATCAGCTTGCAATATTTCCCTTAAACTACCTTCCCCAACCTTTACTAGCTATGATCCGTACGATCGGTTCATTCATAACCATAACACGAGATATTATGTGTTCATGCAAAACCATAACATGGGTTACTTTGTATTCATGGAGAATCATTACATAGATTCTATAGAACAACCAAGAATATCATAACAATGATTAATAAATATACAATTAATAATGTTATGTGGTATAGTCTAGGAGGCTTGCCTATGAAGGACTGCTAGTGGTGTCTCATCCATAAGTATCATAAGTATCATGAATATGGTTACTTATAAAGATTTTTTTACTATGGATTTTCCCATACCAATGTTAAAAGATAGCTAATATCTAGTTTCCTATTTTATGTTTCCTTTTCCTTTATTATAATAGTCAAAAGTATTGATATAGCAAGGAATAAGAACAATATGAACATTTAGTTGCACTATTTGAATGCAAGCAAGCTTAGAACAATAGCATTTATCTTCCTGCATAATTTGTCTAAATACTTTATTTCTATTAGGGTACGACCATTTAATAATCAATACTCACAAATGAATCTCATGAATTAACTTGAGCAATTACATAAGAAAATGATTCATTTCTAATATTCCAATCAATTTTCTAATTAAAAACACATTCAATCCCACTATTTAGTACAATATCAACTTATCTGACCGGAAATAATTCCTTGGGAAAACTATGGGAAATGGCATGCTCCTCCCAACCAATCGCACATGAGAAACTTCCCTAGAATTCAGACTTCCCACCTCCTCTTCTCTTTGATTTTCTTCAAATAATAGTCCTCTGACTATTTTTATTATGTGGAATTTAATGTTTTCTTGCTAGTAGATTTTGTCTAGGAGCATCATGTTTTTAAGGTCCACCTCCTTTTTTCTTTACCTAGCTTTTTTTAAGCTTAGGGAAATATTTTATTTTTCCTTCACAAGCATGCCTTTCTCTTCAGTTGTACTTATGCTTATCATTTTAACCAACATATCATTTTTCTCTAGCTAAGCTTATCTTTCCACCCAACATAATATTTCTTTCCAATTATGCTATTTCCCTTGTGGCAAACTTTATCACATAAATTTTGTAATAATTTGGGATGGTCTGCCACTTGGGCTTAAGCACTTATCAAAAGCATAGTCTAAAGAACCAACAAATTAACTTAGAAAATAATGGAAATTATGTCAAGATAATGATAAAATCCAACAATTTTTTTTGAAAATCTAGGTTTTGGTTGCCCCGTGGATTCTTGATGGTGCAGAATACATCTACACCATAAAAAAAAGGCAATTCAAACACTCCATCATTCTGATTTGTTGAATATTTTTTTACGAGATTCTGGCAAGAAATTTGTCATTGGGACGATTTGTTGTGTCATTAAACAACTCCCTTAACAAATCCTTGGACAACAAGAAGCCCATTTCACTCACCCATGCTATTCCCAAAAGGAAAAAATAAATTTATTCATTATAAAATATATTGACATGAATGAGCCAACTTAAAACGTGGCCCACAACCATCAAGCAAAAACAATATTTAATAGTAAATATAAAATAACGATGTTTATAAAGCATTGCACCAAAGGTATTGTAGTTAAGGCACTCCCTAGTATAAAGATCAATAGTTCAAAACTTGGTGGGAAAAAATCTAGCCACATCAAGGTTTAGTGTGGCCCATAGCGGGTGCAATCCCTAGATTATACTAGGTTGCAACTACTCAAAGGTATTGTAGTTAAGGCACTCCCTAGTATAAAGATCAATAGTTCAAAACTTGGTGGGAAAAAATCTAGCCACATCAAGGTTTAGTGTGGCCCATAGCGGGTGCAATCCCTAGATTATACTAGGTTGCAACTACTAAAACCATTAGACATATCAAGACTCAAATAATATAACATATATATAACAGCTTGAACATCTACTATGATACTCTCTTTTTTATTTTATCAATAAAAAATATTAAAAATTTTATTCAATAACTAATTGATTAAAATTTTGCAACAAAAAATTATATTAAAAGTTTATTTACAATTGTTATATAATTGGTCCAAAAATAACAATTATACTAATAAATAAAGAAAACAAATTACCTATATTTATAAATATTATATTTGATTAATGCAAAAACATTAATTATTTCTTAATTATTAATAATAAAATATAATAAAAAAATGTTTAGAGTATTTGAAGCTCCAAGCAATTTTCTTTGTTGGTCAGGTTGTTTTCCGACGGTTTCAAAAACCATCACCTCATCCATAATTAAAAAGCATTTAACAAAACACAGAAATATTACACATGTACTAATAATAATTATAAATCATTATAAATTAATAAAAAATAATTATTTTAGTTATAAATAGTTCTAAATCTGCGCATTATAATCGAAAAAATCACATATTTTAAAATACATATTAATCACCTCAACCACAAATACATCAATAAACTAAAAAAATAAAAAATAAAAAATATTAATAATAATTTATATATTATTTACCAAAAAAATTACTCCGTAGTGTTAATTAAACAAAATAAGTAGTGCAAATAAAACAACAGGTCAACTCTCCACCTTTATCCCTTCGTATCGGAACTCAAAATCCACTCCATATAAATGAAATTTATCCTTCCATATTCATACATAAATGAAATTTAACACTCCGTATCTTTATTACGGAGACTCTCTTTCTCCATAACGGTGTTTAGAATCAGTGTTCTCATTGCCCTAAATGGTTCTTATATAGATAAAACAAATTATTTATATTTATAAATATTATATTTTATTAATGTAAAAATATTAATTATTTTTTAATTATTAATAATAAAATATATAAAAAAGGTTTACAGTATTTGAAACTCCAAGCAATTCTCTTTGTTGATCAAGCTGTTTTTCGGCACGACGGTTTCAAAAACCATCGCCTCATCTATAATTAAAAACATTTAACAAAACACAAAAATATTACACATGTACTAATAATAATTATAAATCGTTATAAATTAATAAAAAATAATTATTTATAACATATATCGTTATAAATTAATAAAAAATAATTATTTTATTACTTTTAGAGGTGTTGTCTAAATCTGCACATGGCAATCCAAAAAATCACATATTCCAAAATACATATTAATCACCTCAACTACCAATACATTAATAAACAAAAAAATTCCAAGAATCATAAATATTAATAATAATTTATATATTATTTACCCCAAATAATTATTTCGTAATATTAATTAAACAAAATAACTAGTCCAACTAAAACAACAGGTCAGCTCTCCACCTTTAAACCTTCGTATCGGGACTCAAAATCCACTCCATATAAATGAAATTTAACACTCCGCCTCTTTATTATGGAGACTTTCTTTCTCCATAACGGTGTTTAGAATCCGTGTTCTCATTGCCCTAAATGGATCTTATGAAGATAACATCCGGTAAAAGGGGAAAATTAGGTAACTAGCCTTTTTCATTTCACCTCCCTCTATTCAATCGTTCGGCTTCACAGAGGAGCGAATTAGCTTCCATAAATCTTGCATTATTAAATCCTCCACTTGCATTGTCTAAATCTTACACTACGCTTCAAGACACCCTGCTCTCTCCACTTTCCTGCATAACTCGCCCACGGATTCCAATCTCGCTTGTGAAGATATGTCGCAAAGCGATTTGGACTCTGCTGCTTGTGATAATGATGGAGGTTCATACATTGAAACCACTAACACTGAAGAACAAAGCAACCCTATAGCTGTTGTTGATGGTGGTGGGAGCTCTCTTATTCCACATGCCTGTGATACAGAAGGTCGTACCAGTGTTGTTGGAGATCCTAATGCCAATAGTATGGGTGAACGATTACGGAAATACAGAGGTGTGGCACGTAGTAATAGAAAATGGACGGCACGAGCTAGTAATCAAAAAAACGATCCTGAGAAATCAAAAAAGCCGTTCCATCTTGGAACTTTTCCCACAGCAGAGATGGCTGCAGTTGCGTTCAATGCAGCCGTCTTGGTCCTAAGGGGCGAGTCACGTGTTGATCGTCTAAACTTTCCAGAGTATTTTGCTCACATCAAAAGCATAGTAGAAGGTTTTTCTCCTTCAGATATTGCAAATAACATGAAGTACGTAGCATGGAAGGCTGCGAAAAACATAGCACATCTACTTAGTTTGGAGAATAAGGATAGCGAACAGCCAAAGCATGAGGGATTTGAAGTTTCTGTTGCAATGCCAACTACCGCCATAACTACTTCAGCTTCACTGATGTCTTCCAATATAGGTATGCATCCTCAAATTTGGTATTCCACTGTGTTTTCTAAAGAATTTTTTTTAAGGTATTGATTAAATTAGGTTTTCTTTCCAAAATGAATTAGATATATTAGAAACTCATAGTTTAAAGGTTAGAAACTGGACCCCTGATCCTAGACACAGGTATTAAATTATGTTAAAGACTGGAAATTAGAGCCAGGATCCTAGACTCAGTTATTAAATTATATTTATTTTTATATACATTTGAAATGTATAGTTGGGGAGGCTGGAAACAGTTATTAGATTACGTTTTCTTTTAAAATAAAGTTTATATATATATATATATATACTTATAGTTCAGCGTAGGACAAAAATTCTGTTAAGAGACTTATCATTTTACTATGATGGACTCTGGAGATAATTTTAGGTGATTCAAACCTGTGTAAACCACTCCATCTAACCCAATATTCAATCATGAAATTTAAATATGAGGCACTTCTTTAATCTTCATCCCTGCAGGAATGCCCCATTCCATTCATACTACTGATTTTCCAGTAGTAGGACCAGCGGGAGTAAAGCAACGTATAAAGGTGGTCGCCCGTGCTGCAGGAAGAGCCCGCCGAATAAGAAGAAAAATCTACGATGATAAACAAGATAGCGGTATCTTCTGTTTCTCGGTCATGCAGGAGCCTGAACATAAGTGTAGTACGCCGGTGGGCATTGCAAAAAATAATGTGAATAATGAGAAGATCCACCCTGGGCAATCAAGCAGTAATACGTTGGGCGGCGCAGCAGATAGTGGCATTTCTAGTTTCTCATTCGCGTATGACCCGCTGCATGAGTCCAGTGTACATGAGCCTAAATTTCCGATTTCAAATCCAAATTCTATGCCCAAAAGAGTGCAGAGTTTCGATGAGTTAATCGACATAGCGAAGGACCCTTACATGCCCTAGTGTGTGCGCCCTCCTGGGCCAATACCCACCCTTACTCTCTCTGGAAAAAATAGAAGTTTGGGCAGGAGAACCACCTCTGCAAACGTGTCACAAAAACTGGGAAACTCACATAAATTCCTTAGGGTTGAACAGAAATATTGTTGACTTCATTTACATATTATTTGATAATAGATGTTTATTGGGACATTTTCATAATATTTTGTAATGTTTAGAATATATATTTTTATTTAAAACATTTATGGCATCTAGAGGGTCTTGTGTAGCTAAGTATCAAGGACATTTATTTTCATCCATTTTCCAACTTTTATCTTAGGAGATCAAACTTTTTTGAGAGTGTGTCCAAATAAGGTTGATTTCTTTCTAATTTATAGGATTTTGAGGGGGTACAAATTGCTATTTTTAGGATGACCTGTCCTTTAATCTATGCTAACTTGATATTTGTGCCATGATGCAGCGTTGGAGGGTCTTTTAATTTTATTTTCACTCAAATAAATTTTCTTTACAATGAGTAAAATGCCCAAAAGTGTCTTTGATACATGACAACTACTCAATTGATTTGTGAACTCAATGCGCAGTTGTATAAACTCTCAGTATGTTCTTGAACTAAAAGTAAATTTCCCTTGACCATGCAACCCATGCCTCAAGAATAACAATAATACATTTATTTTTCTATTTTCATTAAATACATAAAGTCATAATTAGGTATTTCATTATGAAGGTTGAACGAGTTACATATTTTAACACCCCCCTCTCCCCTTCTTCATTATTCACATTACTAAGTTTAGTGATTGGACACTCTCAAAGTAGGGATTTTCCTCCTCTTAGGTTATCAAACCCTTTGGCATTCTATTTTATGCTCTACTCAAACACTTTTATTCTCCTTCCTAAGGTAGAATGGATTGATTCAAGAAATATGGTGCTTTTAAGTGGTGGTTTAATCAATTAGCAGTCTAATGGTATAGATAATGGGCAACCTTAGAATGTTTATTAGATTTTTCAATTAAGGGTCCTTATTTCAATTATGTTCTTAGAGTTTTAACATGGTTTGATAGATCAAAAAAATTTTATCCTCTATTCAGGTGTGGGGAACTTGAAATGGGCTCTCACTATTCCTTTTAATGTTTTAGGGTTTTCCCCACTTATGTCAATGATCTATTTGACTTTTAATGCCAATTTTCATCCAAGAGAGTAACTTCATTTTTGGCTCCGAGTTTGGCACTATTTTTCACCATATAATGGTTCTTATCATGTATTTCACCATGGATTCACATTTATCCTTTTGTTTTATTTGTATTTCCCTGATCTATATCAATGATTTTCTTTTTAGTTTTACTTTAATCTTAAATTTCACCGCTAGTTAAATAAACCTCAGTGGAGTCTTTGTGGTCCTATGAATAGTCCATTTGGACAACAGTTTTAGAGGAATTGTTTTTGTTACCCTATACTTAATTGTTACGGTTATTCTGTTTTATATTCGATGCTTATTTTTTGAACAAAATTAACTACTTCAAAACTTCCTTGCGACATTGTTGACAACAATTTATTTCTTGCACAAACTAGGAGTGTGGTCATTTAAACAATTTTCCTAGGTAATATATGGAAATAAATCCCTTAGTCTTTCTTAAGGTTTGCAATTAAATGTAGCTCCTACTTGCTAATAGATTCTTTAAGTATGGGGGATTTACGCAGTGCATTATATTAGATATCATTTTTGGGATTCAACTGCGTTAAGTAAGTCATTCAAACGTATGACCATTTCCATGAGAGGTAGTCGTAACTGACTAATTTCTCATGATTTTTGAATAGTTCACTTAGCACTCATTGCATCGGGTGATGCTCACAGGGGTGAAGAAGTGGGATTGAAACTAGTGAAATGTGGAGAACGAATCACATAGCATCAATCATCACTTCCGGGGCTTGCACCCGGTAACCAGGACTTCCCAGGAGGTCACCCATCCCAGAACTCCTCTGGCTCAAGCGCGCTTAACTGTGGAGTTTTCCCCACAATCAAGCCCACTTAGCTTGCTACCCCATTTGCAAAACCTTAGCAAGTATTGTGCCTCATGAACCATTCAAGTAGAGATCCCTTGACTCTTTTTGAATTTAAGTATGGGGGATTTACGCAGTGCATTATATTAGATATCATTTTTGGGATTCAACTGCGTTAAGTAAGTCATTCAAACGTATGACCATTTCCATGAGAGGTAGTCGTAACTGACTAATTTCTCATGATTTTTGAATAGTTCACTTAGCACTCATTGCATCGGGTGATGCTCACAGGGGTGAAGAAGTGGGATTGAAACTAGTGAAATGTGGAGAACGAATCACATAGCATCAATCATCACTTCCGGGGCTTGCACCCGGTAACCAGGACTTCCCAGGAGGTCACCCATCCCAGAACTCCTCTGGCTCAAGCGCGCTTAACTGTGGAGTTTTCCCCACAATCAAGCCCACTTAGCTTGCTACCCCATTTGCAAAACCTTAGCAAGTATTGTGCCTCATGAACCATTCAAGTAGAGATCCCTTGACTCTTTTTGAATTTAAGTATGGGGGATTTACGCAGTGCATTATATTAGATATCATTTTTGGGATTCAACTGCGTTAAGTAAGTCATTCAAACGTATGACCATTTCCATGAGAGGTAGTCGTAACTGACTAATTTCTCATGATTTTTGAATAGTTCACTTAGCACTCATTGCATCGGGTGATGCTCACAGGGGTGAAGAAGTGGGATTGAAACTAGTGAAATGTGGAGAACGAATCACATAGCATCAATCATCACTTCCGGGGCTTGCACCCGGTAACCAGGACTTCCCAGGAGGTCACCCATCCCAGAACTCCTCTGGCTCAAGCGCGCTTAACTGTGGAGTTTTCCCCACAATCAAGCCCACTTAGCTTGCTACCCCATTTGCAAAACCTTAGCAAGTATTGTGCCTCATGAACCATTCAAGTAGAGATCCCTTGACTCTTTTTGAGAAATTAGTCAGTTACGACTACCTCTCATGGAAATGGTCATACGTTTGAATGACTTACTTAACGCAGTTGAATCCCAAAAATGATATCTAATAGATTCTTCTTCCTTATCTGTGTTCCAACCCTAGCATTTTGCTGTTATCCCACGGTTAGTGTGGAAAATATCCTGTGATTATCCATATCTTGATTTATTCCAGGGACCACACTATCAACTAAACTTCCTTTTTTTTTCTTTTTGTTGCAAGGATGTTATGGCCCTATGACATTCTCTAGCCTACCATGTCCATAGGGACAATTGGATTAATTTTTATCATGAAATGTTTATATTTAATTTCTAATACTGAGTCTCTTGTTACTCAATTTTATTAGTGTACGAATAGTCTCTATTACTCATTTTTGAACCAATATTAACTATACATGTATTATTTATAGGTCCTCATTACATGATATAATTGAGATACTTGTGTTATATTTCTTTATAACGATGTTTCCTTAACAACTGTGTTGTAGCAATGTAAAATTTCTTGAGTATTCGATTTACTAGGTTCTATAGATGAAATCTTTTTTTATTACTAGAAGACAATATAGATGTAATGTTTCTCAATTTATTTATGGAATTGAAAATTTCTCTCAGATATACGAGGGATACTCAACCTAGGTCTATTTTCTATAAGAAAGAAAAGAATATTTCATGGTTAGAAAGTGCTTTGTTTCTATACAACTTATTAGTCTCATCTCTACATAAGTTATATGTAGTTGTAATATTTGTTATAAATAATTTCTTTTTGTTTCTTTTCATACATATTTGGCATTACAATAGGTTTCAAATTATTTTCTTCCTAATCAATATTTTCCACTAAGCCTTCATGCTCAACTTTTCTTCTCCTTACTTGGTTTAATTTTAATAACCCAAAACCTTCCATACTAGCCCTCTACCATGTTCAACTTCAACTACTTCTAACAAAATTCATTGTGTCAAGGGAGTTAGTTGTAAGAATCCTAAACTAGGAGTTTCTCCATCTTCTCCTTAAGAGGGTTTTTAGACATTATGTAGGAAATACATTTGTTAACGGTCAGCACAGAACAATTCCTTTTGTAATTTCTTACTGTTATGCTAATCCTACTCCTTCCTTATTTAACAGTGTAGCCAAGATTCCTTTTTGACTTTATTTAGATTATTTAAAGAGAAAAAAATTTATATGTTTATTTAATAGAAAATATTTTAATAAATTCCATACCATGTTATCATCTACATACTGTTATTCGTGTTCATACAACCTTAATATATCTGAAAGATAATAATCTTTAAAGACTTTCTAACCAAGCAGTTTGTTCAAGTATCTCAAAAAGTGAAGATAGAACAGGAACAAGAACGCTCCTCTCAACCAAATGAACTACTGTAAAAACAATCCCCCCTAAGCCTCAAGCTTCCCTTCTATTAGAAATGTTAATTATTAGTTGATACTTTTCCTCCTTTTTCCGTAGCAACGCCCAACTAGTTCAATATATGAATTTCTATTTTCCCATATTTCATTTCTATTTTACAATCTCTCTCTTCCTCCAACACTACATGAAATTTTTATCACATCATACCATTTTGGTGTTTAGGATTATTTGGAAGATAGAGGTTTAGGTTGTGAAAAGTATCACTTCAAAAACCATCTCTTGTTAGACTCTCTAACACCCTCCTCCCACATCTACCCAAGGAATCAGCAAGCCAGGGTAAACATGCTACGTGAGGCCATTATGATATGATTCAACCTACTAAGTCACATTAAGAAAGTGCAACTGACGGAAGCAGACCATAGAGACATTCAACATAATCAATAGAATCCTAAGAAGAAAACTGACCCACTTAGACAATATGTCCCTCAGTCCCACTGTTGTTTTAGGTCTCTTCGGCCATCGCTGCCCTCATGTTGTGGGAAAGGGAGCGACCGAAAACCTAAAGTCAGTCTCAGAGGCCTACCTACCAGCGAATATGGACAGAAATTATCAACTATTTGTTCAAGATCTTGACTCGATCCCTACTAGCCATGATCGACATTTCGTCAAACATATATTCCTCTTTATTAATTTATATATAAAAATTATTCATTTTTAACATCGAAATTAACTTTTAATTCTTTATTTTCATTGCCTCCTAAAATATGTTTAACACGTCCTCACCATGTTTCAAAAAAATTTATTCCTCTTTATTAATTTATATATAAGGGATGCTAAGGTGTTGGAGGGTAAAATGAAGCTAAGGTACTATAAGGAGGTGATAAACTCCACCCTTGATAACTAGAATTATCTCTCTATGTTGACTAGCACTAAGAAGAAAATGAACGTCGCTAGGATTAGAACTAACTCTTGTGAGCTCGAGAGTGAGCTCAATAACCTAGTTCATTTTTAAGTTTATTTTTATGTCGAGAATACGATATCAAGTGTCAAAAACATTGTGTTCATTCTTATGTTGAAAATGAGAAATCTTGATGCTCTTAAACAATCACCATGATTTGGTGCAATATCATAGAGAATCCACCATGCAAGTAATGTGTATCATGAGTAGGTGTTAAATTGGCTTGCCAAGATTATATCATCGTAGATCCTTGAAACGAGGTTCAAAAATGTAGTGGAACATTGCTTCTACGTGTTAATCAATATTTTGACATTGCACATGTTACATATAACTGTAACTTAGCATGAATCGATCAATTAACAGTTCTCTCATGAGTTAACGATGAAAATACTCACATGTAGTGACTCATTGAGGGCATGTTAATTGAAGTGGAATGCATAGGCTTGTAATTGTTAAACTTGTGATCAAATTCCCTTACAACTTACTTAACATGTATGTCATTTCCCATTCAAGTATGGGGAAATCTCTCTATAGCTAAACTAATTTTTGTGATTAGGTTTTATCTTTGAATGGATAGAAATTTCTCTCATGAGTTAATGATGAAAATACTCACCTCTTGTGAGTCATTGACAGCATGTTAATTAAAGTGGAATGTATAGGCTTGCAATTGTTAAACTTGCAATAAATTCCCTTAGAAATTACTTAACATGTATGTCCTTTCCAATTCAAGTATGGGTAACAATCCCTCTATCGCTAATCTAATCTTTGTGATTAGGATTTATCATTAAATGGACAGATAGTTCTTTGATGAGTTAACCATGAAAATACTCACTTGTAGTGAGTCATTGAGGGCATGTTAATTGAAGTGGAATGCATAGGCTTGCAATTGATAACCTTGCAATAAAATTCCCTTAGAACATATTTAACATGTATGTCCTTTCCCATTCAAGTATGCGAAACAATCCCTCTATCGCGAATTCAATCTTTGTGACACAGGTTTATCCTTATGAACAAAAAGGTTCATTAGGAAATAATATCTCTTTTATTGTTGCAACTTTGATGTCTACCAACTCCAAACAAGGAGGAGAAATGATGCAGGAGTATCTAGCTAGGGCACCATGACTGGGTGTTGGTCTCTTCCAAGGTGGAAGGTTCTAAAAATGATTGGTCTCTTATGTTTAAAAAGTCAAAGTAGGAGGTAGGAATTTTTTTTTTTTTAATTTCAGTTTCAGTTAGGGTCACTGTCTTGTCTGCCTTTAATAAACAATAGTTATATAACTGTTTCTTTCATTTTAGAAAAAAATGACAAACATGTCAAGTATGAAATCTTGTAATGCAAATAGAACTGAATGCATAAGAAGTTGCATAACTAATAGAATAGAAACTAAAAGTAACTACACATAGTTCAAGCAACTCTGAACAAGTAGTATAAAGGGAAGATTGCAAAAAGTTCAAAAGGTTGAGCATACAAGTATCCATAATAACAAGAGTAGACAATTTGTTCATTTGAATCCATCTGTAACAACCATAATATTTCTTTATTATTTCCTATTCATTGAACAACCAAAATAGTCGATATTGTGCATGTAGACTATCTTGTTTATTTATTTTTTCTAAAGGAACAAAACTCGAACAAAAAGGACTGTATGCGAATTTCCAGAATGAGGGTTGGTAACCCATTAAGAGAAATCACGACTGAAATGGACAAGAACAATTGCAAGCAGTTCGAGCAAAATGAGCATATACACACAGTCATAGAAGACATAGAATACTTTCTCATTTTCGAATCCATCCACCTGAACAAACACTGGTATGTCTACTATGCTTTCTAGTCATTGAAATAACTACGAGTAACAACCACAATGCAAGCACAATGTTATCGTTTTCCTCTTTAAAATCATTAAACACAGTCAAGGAAATCGTACAAGAATTCCCGGTATAAAAGTTGGCCATTAACGGACAAAAAAACCATAATCAAGATAACCAAGCACAGTTCGAGGAAGTCCAAACTAGAACGAAAGAAATAATAGTCGAGCAACCACATTTCGAACAGAGGTAATTCAAAGCAAACAAATTCTCTGCAAATTCTTTCAATTATAAAATGAAATGCCTGTATATACATAACAGTGTCCGAACATAACCCTGCAAGCAGTCACAAAGCCTAACGACCAATAAACCCTAGACGAGGATTTTGGGACAGTTTCCACTATATATGAATTTACAGATAACAAGTAGCAAAACCCAAGAAAGACTGCATTAAATCGA
Source organism: Pinus tabuliformis (assembly GCA_031772625.1). Taxonomy (NCBI): domain Eukaryota; kingdom Viridiplantae; phylum Streptophyta; class Pinopsida; order Pinales; family Pinaceae; genus Pinus; species Pinus tabuliformis. The sequence continues at coordinate 641,967,803 of CM062816.1, read as the reverse complement.
CCCAGGATGCTTGGCTACAATAGAGGGACATCAACAAACAAGTATTGAGGAAACCGAACCATCAGAACCTACAAGCTATAACTTTAAGAATGAAATTGATGTTGGTGATAGAGCCTACCAAGAAAAAGCTGAGATGACTATGCGAGGCATGCCCATTTGCAAACCGTCAACCTGCAGGAGAACCAGGAGAATATTGTGACCATAGTTGTCGACCATGAAAGGAGAAAATAGCAAATAAGTGCAGATGCAGGAAGAGATTCTTTTCCTTACCTAGAGGGTTCGAAGCACAGACCGAGCGTAGGCCATTGAGCCACAAATCTTGGATACCAACTGAGACAAAGGAGTGAGTTTAGTTAGAGACAGAACAACAAATGGAATAGAGTAAATCATGGATGAATGAAGTTATCTGAAGTGAAGTCGAAAACAAAAGATTTCCACCTCTTTGCAACCTGGATGCATGCACAAAACCACTAAATTTAACCATCAAAATGACCTCATAACAAACGATGACCATGGAATAAAGATAAGGTAAGCAGCTGCACGAGAATTATTAATGTATACTCACACAAGCAATAGAACTACCATTCTGTGTACAAAGAGCCAAGACCACAAGTTACCCAGGTAAATGCAGGTGCCATACTCTCAGGCAGAGTAGTCCCTGACTAGTGCGCACATATATGCAGTGTAGCCTCATACATAGGCAGCATAAGAATTACCAAAACAAACCCTCGACACCAAGAAACAAAGAACAGAAATGACCAAGCAACAATAGGAGGAAAGGTTTTGGCAAGAACCGAGGAGTGGGAAACGCAAACCAAGGCGCAAGTACAGTGAAATAACTACAGTCATGATTTTCACCTTACCAAAGTCTACAAATATCCGAAGTTAAGTCACAAATCACAACTATTTGATCCATAGCTTAATCATTATTTAAATCATTTAATTAGTGGTTAACAATACTGCATTAATTCAAATCCTTATTGTGTGGAACCGTTCAGAGTATTAGGTTGGTCCTATCATAGTGGTATTAGAGTAGGATTTGGAATTGGCTTGAAAAATAGAGGTAGGAAGGCAAGGTCATGGAAGAGGTGTTTGGAGGATAGCAGAGGAAGGACTGAGAGAGGAGCTTAGGATTCTTACTGCTCATTTGGAGGCAGTTGAAGCAGGGAGAAGAAGGGATCCAAAGGTATGTGATGATAGTGAAGAAGAAGCTTTAGTGACAATAGATGGATCGGATGAAGAAGGACCGAAAATGAGGCTGTTGAGGTCAGTCTTATTAGCAAGTAGCAAACCCAAACCAGAACTCCCAAATTATGATGGCGGCTTATCCATAGAGGTTCTGTTGGACTGGATCAGTGAGCTCGATAATTATTTCGAGTGTGAGGAGGTCAATGAAGACCATAGAGTCAATTTCGCTGCGACAGAGTTGAAAGGACATGCAGCCCTATGGTGGGACAATGTCCAATCAGAGAGAAGGAGACTGAACAAGTTGCTGATCAAGAAATGGTCTAGGATGGTGGTCGAATTGAAAGGCAGATTTCTGCCTAAGGATTACAAGATTTCACTGCACATGCAAGTGCAGAATCTGAAATAGAAGGTGATGACAGTAAGGGAGTACATTGAAGCGTTTTATCGAGTGAACTTAAGGGTCGGTTATACAGAGGACACCCTGGAGAAAATAGCCAAGTATGTAAATGGTTTAAGGTTAGAAATCTTAGATGAAATTAGCATTCTTTCTTTGAAAAACATTGAAGAAGCATATGAGAGTGCTATGAAAGCAGAGGAGAAAATCACTAGAAAGAAAAATGCCAGGAGAGGACGGGGAATTGACAGAGGAAGAGGACAGTCTTATGGCAGAGGGTGAACTACTAGTAGTAATGAAGAATGCAATAGTTTTAAAGCCTCCAGAATAGCAGAAAAAGGTGACAGCACAAGAGGTGGTAGGCCATATCAGTGAGGAAGGGGAAATGGCCGAGGCAGAGGAGCTAGTTTTCAATGTTACAAGTGTCACAAGTGGGGACATATATCGTTTGAATGCCCTAAGGTCGAAGAAGCTGGACAAAGGGGCGCGTATGTCGCACAACCAAAAGAAGTAGAGGAACCTCCCTAAGAAGCAGAGAATGCTCCAAAAACAGGGGAAGCCCTAGTTTTAAACAAGGTGTTGTTGAAACCAGCAAAAGAAAGAGCTAAACAAACCGAGCAGAAAGCTTTGTTTCAGATAGTTTGTAAGTCACACGGTAAGTGTTGTAAGCTAATTATTGACAGTGGAAGTACAAATAACTTGGTGGCCACAGAGATGGTGGAAAATTTGGGGTTGAAGCGATTGAAATACCCCACTCCTTACAAAGTTTCATGGATGCAAAAAGGCCATCAGTTGCTAGTAGATGAGCAATGCAAAGTGGAGTTTCATATTGGCAGATATAGGGATAAAGGCATTTGTGACATAATGCCGATGGATGTATGTCACATACTGCTAGGCATGCCATGGCAGTATGACATGAAGGTGGTACATGACAGGAAGACAAACTGTTATAAGTTTGTCAAAGATGGGATCAAGTATACGCTTGTGCCCATCAAAGATGAAGAGACAACGGGAGCAAGTGAGACAAGAGTATTGTTAGTAAGCAGAAAATAGCTTCTGAAACAACTTGAGGATAGCGAGGTAAGCTATGCTGTTGTAAGAAGATAAAAGACTGTAATTCTACACACAGAGGTGTCATATTTGCCCACAGAAATTCAACAGATGTTGCAGGAGTTTACTGATATAGTGGTGGATGACTTGCCAGATAAACTACCCCCCAAAAGAAGCATAAGTCATCATATTGATTTTATACCTGGAGCAAGTTTGCCAAATAAGGCAGCATATCAGATGAGCCCTAAAGAAAATGACGAGATTAGAAAGTAGGTGCAGGAACTTCTAGACAAAGGGTTGATAAGGGAGAGTTTGAGCCCTTGCACAGTTCCAACGGTTCTCGCTCCCAAGAAAGGAGGAGAATGGCAGATGTGCACAGACTCAAGGGCTATCAACAAGATCACCATCTGGTACATGTTTCCACTACCATGGATGGACGACATGACGGATTGCCTGAGTGGGGCATCATATTTTTCTAAGATAGATTTAAAGAGTGGGTATCATCAGATTCAAATTCGAGAGGGGGATCGGTGGAAGATAGCCTTCAAGACTAATGAGGGACTGTATGAGTGGCTGGTCATGCCATTCGGATTGAGCAATGTACCCAGTACCTTTATGCGATTAATGAATGAAATGTTGAAATAATACATCGGGAAGTTTGTGATAGTGTACCTGAACAACATATTAATTTTCAGCAAGACAAGGGAGGAGCACTTTCGACATGTTCGAAAAGTGCTGGAAAATTTGTAGCAGAATAAGCTACTGATAAATCTGTAAAAGTGTACTTTTCTGCAAAAATAGTTGGTTTATTTGGGTTTCGTAATGGAAGAAAATGAGTTGAGGATGGATTTGGAAACGATTGCAGTGATAGTCAGTTGGCCATCCCCAAAAAGCTTATTTGAGGTGCGTAGATTTCATGGGTTGGTGAGTTTTTACTAGAAATTCATAAGAAATTTTAGTGAAATCTGTGCACCTATGTTGGACACTATCAAAAAGGCCAATCAACCTTTTCGATTGACTGATGTAGCAGAGAGAATTTTTCAGCTACTAAAGAAAAATATCACAGAGAGATCGATCGTGAGATTGCCAGATTTTAAAAAGATTTTTCAGGTTCGTTGTGATGCTAGCAGTATGGCTATTAGAGATATACTTAGATAGGAGGATAAACCTGTTGCATTTTCCAGTGAGAAGTTGAATGAAATCATGTAGAAATATTCGCCCTATGACAAGGAATTCTATGCTGTCATCCAAGCATTGAAGCATTCGAGACACTATTTGCTAGGAAATGAATTTGTTTTGTTCTTGGATAATTCTGCACTGCAATATGTGATGCAACAACACAAGCTGAATCACAAACATGCCAAGTGGGTGGAATATTTGCAGAGTTCACCATTGTGTTGAAACACATCAGTGAGTAGTTCAACAAGGTGGTAGATGCATTGAGCAGGAGGGCCTTACTCTTGCAGGAGAGTACTATACAAGTGTTGGGTTTTGAGCACTTGAAACACTTATATCAAACTGACACAGATTTTAAGGAGGCTTACGAAGCATGCCAGAATCACTTGGTGAGAGACAATAGTCCATGGTTGGACTACAACTTGCAGGATAAACTGCTGTTTAGAGGAGGATAGCTATGCATTTCTCACTGCTCAATGAGAGAGAATATTATTTGGGAGAATCACAGTGGAGGTCTAGCCAAACATTTCAGCATAGACAAGACGCTAGAGCAGCTTAGCCATTTTTACTTTTGGCCAAAAATGCGAAGGGATGTACAGTGATTTGTGACCAGATGTAAAGTGTTCCAGTTAGCAAAAGGTCATAGTCAAAACAGGGGCTGTATACACCATTACCCATTCCAAGTAGACTGTGGGACTCAGTCAGCTTGGACTTCGTCTTGGGTCTACCAAGGACACATCGGGGTTATGACCCAGTGATGGTAGTAATGGACTGGTTTTCGAAGATGGCACATTTCATCGCTTGCAGAAAAACCAGTGATGCGACTGCTGTGGCCCACTTGTTCTTTACAGAGATTGTGTGTCTTAGTCCATGGTGGATTGTGACCTAGAGATATCTCAAGAGATTCTTAGTAGCAATCCAATGAATTTGATGAGGCTTGAACATAACTTGACTCAACATGTTCATAGTGAATCATATTTCATAATGGAAGCTGACCAAGAACATCGACGTCCCCACAAGTTGGCGATACTTGGAAGGGTCCACTAATCTTGGCCCAACAACACTTCCACATAGCTTCTTAAAGTTGAGTTCCAATAGAGTAGATAGGAACTTACAGTCCACAATCCCACATCTCTCAAGTAGCTTCACAGTGTTTATTCCTTCATAAAGGAATATCTTACCTAGCTTTTGCGAGACCTCCACCCCTAGGAAAGTAGTGCATCATTCCTAAGTCCTTCATCTTGAATTTCAAAGCCAACTCCTACTTGCATTGATGAATGAGAGGGTCATCACATGTGAGAAACACATCATCCACAAAAAGAACTATAATTATGGACTTTTCCTTTTTAACCTTGAAGTATAAATTTGGGTCAATATTTCTCATTGTAAATCCCAACTTCATAAGATAGTTATCAATCATCTCATACCAAGCCCTAGGGGTTTTCTTCAACAAATAGAGGACTTTATTTAACTTTCATACATGTCTCTCACAGTCTTGAACTTCGAATCCCTCAGTTTGTTCCACATAGATTTCCTTTTTAAGAGAACCATGCAAGAATACAATTTTGATATCCATTTTGTGAAGGCTCCATCCTTGCGAGGCAACAAGGGCTATGATCAAATAGATGGTGTTATATTAGGAATCAAGTGAAAGCATATTATCATAATCTACTCCTTCATTTTGAGAGAAGCCTCAAGCAACAAATCTATTCTTGAAATTAGCATTCCCTTAACCCCATGTTAGATCTTATAGGTCCATTTTGCAGTGACCACGCACTTATCCTTGGCTCTAAGAACCACATCATAAACATCATTCTTGATGATCGACTCATACACCTCAGTCATCACATCCTTCCAAATTTGGTGTTTCAAGACTTCTTCAAATTTACAAGGCTCAAATTATACAATGGCACTCATGAAAGATAACTACCCTTGGTACCGATTCAGATTCTTGCTTTCATTGCCCCCCTCAGTGTAATATTCTTTTAAACATCTTTAAGATTATGTTTGAGCTACAAAGGAATTTTCCTTGAATTAGTGGGCTCTCTAGGAGGTGGATTGATGGGACCCATCAGATCTTCAACATCAGACATTGGTACATTAGGAAAAGGTTCATGATTTTTTTCAGCATCAACATCATCATTGTCCTTCCTAGGGATAGGAAGGTGTCAAACTTTCATAAGGGTAGAATATTTATCGAAAGTGACATCATAACTTATCTCCACTTCCCTTTGAATAGGCGCATAGATTCTATATGCCCTTGAAGTTTCATTGTAGCCCAAAAATGTTCCTTTTTTCGATGTTTCATCAGGTTTGTTTCTTTTCTCTTTTGGTACATGAAAATATATAGGAAAAATAAATTCAAAAATGAGAAACATCATGTTTCTTTCGAGTGAAAAATTCTTTGGGTGACTTAAAGTCCAAATATTGATGTGGGAATCTATTTTAAACACACACAACAATGTTACCATATTCTACCCATAATAACTTTGGTATTCCTTGCTCAGGAAGTGTGGCAGAGGTGGCTTCTATGATAGTTCAATTCTTCCTTTTTGGAACACCATTTTGTTCAGGAGAATATGCAGTAGTGATCTCCCTCTTAATGCTAGATTGTCGACAATAATCATTGAATTCTTTTGACTCATATTCGGTCCCATTATCGGTGCTCAATATTTTGTTCTTCTTCCATGTTTGATTCTGGACCAAGGCTTGGAAATATTAGAACCATTTGAACACTTTGTCCTTATTCTTTAAAAAATAGATCCATGTTTTTCGAGAAAAGTCATCCACAAAAATAACATAGTAGAAATATCCACCGAAATATGCTATGAGAAACATACCTGATACATCAAAAAGTGCTAATTGAATAATATCAATGATTTGAGTTTCACTTGAGGGGAATGATCCCCTTGTATGTTTTCTAGCTTCACAACCTTGATAAACACCTCGATGATCTATTTTGAATTCAGGCATAACTATGACCATCTTCCTTCCATCAGTTAAGGCTTTCAAATGAAGGCAAGAAAATATTTGGTGCCATAATTCAGATTGAAGAGAAGTATCACAAGACATTTCTCCCAATAGAATTCCTCCAACCTGATAGAGACCTTCAACCCCAAATACAAGAGTGAATGTAGCTCTTGGGTTCCTTTTCCAAACATGGACTTTCCCATGAATGAATTTCACCTTGAAACCTTTATCTTCCATCGCAGAAATAGAGACTAGATTCTTTTTTAGACTTGGTACATTCGACACTTATTTTAAATTAAGTGTTTGACATTGATTTAAGTAGAGTAACAGTCCCAATTCCTTTCACAGGATACATTATCCCCAAGCATAATATCCATATTTATTTTGTTTTCAACAATTTAGTTATAGAGAGTCCCTTTGTACCCAGTGAAGTGCCTTAAGGAGCCACTATTAATCAACCAATGATCTAATGTATCTGGAGGAGAAGCGATGTTGAGAGAAGAAATAAGATAAAAAAAATTTCACCAACATTAACTTCATCATAACTAGAGTTTCTCAACTTCTTGGGAGGAAGATCATCTCCATTTCGAGCAGCAAGAGCATTCATATTTCCTTTTTTTTTTGAACCTATTATTCCTTTGATTTCCATTTCATTTGAATTTTTTTATTATTGTTGTCTTCATCTCTTGGAGTATCATTCTTCTGAGGACACTCTCTAGTGAAGTGGCTAAACTTGTTACAATTGAAGCCTCTACCTTTTCTTCCTCCTTTCAACCCTTGAAATTGTGTTCTTGGACCAAAATTATTCTTCCTCTTAGCATGAGATGAGAAGGCAGTAGCATTTCTTCCATTCGATGTCTTGCCTCTTTCCATCATCCTTATTTCTTCTTGAGTGCATCTAGCCAATAATTAATGAAATATCAGAATCTTGGCTAGATGCACTCACAAGATGTGGTGGATCCCAGGGAAAAATCCCAATGTGGGGAAACCATTTGATGAAATCTTCTTATTCTTCTTCAATAGTTCAGGAAAGAGAAAAAGTAAAAATATCAAATCAACTTGCCTAAAAAAGTCCTGACAAAATTAGCAGTTAACAATAGTCAGATGTAGCCCTAACCAAAAACTCAATGTTGGTCAAATTAGCACCAAAATGTACTTGAAGTAGATCATTCAATAGAAAATCAATTCTACCTTATAAGAGAGTTAAAGTCATACCAAAACAATTCAGTCAATCGAGTGAAAGGAGAGAGAAATCACTGGTGTAATTTCTATGGTCAAATCTAAAGTGAATACTGAAGTCAACCATGGTGATCCCAAAATCCTCAATATTTGTGCCAATAAATGCGACCTCAAAAATTAAAATTTCTTCCTCCTAAATACAGTCAAAACATGGTTAAACATGGTGATTGAAGCAATTCTCAAATGTTGGGACTTGTTATTACTACAGTTCTAGTTTTTCTTATTAGTCGACAAGAGTTGTTGACTTACACAAAATCTACTTGCTCTCTAGGGTTATTAGTATACCTTCATTTTTTATCGATGCGGGTTGTGTTATGCCCTCAACTCTTTTGAGGAGTTATGTGTCTCTTCATTCCCATGCTCCTAATTCTACATTATGTTACTCTCATATTCTAGTTCTCTAATTTTCTCTCATTGTTGTAGTCTCTTATCCTATGTTATTTTTTACATATGAGTCGATTGTTTCTATTGTCGATCACTATTTGGTCAGTTATCTTCTTGTTGTTCTTTCCTGGCATTCAACTTTCTTCATTCCATCCTTATAATTTATATGTAATTCTCCAATATTAACTATTTCTTTTAATTTTTCTTCTTTACTTCCCACGATCCATTACACCCCATGCCAGATCGACTTAGTGTCATCTCATGGAGAGGTATCCATCGACAATGATTATTTTCTTAGGAAATAATCCCAAACTTCCTTTGTATCTTTACACTGAGCGTTAATAAAATTTCACCACTTGGTTTGATATTTATTCTAATCGGTATTGGTTGGTATCACTAACGGTGGTCGATACTCAACAATATGTCCTACACCCTTTTCAAGAAGAAACTTTTGTAAAGGTGTAGGGATTGTGAGAAAAGAAACTTTTTTGCAGGTTGACATAGAATCTAGTCTCTATACATTCTATTGAGGTTTGGCATTCTATTTCTTTCTCTTCATAATAATCTTCGAGAATGTACTCAAGCCACTCACGTAAAGTCGTCCAACTATTGTACGACAGTTTGAGTGGCATCCAAGCGTCATTTTTTCTCAGAGGCTTTTCCATGGAAAATGCAGTTAAGGTACTTCTTGATTTTGACTCGGGCACCTTCTCTAAAGAATTCATGTGATTTTATAAATAAATTAGCTCTAGCTTTTGCAATTTTTAGGTGATTTATACGTGCATAGTTCTTCAAATAATTATTGATCTTTTCCTCCCAACATTAATGTATCTCGTCTAATTTTAAAATTTATTCTCTCATGTTCTGTGACTCAATCTCTAACTATTAGAAATGGAGACAATGTTGTAATCTAGTGAAAAGTGTGCAAAATTACTAGTAGACTGACACCATGTAAACACATGATAAACATATATAGAGATGTAAACAAACATAGTAATGTAGAATCATCACAAGAACACAATTATATCTTATTATATGACAAAACCATTACCATAACTATTACATCGTATATAGAAAAACATATATATAGACTGTTGGGACAGTTATTCTAGTATGACCATCTGACCAAACATGTTACTTAGTCTATCATTAGTGACGCTTCATTATATTGTAAATTTGTAGACATAACTTTAGGCTAGTCAACTGAACTAACAAGCTCCTCCAATAGAGAACAAATATGTAAATATATTGAGAACTATCATATAGCAAAATGGCAGGACTTATAGTTCAAACAATCATGTGATGTATGTTAGGAAATTATATATTACAAAGCAATGGAGCACATAAAATATATTGCATAAATATGAACACATAAAAAAAGAGAGACACGGATATACATGGTTCACCCAATTTGAGCTACGTCCATGGAGAAATAACCAATGCTTCCTTTTGAATTATACAATAAACGGAAGAGATACAACCTACAACAAATCCGCTATAATTCTCTCTTCACTCTCAGACAATCTCCTCTCTCTTTCTGACTCAGAATATAGATCGACATAGACGTAGTACAATTCCCTCATATATAGCAAGTGGTTGCCTTCTAGGGAAAAAACCCTAAATTAAACTTAACTTCTACTGTCAGATCTTGGCCTAATGAACAACCCAGATTGACTCTGAAATTACAACATTTTACAAGGAAATTTTACATCTATTTTTCGCTTGAGGGGAACTTCCCATGATCCCCCACTAAGGGGGGGCTGCGAAAGATCATAGCCAACCCCCACTTGACCCCCCTTACAGTGTACATTTTATGGGCGCTGTTGCCGCAACATTACGAAGTGGGGTCCAATGTGGTGATACTTCTAAACAAAGAAGATAATCAGGCTCCACACCCAACAATGTGTTCCCAAATGAAACAATATTGTGAGTTGTTGATTTTACTGAGAATTGCACATTCACTCCATAATTGGAAATACGAAGTGAATATTATCATTCAGACCAAGTCTTTATACTCGTGTGTTTTTTTATAGGAATTCAAAGCTTGGTATTGATGGTTTTGATAGTAATGAACATATTTGTGAAGTGATTAAAGAGCATCATTTCCACATTAGTGATGATCATATTCATGATACACGTTTTTTTCAACATTGTTTTGATATTCTTTATAAGAATTTAAAGGAACAAAAAGTCACTTTTAAATAACATAGGGTACATTCAAATGGATGTTTTGGTCAATTTAAATCATCATAATCATTCCTCTCATTGACTCACCTTCATAAAAAAACAACATTCATAATACATGGAATTTATTTGATACAACTCCTAGGAAAGGACACCACGGTTGTGTTGAGGCAATTGTAAAACTTGCACTTAAGGGGCATCAATTGAATCAAATTTTTTTTTGACTTGTAGATTCATATGATTTTGTTAACTAATGCAATCAAAATTTAAACCATGTATCGAATCCAAGGATGACTCAAGTGCATAGGTAAGTGTATATGTAGTTGTACACACACACACACTCACACATATACACACACACAGTTCTAATATATGTACACGTGTCTTTCTGACATAATGATATATTTAAAAATCACTAAATTTCCCTTACATGCTATTTTTTGTCAAGAATATAACTTTGAAATATTTCATGGGTGACGTTGATAGAGTGATTCCATATAATTTTCCACCACTCCATGGAACAAGAGGTTTGTACTCCATTAGAATAGAGAAAATGATAAATATATTGTCGATTGAGAAACAAAAGTGCTCTTGCTTGAAATTATACATATCTAGTTGTTTTAGTGCTGCTCTTGTGGCATTTCTTCGAAGTAAAGAAATGTAAAAACTACATTATTTTTCAAGACTACCAACAAAATGTTATATGCGTCGAATATAGCCATTTGGTCATAGTAGCTCTATTGCAGCTGAAAGAAATGAAAAGTAGGAAAAGGCTACGAAAATGGAAATTATTGATAAATTGTCATGATACAATTCCTGAAATTTTGGCACTAACATTTTCATGTGAATGGAACACATGAAATTATATTAAATGTAGCTATTTTTTTTGTAGAAGTTACAATATTGGACCATAATTTTATAGAATATGTATTATGTCATCTTGAATTTAAGGAAACAATGACTTGTACATTTTTGAATTTTTTTTTGTGTGTATCCATTCCATTATATATATACATGTCCTTAATTAAGGTTTGTTAGATAATATTTCTTGTTTTATTTTTGTATTTTTGTTGTTATGTTATATGTTATTGTTAGTTTACGAACTATATATTCTTATGTTATGCTATGCTATGTTAAGCTATGTTAAATTGTTATGTTATATATTCTTATGTAATATATATTGTTTTGTTATTGTACTATTGTTATATTATATTTTCATATTATTGTTATTTTTATATATTGGTATGTTTTTTAATGGAACTATTATAAAGTTCCAACCTTGCCATTAGTACTATATGTCTTTTAGATTTTATATATATATGTGTGTTTGTGTGTGTGATTGTTATTGTTATTGTTGTTATGTTATTTAAATAATGTTATATTGTTATATTATTGTTATTAATGTGTTGTTTAATAAACTATTCTAAAATTCCAAGCTTTCCATTAGAGCTATATGGATTTTAGCTTTATAAAATTGGCTAATGTAGTTAGGACTAATATTTATAATCAATCAAACTATTTTTTACCATTAAAACTTAATTATAAGTAAATCACATTTCAAATTATTTATCCCAAGATGATATTTAAATGTTAAATTAGCATAGATAGAAAATTATATTTATTGATTGACACGTTCCATAATTAAAAAAAAATCTTCCAAACATGTCTCATTTTCTTCCTAATGTTTCCATTCATCAACATCAAGAAAAAAATAAATCTTGAATATAATAGAATGTTATTCAAAGAAATAAACCACATAAATTATTCAAAAAAGTAAACCATAAACAAAAGTAATGCATCCCCAAAGACTAAACTATTTAAATTCAAAATTTTCCAACAATCCATTCTTTAAAAAATCGAAGCAGATGTTACTAAACATATATGTAACAAAACCTTGAGACAAAAGCTAGAAACTAATGGCACCTTAGGACAAATGCACATAATAATACCTTGTACCAAAATTAATACATTCTAGCAAAGATACATAATGGATTAATCATAAAATGATATGTAATTTGCGTATGAATATAAAAAAAGTATATATCAGTTTTAGGTGCAAGACATAGTGTTGCTTCGCAAAAAAGTAAACCATAAACAAAAGTAATGCATCCCCAAAGACTAAACTATTTAAATTCAAAATTGTCCAACAATCCATTCTTTAAAAAATCGAAGCAGATGTTACTAAACATATATGTAACAAAACCTTGAGACAAAAGCTAGAAACTAATGGCACCTCAGGACAAATGCACATAATAATACCTTGTACCAAAATTAATACATTCTAGCCAAGATACATAATGGATTAATCATAAAATGATATGTAATCTGCATATGAATATAAAAAAAGTATATATCAGTTTTAGGTGCAAGACATAGTGTTGCTTTGTGTATATGAATATAAAAAGCAATAAAATGATACGATGCTTGCGAACAAATATAAAAAATCATATTAGAACTGGTACAAGCTACATGATACAATAATATGAAAAATCATATGAGTACTAGTACAAGCTACATGGTAAAAAATAGTAAGAAATAAAATATAATGTGAGTGGATATGTTGATGTAGTTCTACATTCAAATTTAGCTTTGGCTTAGAAATATGTATTCCATTATACCACCAAAGTCAACAACCATAATTATTTTAGGAAAGCACTAGAATCACACCATTGAGATTGGATACAAATGTGTTAAAATAGATCCTCATATAAAAAAAATAACATATTCAACCAGAGATAAAAATAAAATGAGTATAAGAGAATGCCAACTCAAGATGTGAAGGAGAAGTGAAATATCTAGAATCCAGATAGCTCAAATTTGCATTTACAATTAAATTTATTACAAGTAAATTTCATAAAAGGAAAAAATATCCATTTCTTGTATTGTCCCTCTCCATGGTGATGCAATGGAGAAAAAGTGTTTTCATATAGTACTTCTTCCATGGGAAGGTTGTTGATTCAATAAATACAATTCCCATATGCCTCCTAAGTTGTGTGAAACAAGAATGCCTTGCTAATTCCATTTGATGTTTAAGCCTTTTCCAGCAATTTTCTTTTCACAGTGGCACAAAAGAAATATTATAGTTTAACATTTTCATTTAATTATAAAGTAATTGAAAAGTGGGGGGGGGGTGGGGTGTGCAATTTATTTTCTATGTTCATTTAGTCCTTGGACTAATTTATTAACACCTCTTCATAACATGTATATGTTAAGTTTCTAGCCTCTATATTTTTTAGCAAAGGAACAAAACTTCGATTACTTAATCCAGGATTGAGGACCTTAATTAGTCACATTGAAATTCAATGTTATCCAACCAAAAACTATATGGATATTCATTATAACCCTCATAATATAAATGATAAATATTTTCTTCATACTAGCTCAAATCATTATGAGAATTTCGATTGCATAGATTATACATGTGCAACTCAAAGTGCTTCTTAGATACCATTACGATTGAGGAAAGGGAGTAAAATACTACGTTGTTTCCACTATTGTAACTATAGAAACTCCAATCAAACATTTTTACTCGTGTTGTTTTTTATGCATATAAGGGAAGGAACAATGTCGAGCCTCAAGGTCATGGGGTACAACATACCCTAGTAAACCTATTTTCAACTAAATAATTCCTGATCAAGGACTCCATCCTCTTCTTATTAGTTCGCTTCCACCTTTTTCTCTTATTTGATATGGAAACAACATTTTTTTAGTGACCTTCTCTATTATGACAGTAATAGATTTAGTTTTTTTGTAGATTACATTTCTAGAAAAGGGTTAAAATGTCAACCAATTGCTCATGTTGAGGGAGGGTATGCCGATAGTTTTACAACTTGTTAAATATCAGACATACCATCATCATTAACATTTGCATGGAAGTATTTCAAATCCTTATGAGGATCATACTTACTGTCATTACAACTAGAATTAAGCTGAATACAATTACGATTACAAACTTGATGTCTGGGTAAGGATAATCAATAGTAGTATAGAATGTCTTAAGAGTATAGGTATATTAAATATGGTTGTATGCTCTGTGGTGAATCAACATGTAGAACATCTAATTAACAATTCATATAGGGCATCACATTGATAGAATGTGAGCAAGTGGCAATTTTGAACCACCCACTAGAAGACCTTGAATACAAAATTTGGTATATTGCTTTAGATTAATCTTCATTTGTTTTATATGTAAGCATACTGAATACTTCTGTAAACACTATTCCATAATGGTAAACCGAATAAGCTAATGAGTATTTTATATTGTAACATGAAGTCAGGAAGCTAAAACTCCTTAAGTTAATATCACCCAAGCATACTACTACCTAGGACATCTATAAATGTAATTTGTTGACCCACGAACTATACCTCATGAGATGCCATTTGAGAGTTAATACTTGAGGCATACATGTCAACCTATGATGAGGTTACCAATGGAATATGACCATAAGATGCAACAATACTAAATAACAGAACTAGATGATGAGTTATCCATGACATCATGTATGTGTGTGTGTGTATGTTGACTATTAGTAAGTGAGAATAAAACCCAAAAAATTGCATAGAACAATTATTGTCTTGTTTATGTTTTTTAATGTACAATTATCTTCATTTAATCCAACACTTGAACATTCAAAAAAAATATTCAAAAACCATTAAACAAATCATAGTAGGAGCATTGAAAAGGAATGGTTGACTCAATTTGAAAAAAAGAAGTAAAAGGATTACCTCATTGCCTTTATAATAACAACACATAATATAACCAACAACTTTAGAGAACAAAACTCATTGCATGGAAAACGTACAACTTTTGGTGATATCTTGAGTGTTTTTCGCTCATACCTATTGTCATAACTACACTATCTCAAGCTCTAGTAAGTGCTAGAACCACTTAAAGGAAACATCAAAGATAATTCAAGGGAATATCTTAGCCATAACATATGAGTGATCTTTAATATCCTAGAAAATAGTAGTAAATTTGAGAATGTGGGATTTCATATCCATAGTCCTATTATAGATAGGTCAAAAACAAAAAGATATAATATAACAATATGACAATGTGGATCTCTCGATATAGTAGGGATAAAAAGGATTGCGTTATGACATTCCGAATGGAGCCTATCCCACTAGTGGGTGGAATTACTATGGCATAGAAACCTAATTCATGATGCTCAGGTTGTTAAATAAGGAATTCCAATATAGTGGAAACTACTTTGGAGCTCGCTATGGGATGGTTTATGGGATTACCTTGAATTAAACATTAAGATACTATTTAGGATTCCCCTGAGGTACTATATGATTATTTGTAGGTTGTCCATCATATGGGGTATGCGAAGTGGTGTGCTATCACAATGGTACTAGTGGTGTTTTGGATTTCTTGTGCTCCTATCGATTTTTGCATATAAGTGTTGAGATATTCTCTATTAAGGACTAGTATGGGTCACAATTAGTAGGTGTAAATAGGGATTTAGCATATAAATTTTAAGCATGTAGGAAGAAGCTAAATTCCTACTATTGAGGAATTCTAAACAATTGTGTAGGAGTAGTTCACTACTATGGAGTAGTAGTAAGCTTTGGAATAACACCAAAGTGTGGTGAGGTACAACTCGGCTACTGTGAGGGTGTACCCTAGATGAAGGGCATGAAGTATCTATAGTTATGATAATGGGACACAACATCTGGATTTGAACTAAGGGTAAGGATAACTTAATTAAGGCCCTATTGTGGCAATATATAAGGACTCATTGTAGGCTATGTCGGTGGTTTATGTTATTACTAAAAATCATATAGAGTGTAACCAAATTAGTTGTTATTAATAATGACATGGGCATAAAGGTAAAAGCTCCGGTGTATCATAACCCTGTGTAGGTTAATATTTTGCCCATGGTGGTGTATTATTACATGAAAAATGTTTGTTAAAGTGTTGTCATTAAATTTGCATAAAGGAGTGTGTTTCCAATGTCTCAATGCAAGGCATGATGTAATATGACTAGAAACATGTAGCCTTATTCCATTACTAGGAAATATGTAATGACACAATGACATGTATCATATGTATCGTTGCTAAGAAATCTTGAGCTTTTGTAGCATGCACTAACATTCCTATCACATACTTAGTCAACAAAGAGGAAAATGTTGTATCATCTACTACTGCAGTTGCTTACATAGCAATTTTTTATATTGAATTTGGAAGGTTGACAAAGAGAGATACACAAATTTGTTATAAGAATTTGTTCTTTCATGCTGGGAACCTCATGAAGAGATGCCATTTTACTTGTCTTGTTTAGAGCTAAATCAAAGGTCATCATGTTAATCAATTTATGTTATAATATTTGAATCTACTCTATAATTATTTGATGGAGAGTAAATATTCCAAAGTCTAGAGAATTAAAACATTTATTTTCTTAGTTGTTTTTGGAACGAAGGAGTTAGTTTGAGAATTAGTTTGTTTTACCTACAATTCTAGTTGTTCTATATTGATTTGTAGTTCTCTCGTTTAATCACAGCTAAGTGTTCTTTCTTGTATAATCATGATATGCCTTGCAATTACATCATCAATAGGAACAAATATGAAATCTATTAAATCTGGACTTTGTTTGAGTCAAAAGAGAAGAAAATTAGTCTACAATTTTATCTCAAACAATATATTTGAGGATGTGATATATACATCATAAATGAAATATATTACAGCTTTTCAATAATGAATACAATCATTAAATCTCCCATTGTTAAAGAATATTATATCCTATAAAGTTCAAGTATTTTTTCATTGATGTTGTTTATAGGAACAAGACTCAAGAGCGACCAAAGCAATGTATAATCATACCTTGATAAATAAATAGTTACTTTGAGAACGGGTTTGTTCAACATACAATTCTAGCTACTCTGGACTCATTCATAGTTGTCTTTTTTAAAAATACCTAAGTGTTATTTATTGTCTTATCACGAGATTCCTTGAAATTTTATAATGAGAAAAAACACATATGAAATATACAAAATCTGTAATTTGTCTCATTTAAAAGAAAAGAAAAATTGTCTAGAATTTTAGCCCAAGGAATATATTCGAGGATGCGATACATAAATCAGAGATGGAATACATTAATTTTTCACCAGTAATTACAACTCCAACTCTTAAAGGGCATTAAATACTGTAAATTCAAAGTCTAGTTGCATTCATGTTGTTCATAAGAAGAAGACCCAATGGTGATAAGAAGAATGTATAATCAGACCTTGATGCTTAAACTACCAATTATATGATGTCGACAATATGAGTGTAAGATGTTTTGATACAATTTTGTATAATACATAGAAGATATATTATTCTCTACACCTAATACATAATAAGTGAGCCATGAATTTTTTTCAATAATGAATCTATGATTAACATAACCATGGATATACATTATGTTGATTCTTAATTATTGTTATGCAAGGTACCTATCCTAATCAAAACCAATTACCCCATTGTGTGCACCAATGGGTCAAACACTCATAGAATAATAATATCTTAGGTAATTGTTATGTTAGCACCCCATCAAATGTCAAGCATCCACTCAAAATGATCCATCCACATGTCCATAAAACATCACTAGTTAGGTTAAAACACTTTTGGAGTAACCCCATTAACTAACAATCTCTAATAGACTACCAAGATAGTTAATCAAAGTGAGGAAAAGTCTTACTAGACGTAGTATCATGGGGAATGTGTGAAACTAGAAATGTTATCTTATTTTAGCACCTATCCTTCACTCCATGGAGTTTTTTCATGAGATAATATATTTTTATGAATATATAAAAGTGCCTACCAAGAAAAGGAAGACAAAAGAATCCATTCCACCTAAAATAGATAAATTTTAGACTTAGGTGGGACAAACATGGCCATCATGTTAGTCTACACCATGCATCCCTTCATTATAATTATAGTTCTAATTCATTCAATTGGTAAGAGTTGCTAATTTATCTCTTAGAGAGTGTCAGTTGGGCTTCCAATTGAGATATGGGATTGCACAAATTTGTCAAATGATTCCTCATCAAATGAAGGAGGATGTAGTGAAATTTTACATTCTGATACCAAAACCAATCATAAGCCTGAAAGTGTTTAATGCTACTACCGTATATAGCTCCCAAAAGAGTTATAAACATAAAGATGGATTTTACATGCGAGTAATACAATATAAATTGAATTTCATAGGAAATTGGCGTACAATTACACATCTATGAGATCTAGATAGACCAACTAATCACATAATACAAAGTGAGAGACTATCATTTTTATCCTTCAAATAAAAATGAAAAACACTTACAAGATGAACCCTTCGTGCACATTTTTTGAGAGAACTCTGATTAAACAGGAAGAATGTAATTTAACTAATCAAATGAAATTAATAAATGCCAACTATGTCATCTATGGGATTTCTAAAGTAACATACCATTAATTAGAGTTTACAATCTATATTAAGCAAAGTCTGGGTAAACAATTAGATGGATAATATGCTACTAGAATATGAAAATACCATCTTATGTATATTTTTACCATCTCCTTGGGGCTCGATTTCTATATCGATTCTTTCATTTTTGTTACTAACCTTTAGGGTGAAGATGATATATGAGTGATACCATAAAATTTATGTGATTTTAATACATTCACAATTTGAAGAAAAAAATCTATATACATGGTAATACTTGGGTGTATGTACGTCAATCAGTTAATTAAGCGGCAATTGTTCCACCAATTTGTGTATTTCATCATTCCAAAATGATGAAAATTGCATAAGCTTGAATAGATATATAATTTATTTTTAGAGACAAAATGTACATACATTTCAACATAGTAAATTTATATGTAACCTGTTTAATAGCTAATCTTATAAGTGTGATTTGATAGTTCATTAATCATAGCTTCCAAGAACATGCCTCAATAAGGCTATGACTATTGTGAGTCAAGGATTACTCCAAATGATCTCTACAAGATGTTGTATATCTCTTGAGATCTCGTTGATACATCTCTCTCAACACCTCAATCAGAAAATTAAAAATGGTGTAATTTTCTACTCGCTCTATGTACACTTCCTCTTGCCTAAACCAACTGATATTGTTAAAGAAAAACCCTAATCTTCCCCCTTCCC
This sequence comes from Pinus tabuliformis, assembly GCA_031772625.1. NCBI lineage: Eukaryota > Viridiplantae > Streptophyta > Pinopsida > Pinales > Pinaceae > Pinus > Pinus tabuliformis. The sequence continues at coordinate 641,948,096 of CM062816.1, read as the reverse complement.
TTACTTCCTTTGCTGGATGAAATATCTAACACATCTAGAAATGCAACAAATCTATGTGGCTAAGGTCCTAAACAAGGTCTTGGAGCCCTAAATGCAACATCTTTGATAGCATGAGGTCATTCATATCTACAAACTCTCCCAACTCCATAAAATTTAGATATCATATATGTATAATTGGGATCCATGTGCTCTCGAACCTCAACATACAAGATCCTCAAAAAATTTTGTGCCACTTCATAATTATTGTGGAACTTTCCATATGCATATAGGAACTTCTAATAAAGAAATGGTGCAACATTAAGGTCATTAAATCTTGCAAACTTGAAACCATTTTTATCTTCATGTTACAAGTCAAAAATTGAGAATGCCATTTCTTTAGTTACCCTTTTTTTCACTTCTTTAAAGGAGTGCCTACCCATAAACAATTCTCTCCTTCTACCTATCATGTCATAAAAAATCTAAATCCTTAGTCCAACACTATGATATGTTCCTACAATATTTTCCAAACTATGCAAAGTGTTTGGAGACAATATCTAGTAGAGCTAGAAAGATTGCTATTTCCTAGCTCCTTCTACAATCTTGTTGAATGAACCCTAAAGTCATCAAGAATAAGAGTAGAGGTGTTTCCTTCTCAAGGCACATCCTCAAGAAAATCTCAAGGATGGGGGTATATAGGTTCATTGTATTGATCATTGGCATACTATTACGCCCTATTAACCCTATAACATGATAGAGGTTCAAAAACTATTTAGATATAAATTAATTCCACTTGCACAATTAATATTAAAATAAATCTAGATTTTAAATTAACTAGGTTGCAAAGTCTCTCATTCTCTAAGATTTCATTCAGATGAAAAATTGTCCCCCTATGAGGAAACAAAGTCAGAGCTATTATGCCTTGTACAAAACATCAAATTTCTAATCGTGCATAAGTATGAGAGATGGGATTACTTTTAAAACTAAACATATATTGAACAATATTTAAGTATGCTCCTCACCTAGATGCTCATGGATGACTTGCTAAGAATCAACATGGCCATCCTCATGCTGAGAGAATTCACCTATGAATGATGATATGTTTTCGCACTAAATGTGTGTGAAATAATAAATCATTTATATGTTAAATTTTAAATTTATATATTATCTAGACTTGAACATTTTAACTAGAAATTGAGTGTGTACCTCTACCATGTGAAGTAGAGGCCTCAAAATCATGTCTAGTCATTCTTACGGCACCATAAGTAGATCTATATGCAATGGTTTCCATTGACAAGTATGATACATGTGTTTTAAATTTTCATGCATTGAACATATCACTTCAATATTTATATTCATATTTTACCTTAACCAACTCTGTAAGATAGTTGGTTTCTTCTCGAAGGAGGAGGAATCGAATCATAACTACCAACCTCAAGAAGCAATCATGCACCTATCAAAAATGATATTTTTTTACATTAAACATGTGTTAAATAAGGGCTTTTCAAATGTTGAACATTGAATTTATATCATAGCATTTAAAATGTTTACTATAAATCATTTGTGTACCTGTTGTACACAAGGAAGACCCATCAAAACATCATCTAATATGTTTTTTTGGAAATTGATACAAATCTTCTTGACAAGGGGCCATCACAGGGGTTGTTCGATGAAATTTCTCCTGTATAGAATAGTACTAGTTATTAATATAGTTTGTTATTTTTCATGGAATTTCTTTCCATTGTTTGCTACCATTTTCTAGTATTTATCCATCTTCATGCTTTCTTTCGTATTTGAGTAGGATGGTAGGATTCTTATATTTTAAATATCTCTTAAACATTTAAATTTATATTTATGACCCATTCCAGTATTGTATACTATTTTAATTATTTCTCCAATGTAGGCTTATAGATGTCACCTAATTATATCCTTGACAACTCTTGCTTTCATTTACTTTTTATGAAGATAAATTTATTTCCAAACCCTAATGATTTTTGTTGATCTTCTCCTGTTCCTTTTTGGAGATTTTTTTCTCTACCATTTTTTCTTTTTTGTTCAAGGAATTCTTGAGTTTTAGCATGCAAAGTTGTTATCACTGTTTTGATTGTGATTTTTTTCCATGCTGAGGTTAGTAACACTGCCTGAACTATGGGCTACCTACTGTTTGGATACTAAAGTGATAAGAGATTAACCTGAGCTTTGATTTTTACTATGTTGAAGTGGTGTTGGTTATATTGTATAGTTGAGCACAAGTTGGTTGTGCGAGAGCATTGATGAGATTTCATTGAGAGCTATTAATCTATTTGAATTTTAGTACTTTCGGGTAGTGGATTATTCTTATTTCTAATGTTTTTTGAAGACATAAATGGAAATATCTTATTTGTTTGATTTTCTATATCATGTGTGCATGTATTCATGCCATGGAAGTCATTTTAGATGTAGAATTTGGTTAAAGTTCTTTTGAGCTAAGAGAATTAATTTATATTTGGATTTGTAGGTTAAAGGAAACATAGTGCATATTATGAAAGAATTGGAAAATATGGTTGAAGATTATTGATTTCAACTTCTATTTCAGATGGTTGCAACACATAAATAATTTGGCACACTTCCTTTGCATATCATCTAGCTCCATTGACATGTCATGCAGTTTACCTTACAGTTGTTAGGTGTCATGTTTAGTGGTTCCATTTTAATCAATACAATATAGGAATTCTATTTTTTCTTTGGGCCCTTTAATTACTAGATAGTAACTATTGTTTGGCTTATTTGGCACACAATCATTCTCCTACTCGTCAATGATAATGGAAGTGTGCAAAAATAAATTCATGCATGCCATCTGGTTCACTCACCATGCTTCTCTGACTTATCTTATTTGAAATGATTTTATTCAATTTTATATTTACATAGTAGGGTCATATCACCAGTAGTCTAAAAACAATCATTTTCTAAAATCCCAGAAAATAATTCCTATGTGAATGTTTTTCTAATCAATGATGGAATGGTGAATGTGGATTTCAAAACAAAACTTATATATAAAAATTTGAAAACTATAATAGTATTGCAACCCATTTTATCCCAAAAACACCAAAGTGAGTGAAAAAGTTTCATATCTAACTTTTAAAAAAATCTTATAAACTCCAAAATCTTGACTATATTGGGATGAGGAGACAAGAACTATGTAGTTGGGTAGACAACTAAAGAGTAGGGAATATGTTAAGAAATCTACCATAGAGAGATAAATTATTACTCAGATTTACCGAGATGTATAAAGAGTTATAATAAAATAACCAACAACAATACACATAAATATTATAAAAAAAAATATTTATCTAGGAAAACCCCAAATCCAAGGAAAAATGAAACCTAATGAAATTTCATTAGCATTGGCCAAAAGCCTTGCCAAGATGGCTAAGTCAGTCTTCACTGCTCACCTCGAGGCCATGCCTTACAATGAAGTCTTGCCAGTCTTTTATAGGTTCCATTACATTCAATACCACAGAAAGAAAAATATGGGTTCACAATACCATGTGTCCCGACACCATCATTTCTATTTGGTCAAATTTGATTCTATCCTGTGTCAAGTTTACCTAACAATTCCCCCCTTAAACTTGATAGGGTTTCCTTGAAGCCAAACTTCCTAAGTGAGACCACCTCACTGATTCTAGCCCTTACCCTCCTCAATTCTTTTTACCTAGGGTATTATTAACTTAAAAATCCCTGTTATCACCTAGGTCTAATCTAGAATGTATTGGGGATTACCCAGGGGTATGCATGCCCTACCAGGTTTTACAGAAGTATGCCCATTTACATGTAATAAATTTTTCTCCATTATAATATATATATATATATATATATATATATATATATATATATATATATATATATATATATATATATATATATATATATATATATATAGATATATAGATATATATATATATATATATATATATATATATATATATATATATATATATATATATTATCCAATTGATAGATCTCAAACAAAAAGGTTGAATGGTGGAGCACATTGAGGACTTCCAATAGGAGCATAGGAGCATAGGATTAATGTGTTCATAGGGACATTAAAGGATAACATCCAACATGAGTTTTGCCTTTGGGAGCCTATTTCATTGGACAAGGCATTTAGGTTAGCAAGAAAAATTGAAAGAAAAATCATGGCAACAAGGAAGGCTACCAACCAAAACTATAAAGATGGAAGTGTTGTTTCCTCTAGCCTTCCATAACTTATCAGGTTGACACTAGAACAATTGGAAGAAAAAAGAGTAAAAGGGATTTGTTACAGTTGAGATAGAAAATACACTAAAGGTCGTAAGTGTGTTGAGAATAAATTATTTTACATATATTGTGAAGAGGAAGAAGAAAAGGAACAAGAAACATCAAAAGAAGAGGATACACACCAGGAATAAAGCCTAGAGAAAGAATAAATGAATCCAACCAGAGATTGTAAGCATTGGCGGGAATAACCACTCCTAAAACTATCAAGATAGAATGACATATCAATAATAAAAAGGTAATAATGTTGATTGATTCGGGTAATACCCATAATTTTATTCACTGTAAGATAGTGAAGGAATTGAATTGCTTCCTATATCCAGCACTAGAGTGTCAAGTGATGGTTGCAAATCAGAGAACCATAAATTTCTTTGGAAACTGCCATAATATCAAGATATCCATGGGAGAGTATGTGCTAAATAATACAATGCATTCCATTCCAATCGGTGGTGTTGATGTTATACTAGGGGTCTAATGGATACAACCTTTGGGTACGATAGCTTTTAATTTTCAAGAACTTTTCTTAGGAAAAATCTCAAAAGGAAAGGAAGTTGACTTAAGGGGTATTGCATGGAAACCGAGAAATATAATTAGCTCTAATGGCATGAAAAATATTCTAAAGAAAGAACAACGTGGTGTAATTGCACGATTATGTTCACTGGATGTTCACACATCGAAATCATCTATTTCTTTAGATCTGCAAAATCTATTCGACAATCATTCCAAGGTATTTGAGACTCCCAAAGGCCTCTCACCTATTCATGATCATGATCATGCTATTCATTTGATTCCAGGAAGTGTTCCTCGAAACATAAGGCCTTATAGATATCCCTATGCCCAAAAGAGTGAAATTGAATGTATTGTTGCAAAAATGCAAGAGGCCAGAATATTTCAATCTTGTTAAAGTTCTTTCTCTACTCCAGTAGTATTGGTGCACAAGAAGGATGGATCACGGTGCATCTGTCTAGATTAAAGGGAGATCAACAAGACCACTCTTAAAGATAAATTTCTGATTCTCATCATTGAAGGATTATTGGATGAATTGCATGGATCAATTTACTTCACCAAGTTCAACCTTCGTTCAACATATCATCAAATTGTAATGAAGATTGAAGACATTCTGAAAACAACATTTTGGAGTCATGAGGGTCACTATGAATTTTTGGTCATGCCTTTTGGCCTTACCAATGCACCTTCTACATTTCAAGGTTTCATGAATTCCATATTTCAAAACCTTCCTTAGAAAATTTGTATTAGTATTTTATGATGATATACTAATCTACAACAAGTCTTGGAAGGATCATGTTCAACATGTTGATAGAGTGCTCAAAATATTGGAGGAGAAACAATTATATGCAAAAACCTCCAAATGTTTCTTTGGAGTATAAGAGGTAGTATATTTGGGTCATATTGTATCTCATGAAGGTGTTGAGGTAGACCCTAGAAAAATTAAATTCATTAAGGAATGGAAAATTTCCACATCCATAAAGCATCTCTGAGTATTTCTGGGGTTTACAAGGTAATCGCAAGTTTTTTAAAAATTATTGGAGAATAGAAGCACCTCTAACAACATGACTGAAGAAATATGTATTTTCTTGGACTCCAAAACAAATGAAAGCCTTTGAACATATTACAGTGGAAATGTGCCAAGAAAGAGTCTTAGCTATGCCAGAGTTCCCAAAAACATTCATTGTGGAATGTGATGCCTCAAGAAATGGAAGTGGTGTTGTTTTAATGCAAGAAGAAAGACCCATTTCTTTTGAAAGTCGTGCAATAAAAGGAAAGTATTTACACAAAGCTATTTATGAGAAGGAAATGTTAGAAATACTACATGCACTTAAGAAATGGTGACCTTACCTAATGGGAATACACTTCGATGTAAAAACATATCATGATAGCCTTAAATAATTTTTAGAACAAATATTATCTTCAAAAGGGAAACAAAAATGTGTCACAAAGATGTTGGGTTATGACTTTCATATCATTTACAAAAAAGGAAAGAAAAATGTTGTTGCAGATGCACTCGCAAGAAAGGATGAGGATGTGGAAGAACTTCTTTTCCCCATTTCAATTATCCAACCAAATTGGATAAACGAAGCAATAGATGAATGGAAGAATGATGAAGAATTGTGGGCACTCATTCAAAAGTTACAACAAGACTCTAGTACATCTTATACATTTAGAGATAAAAATGATGATTATGGTACAAAGATCGCTCATACCTCTTTAAGAATTCTCAACTCAAACAAAACATTCTTATGGAATTGCACACCTCTCCCTTAGGAGCACACTCGGAATTTTTAAAAACTTACCATATGGTTAAGAAGGATTTCTTTTTGGGATGGTCTTAAATCTGATATTCAAAATTTTGTGGCGAAATGTTTGGTTTTCAAACAAAATAAAGTTGAAACAATTAAAACCCGAGGTCTATTACAACCTTTATCCATTCCAAGTCAATGTTGGGAGAAGGTTTCAATGGATTTTATCAAAGGTCTACCCAAGTCCAAAGGAAAGAGTTTCATCATGGTGGTAGTTGATAGACTTACCAAGATGCACACTTTTGTGCATTATCTCATCCCTTTAAAGACAATATAGTTTCTAATGCATTTATGGAAATAATTGAAAAGCTTCATGGAACCCCAAATATTAGTGTAAGCGAAAGAGATCCCATTTTTACTGGAAACTTTTGGACAGAACTATTTTCTTGTGTCTGTACATAGTTAACTCATAACTCATCTTATCATCCTCAATCTGATTGGAAAACTGAGATAGTTAACAAATTTTTTGAAGTATATCTTCATTTCTTTGTATCTAATAAGAATACACAATGGGTCAAATGGTTGCCTCTAGTCGAATGGTGGTATAACACTTCCTTCCATACTTTAGCAAAAATGACCCCATCTTTGGCACTTTATGGATATCATCCACCATCCATTAGATCGTATTTAAGAGAAAATTGTAAGGTTGAAGAAGTGGAAGATCGCTTCCAACATAAACAGCAAGTTCTCCAACGCTTAAAGGATAACCTCACTTTGACACATAATAGAATGAAACAACAGGGATATCAACATCACAGTGAAATAAGTTTTGATGTAGGTGACTAGGTATTTCTACAGCTACAACCATATAAACAAATGTCCCTCAAGCAAGCTAAGAAGGATAATAAATTATCACCATTTTGTTATGGTCTGTACAAGATGTTTCAAAACATTGGTACTATGACGTCAAAATTGGAGGTTCCTATAACTTCTTGAGTGCATCCAGTTCTCCATGTTTCATGCTTAAAGAAGTTTGTAGGGGACAAGCTCCCAATTCAAACAATATTATTAGAAATTGATGAGTAAGGAAAAATCATATTGGAACATGAAGTAGTCATAGAAAAAAGAACTCGACAACTATGAAATTGATCAATTTGAGAGTATCTCATCAAGTGGAAGAACTTACCTGCTGAAAATTCCATATGGGAGGATGAGAATTTTATGTAGAAGAATCCTGAACTACTCAACCATTGAGGAAACCAATTTTCTGAAGGAGAAGGGCATGTTAGGTCCCTATAATACTAGTGTATTCCGCTATTATTATTTTTATTGCAGCCCCTTATTGTTATTATTGTGCCCCATAGAAGCACACTATTTTATTCTCATGACGTTACATTATTATTGCTATATCATATTTAACTATATTGCGACCCCTTAAACTCATATATATATATATATATATATATATAAAGGAGGTGTTGTAATTTCTATCATCTAAGAATTTTTCATTCATGTAGTGTAAAGGAGGTGGCCCCCTCGAAGAGGTTAATTTGGAAGTCGTTGCTTTATCTTTTCTTCTATTTTTTGAGCTGGTTGCATAGAAAATAATAAGACTAATATTTAAATATATTTAAAACTTTTTAATAAGGAATCAGAAATGTCCTCACATGATAATATATGTGTTCTATGCTTTGGAAGGTTTTTCAACATACCTGTTGGCCTTATTCATAGAGAATATGATAGAGATTTGTTAGAATTAAAAGTTTGAGTTTTGAAATATCCACAATCCAATTTCCTCATGTCTTTTAGGGTTTGTAATTCATATATGTAATAAAAAATCTATTTTAAACAAAAAAATATTAAGATTTGACCCAAAAAAAGTTCTCCATATTTGGATCTAAAACTCCAAAACATATAATTAAAGAGCAACCTTGACATCTCTAAAACCAACTGTGTAGCTCTACTATGAAGTTAACATTCAACATTAAAAATTCAACCCTGCATCAACTAAAAATCGTGCTTCTCCAAATATTCTTAATAGTCAATTAAAACATTTCATCAAAATATAACACTACATAACTTTAACATTGAGACCTTAAACTTCCAAATCAGTACTTAAAATACACTTCCTCAAAACCAAGTATTTTTTACTATATTTTAATAGAATAATAGGTTCAGAATTTTAATGATAACATCATTTGCAACATCACTGAAGAATATCTGTAGAAACATCAAACCATGATAAATTTGCAAACCATGATAAATGATAAAGAGTTGTGGGCACTGTAACCCACCTCCCAATTTTTTTTTGAATAGAACCCCATCGCCCATAATTAAAATTTGTTTTTGAATATATAATAAATTAGATATATTAAAAGACTCTTAAAAACTTAATTATAACTTTAAAGTTAAATTAATGTTATTATTATCTATTCAAATTTAATATTTTAATAAGTTTTAATTAAATTCATTTACATTTATTTATTTGAATATGAATATCAACTGATTAACCGATCAAGGAAAGAATTTAATATAGAAAAACATTGATGAAGTTCACTATAAATATTAGTAATAACTATTTATAATTTACATATATTATTATTATTTATCATTAGTAATATGAATGATATTAAGAAAAACATATTATATCTAGTTTATCTATTATTTGTTTGGAAGGTTTTATGATGTATATTTCACTTTAAATTGCCAAAAGATGGTAGGGGTTTATTGAAATTAAATGTTTGAGATTTGAAGACTCAAAAATTCAAGTGCCCAAAGTTTTTAGGGTGTTTAATTCATATATGTAGTGAAATCCTCATTTTTAATAACAAAGTTTAATAGTTCACCATTTTTTTTCTTTATATCTTGATAAAAAACTCCAAAACATATCATATTTAAACAACGTCGCCACCTCTAAGCCAAACAATACAATTTTCAAGTCAACCTTTAACATTGAGAATTTAACCCTCCATTGTGAAACTTTAAACTCCACCTCTTCTTAACAATAAGAACCCTTCAATAAAATATATCACTACATAACTTTAACATTGAGACCTTAACCTTCCACATTCATACCTAAAATACTCTTAGTCAAATCCCTCAAAAGGAGGCATTCTGGACCATATGTTAACATAATAATAGAGAGTTTATAGAAACATCAAACTATTACAGATCAAGAAAACACATCAAGCACCACCACCAACCATTAGAATATAGTATTGGTAGTTCCCTCCACGCTTTAGGATCCTTTCATGTCATGAAACTAGTTAGTAATCTTCTATAGTTTTATAACTACTCAAGCCCAAGCAGTGTCTAGGTAATTTGGGGTACAGGTCTAGTCTTTATCTCCTACAAATACCTTGTTTTTTCAATTCAGATTTCCTTCATCTCACACAATATTCATTCTAAAACATATTTCAGTTATGAAATTTATCTAGATTCATGTTATTTTTGGTGGTAAGATCAACCAATAAAGGTCATCTCCCCTTTGCATAATGGAATATTTTCTTTTTTCTTTGTTTCTTGTCATTTCTTGGACCATAATGGACTCTAAACTATTCCTAGAAGTTAGGAATCTAACCTCTTATGTTGTACCTCCTTTCATATTTCTAAATATAAGAATGAGTCAAAAAACTAATTATTAATAGAATAAGGAGAAATCCCTTAATGTTACAGCGAAGGTGAAAGAAGCATAAAGGCGTGAGCAGAGATCGAGATCAGAGCATGTGAAAATCGTAAGGTGAGAGAAAATGCACAGGCAGAAAGCTGAATGGGCTATTACATAGAAAGAACCAAAAGAACGTAACCGTGCACACGAACCATTGAATTAGTCAGATCAAAGGACAAGGTTGTGTGCGATAGAAGGCTAAGATTAGGTCATGCAAAATGAAGTCAAGAGATGAATGGTGGAGATTAATCGATAACCCTTTATTAATCCGAGTTCTTTAAAGTTTCATATTGAGCATGTGGGTGGCATTTGCAAGGGGTAAGAAGTTTGTTGCACCCCCTAAAGGTGGTAAGTGGTCTTTCAAAATTTCACACGATTACCTTTAGCGGCCGACACGTAGCATACGATGGAGAGTGAAAGCCACTTTTCTCGCGTGCTCTCAATCTAATATCAGTCAAGCTTAATTTCATGTGACATTGCACAATAGTTGTACGATTGAATGGGTCACATAAACGGTAGAGATTGTTTATGCTAATTGGTGAGCAAATGATATGATAGCCGTTAGATTGCATGAGACAAATCAACAACTGAGATCAGCTAAGTTTGTTAGCGATTGGGTGATGTGATAACTATCGGATCGAGGAATGAGATCGACGATAGATATTTAACATGCTAAGGAGAGCATCGATGTATGTGCAAAGGTTTGTGAAATGGAAGAAAGGTAAGATTTAAGTGTAGTTTATGAGATATTTCTATTATACAAGAATGATAATAGAAATAAGTGGAATTGACATATTTCATGTTAAGTTAAGAATTAACCAAATGTTAAGAAGGGTTGTAAGGTTTTGCTTAAAGGTTTATCAAAGGTTTAGTCTTTGGATAGCTAAGTCAAACGTTTCCACATAGAGTTTATTTAAAGAGCCTTAAACCTTGACTAAGTGAAAGTTTCACTAAGTATGGAATTTTGGGAATTCATGGGACATCCATACTGTGACATGTAATTCTATTTGCATACTATGGGTATACGTGGCTTAGGTTGCATCATTGGAGTATATGCAACTTAGGCTGCCACCATTTGGTATCACAACAGAAAAAAGGAAATTATGCATGTAAGAATTCTTTGAGAAACTTAGAACAGAGTTATGTTATGAAGATGTGTATGCAGAGGAGGTCAGATTTTAAATATGACAAACAATAGGCATAGAGAGATAAATTGTAGCAGAATTTGCAGATGCAAAGGAGACATAGAACAATCAATTCAAACTAGAGGTGAGTGGTAGAACCAGATCACACAAAAGTCTTGAAGGTGAGGAGATTGCAACAACCTAGAGCAAGGATTGCTCAATTGGTTCCAGAGGAGAGAACCAAGGAGATGCCAAAAGACTGAGCTCAGAGGAGAGAAGCATACTGAGGCATGTGTAGCAAGAAGGAGACTTGTTATTGCAGAGGTTTTGTTGCAGCTCACAAAAACACCATAAAGGCAATTCCATAGAGGATGTGGGTAGAATTTCTAAGGAATGAAGAAAGCTAGTAAGAATTTTTGAGTGAAAGAAGAGGTGGTCAGAACCTAGTACTTCATTTATGATTGAAATACAAGAGGACTGTTATGTTCTTAAAAGGTGAAGATGAGTTCAAGCCTAGAAGGAGCATAGAGAAGTGCTTAAAGAGGTTCTAGAGAATAGAGAACCAAGTGCTTGCCAAAAGACCAAGTATAGAGGAGAGCTTGGTGAGGTAAGTGACTGAGGAACTCATGAAGATAGAGAAGAAGATGATTATTGATAGTCATAGCAAAAATAACAAAGGTTATGAGGAAGACCACAGTAAAAGAAAAGTGAAGAAGGAGAATGCCAAGGAAAAAGGCGAGAGAATGAATCAATAGGAGCATGACAAGGAGATTACAGAGTTAAAAGAACAACTCAATGTATTAAGGATGATACTAGAGGAAATCCAAAGACAAGTTTGGGTCTTGAGGAAAAAGGAAGTCAAGTTGTCTAAGTTACAAAGAAGACTACAATAGAAGCAAGTGAAGTGGTTGTTGGAAAAAATCAAAGAAGTTGAGCTGGAAATGCAAATTTCCATAAGTTGTGTGTGAAATTGAGTAATTATGCGTAACGTAGGTTGCAGGTGTGTAGAATCAGATAAGAAGTGTAGAGAGGAGTGTTATAGTTTTACACAGAAATAGATTTGGAGAAAGCTTGTAATGTTACATCGAAGGTAAAGAAGCATAAAGGCACGAGCGGAGACCGAGATTAGAGCAGGTGAAAATCGTAACGCGAGAACAAATACATAGGCAGAAAGTCGGATGGGATATTACATAGTAAGAACCAAAAGAACGTAACGGTGCATACCAATCGTTGGATCAGTCAGATCAATGGATGAGGTTATGTGTGATAGAAGGATAAGATTAACTCACGCAAAATGAAATCGAGAAGATGAATGGTAGAGATTAAGCAATAACCCTTTATTAAGCTGAGTTCTTTAAAGTTTTGTATTGAGCACATGGGTGGTATTTGCAAGGGCTAAGAAGTTTTTCACGCCCCCTAATGGTGGTAACCGGTCTTTCAAAATTTCATGCGGTTACCTTTAGCGGTTGACACGTACCATATGATGGAGAGATAAAACCACTTTTCTCGCATCCTCTTGATCTAATATCAGTCGAGCTTAATTTCACGTGAGATTATACAATACCCTTCTAACTGAAAGGGTCACATCAACAGTAGATATTTTTCAGGGTATTTGGTAAGCGGACGAATCAATATCTATTAGTTCAGATGAGATAGATCAACAGTGGAGATCAGCTAAGTTTGTTAGTGATCGGGTGACGCGATAACCATTAGATCGAGGAATGTGATCGACAATGGAGATTTAACCTGCTAAGGAGAGCATCGATGTATGTCTAAAGGTTTGTGAAATGGCGAAATGGTAAGGCTTAAGTGTGGTTTATGAGATATTTCTATTATACAGGAATTATAATAGAAATAAGCAGGATTGATATATTTCGAGTTAAGTTAAGAATTGACCAAAGGTTAAGAAGGGTTGTAAGGTTCTGCTTAAAGCTTTATCAAAGTTCTACACTTTGGATAGCTAATTCAAACATTTCCACATAGATTTTATTTAAAGAGCATTAAACCTTGATTAAGCGAAAGTTTTACTAAGTATGGAATTTTGGGAATTCTTGGGACATGCATAGTGTGACATGCAATTGTATTTGCATATTGTGGGTATATGTAGCTTAGGTTGCATCATTGGGCTGTATGCGGCTTAGGCTGTCATTAGAGTAGCTGGCACTCTACAGACCCCACTTTTCTTCCTAAAATAGTGCAATCGGGGCACACCCTTGAAGCATTTTCTAGAGCCTTTCTCTTTAGGGAGAAGAGCCTCTAGGATGTTTTCTAACTTCCACCCATTCCAACCTCCATTCTCATTCCACTCAATGATATAGGCCAGTGTTTCCACTCGCCTATTTATCAAGAGGACTTGAAGATCCACCAAGCAAGGATGAGACTCCATGGGCTAAATTCCCATTACAGAATCTGAATTTTTTTTGATGGTGGCTCCATTTTCTCAGAACTTGTTCAAATTATCCCTGGAGGAGTTGATCACACACCATATAGGGGAACAAAATCTAGTCCCCACATGGCCATCCTAAACACTAACTCTGGTTAGTAATTGAACTCCAATAAATTTTTTCTCCTATTGCCATAGTTGCAATTTCCGTGTCCCTCATGCCCAACCCTCCATGTTGTTTTCGGGCTCTCTTTGTTTTCCAATTTACTAAGTGGTATTTCTTTGTATATTTTTTACCTCTTTCCCACATGATTTTTCTTATATGCATAACCATTTGATCAAGAACACTTTTGGGAGATCACAAAGCAGTGAACTAATATCAAGGGATTGTCGATAGGACTGATTTTACTAGGATTTCTCTACCTGCATTATTGAGTCAAGTCCCACCCTAGTTTACAATTTATTTTTTCATTTTATCCTGCACTTTTTTCCAAGAATAGGGAGTAGTGTGACCAAGAATATTGGAACTGTTAAGTAATTGAAGTCCTTCCAATCTCTCATAAATTTATATCCTAGAATTTGTTCAATCTCTTTTTCTTTTAGCCTTGAGATATTCCAACGGTATATTTGGTTTTTTACATCATTCGTGGCTCCTACAGATGTCGTGAGAAATTTATTGAGAATGTTTATGAAGCACCTAGCTATAGTGGTAGAGGCACCTCCCATTAATATTGTGTTAGCTGCAAACTCATCATGATTTATGCTTTTGATGCCTTCCTGAAATCAAATGTCGTGAATGCTGAGATAGGCATGTTTATTCTCTGAAGTTCTTTTCAGAGCATCAACCATAATTATATATAGTAAGGGTGGGAGGGGGCACCCATGATGGATGCCTCTCAAAACTTTGAAGAAGCCAGCAACCCTACCATTCACCATCAGAGCAATCTAGGGTGAGGCAATACAAAGGTTTATCCTGCTTATAAAGGTCTCATCAATCCCTAATGTTTGAATGACTTTCAACAAAAAACTATGTCTAACTCGGTTAAAGGCATTTTCCATGTCCAACTTAATGATCATACATTGATCTCCTCTTCACTAGCTATAGCTCAGAGCCTCTTAGATAAGGATGATATTGTCAAATATTTGTCTACGAGGGACAAAAGCCCCCTCCTTTTCAAAGATTAAGAGGGGAAATAATGACTTGAAATGACATGCCAGTAGCTTCGAAAATATCTTATAAGAGACATTATAGAGGGAACTCAGGCAAAATCTAGAGAATGAGAAGGGATTTGATTCTCTAGGGATTAAATCTAGAAAGGTAGAGTTTATGTTGCACCCATAGTACATCATTTAAATGAGGATCCCACTAACTTGCATAAGTCCTTCTTAATCACATCCAGGAGGGAATTGAAAAAGCTCGTCGAGAAACCATACGGACCCAACACCTAATTAGGGGTAAAGGAGAAGATTACTTTTCAGATTTACTCCCCTGTGAGAGGATAAATCGATGAATGATTCCAATAGTTCATAATTTAAAGGAGTATTCCACTAGCCTACATAGCTCCTTCTTAATAACATCCTAGAAGGAATGGAAAAATCTTGTAAAGGCACCATCTAGACCAGATGCCTTATTGGGGGGAAGGATAAGATTACTTTTTGGATTTCCTCCTCCATCAGAGGAGTAGTCAAAGAGTGATTCCATTTCTCCGAAACTAAGTGGGGAATTCCCTCGAGGAAGAACTATCCATTTTCTAAGTCCCAAGTATGATCCTTAGTGTATAGGTATTTATAGTGATCTATAACAACTCTTTTAATTTCTTCAAACGTATTGGTGATCTCCCCCCATGAGTAATATTGTTTTTAAATTCTCAAAACTTAGATTGTTTGTGAAACAACTTAGTATTCCTATCCCCTACCTTAAGCTAGTTATTTATTGATTTTAGTCTCTAGTACTCATCTTCCTTTCTCAGAGTTGTGTGTAGGCTCTTGAAGGTTTCGAATTCCTTTTGTATATCTAATTTTTGGATCATATTGGTTTCCATTCTCCCTTGAATTTCTTCCAATTTTTCTTCCATATTTTTTATGTTGAACAATCTTTCGAATTTATGCTCCTTGAGCCAAGTTTTGATGTCTCCATTAAGTCTGTGAATCTTAGCCTCCTAGATAGTAATTGTGTTTCCATCAATTCAACCTAACCACAAGATGGTGACCATCTTGAAGAAGTTAGGAATTTACATCCACTAGGGATAGTAACAGAAGGGAATAGGGTGCAAATCTAAAGGTAGGGAAATGTCTAGTTGAATCGACCGATGATCTGATCTAGCACATTGGATGTGGAGGATTTAATACTATAATTTAGAGTCATGATAATTTCAATAGAAAGGAACTAGTCAAGATGGGCCACTATATGGTTTGGACCCACTCTTTAATTAGTCTAGGTGTATAGGAATTTTTTAGGTTTGACATCATATAGGTTCAAGGCTAGGATGAGGTCCTCCATGTATTCCTGCTAGGCATCACAAATTATGGAACCCCCTGGTTTTTTGTGAATTCCCATTGTGGTATTGAATTTTCCCTGAATAATGTAGTTATTCCTGAGCTCAATGGTTTTCAACTCCATCAGGGAGTTCGAACAATCTTTCTTTTCCAAAAAGTGGATGAGCATGTACACATTGATTGTTGTGAAGACTTGTTGCTTCCCAATAATATTAAAAATAGTTTCTATCGAGTGGGTCATTTTTAGAGTACTTACTAGGGTTAGATTTGTCGGATTCCATAACGTGCAAATGCCTCCATACGATCCTCTTAAACTGCACGTTTCCATCTTGCTAGTGTTCAAAAACTTATGTTTGATAGAGATGATAGACTCCTAACCCATATTTGTTTCTTGTAGGAGGGTGAATTTTAGTATTTCTTTATTGATAAGGGATTTTACTTCCATGATTGGTTCCGCTGAACCAAGACCCCTACAATTCCAAGGTATAATATTCATTAATAATTTTTTGGGGTTATCCATCCCCTTGGTAGGGCCCGTGTTGTTTCCTCCCCCCAACCACCCCACCTCCTTTGTTTCCTACATTCGCTAGCTGACGTGGAATAATGTGGTGGACTCCTAATTCTTCGTATTTTGAGTTTTTTCCCTTATCACTTAATTTTTTTTTTTTGCATCATATATATATATATATATATATATATATATATATATATATATATATATATATATATATATATATATATTTTTAGAGGTTGCCTATGCCTTGTTCCCTCCGACCTATTGTCAGCTGGGCTATACTGCACAACAAGTCCTTTACCTTCATAAGGGGCCATGAATCCTTCTATTTCCTCCTCTTCATATAAAGAATCTTTGGAACTTCTGTTGGTGTCAGGACTTGAAGTAGACACCTTGTGCCCTTTGTCATTCGGTCCTTGGGGGCAGAATGACGGAAAAAGGCCACCAAAATTGAAGGTGGGGGGGGGGGGCTTGGAGGGATTTGAACCAAAAACCCCAACCACAACCCCCAATATTCCAAAGCTATTCTCATTTTCCAAATCGAGACCAACCCTAGCCGATGAGCTTCGATAGGGGCCCGAGTCCACTCATAAGTTGGCATGAACTGAATTTGGGTTACTGACAAGAGGAGGAAGCTCTAAGAAATTGTGATGCCTAACCTGTGTCGAATGATATTTTGGATCCCTAGAGAGCTTCTCTATGGATCCTCCAATTTTAGGGTAACCTTTTGCAAAGTGTCCATATTCATGGAACAACTTGCACTTGAAGGGTAGCTTATCATAATCAATGCCTTGCACATGCGCCCAACTATCCATATAGAGGTTGACTCCTATCGTAGGCCATTTTTAAATCCACCTTTGCACACATCCAAGCATAGGAGAAAAGGCCATATTTAGGCTCAGAGTAGTCAATCTACCTCCCCAAAGAGTTCCCAATTAGACAAAAATTCACATCATTCCACCAATGGAGGGGGAGCACCTAGACCGAAACTGAAGACATAGCATCATAATTAGTGTTGAAATTGGGAATCCATTGATCTAGATAGAGCCCCTGGGCAGTCATAAACTACAGAGAACTCATGAACACCAAGTCATGATCTAGATGATTCTAAAAATAAAAGCTATAGAAGCCCTTGCCATAGAAAGAGGAAATAAAAGCACCCTTCATCAGACGATTCTAGTTCTTTGCAATCGATTCCTTAATAGTATGAGGGAAGGACTAGAGGCCCATGAACTACTCAATAAGGCCTCTTCAGAAACTTAGAATTTCAATGCTTTCTAAACTTAGGGGCAGAGGCCACCAGAGTATTGGAAGCTTCAATTTCCACCTCAAACGACACTTCTAGAGGAGGCAAAAAATACTCTCTAACCTAGGAAATGAATGGTGGGTGATTGCATAGCCTAGGATGTTGAGATACTAAGCTAGAGGAAGTGATAGAAGAGGAATGGAGACCCACCTGATAAGGTGGAGACAAACCATGGGAACTGAGCCACTAGCCAAATGATAAGAATGACGCCAACCCAATAGGAGGTTAACACCAAGCAGAGGAGGAACTAGGGGAATAAGTAAAGTTGAGTCAAAATGAAATAGACATGACCAATAGGGAACCAGTGGTACTAGCCAGAGGGGTGAAACCGACTAGAGGGCCATGGGACTTATAGTCATGATCTCAATCTTAAAACCTCCATGAAATTTAGTCTAACATTAGCTAACCTTCATTACAATGTTGATTTTCTGACATAAGTTTGCACTAGTCAGTTGAGTTGACTAGCTCCTCCAATATCTTCCCCACCCTCAAATCTATGACTAACGGAGTGCCAAGAATGTCGTGAATGCCAGATTTTTCTAAGAAACAAGTTTGGGAATTCCATTTATTTCTCATCTTGGCACACATGAGGTAGGATTCAAAATTATTTTCTCATGTAGTTTCCTCAACCTTTTCCTGTTTTATTTTATGTGTGTATTCCCAATTCAATTTTTTGTGTGAGGTCAGATATTGATTTAGTTCAAGGTTCGAGTGTAATCTCCTATTCATCATACCTTACCTTTAATTTTTATATGGAGAAAACATATCCAAGTTGCTATGTTCAGAGGTAATCAAGAAGATAAAAGTAAAAAAAGACAATTTTTGGGCTATGAGGGATATCATCCAAGTTGTATGGGGTATCAACTGGAATTTCAAGCAATGTTTTCAATAAATCCATGGGCTCTATGATTTTTATAGAAGTGGAATTAATTTTGTTGTCATTATTGCTTCATTGATTCCCTCAAAATTGTCTCTTCGATTTATGCTTCACTCTTTGATTGTCACCATACACGTGCATGCCTTCACTCATCTCTTTTCCCACGTAGTGGATAGTAATTGTGAAACAAATTGAAATAACCTCTATTGATCATTTGACGATAATGGTATTTGAGGAACATGTAACTTATCAGAAAGAGACAACCATAGTTGATTACTCTAGGTGATGGGTCCCTCTACTTGTCTATTATGATATATTCTAGGAGGGTTATATGCTATGTTGTTAGACATGAGTGATTTTCTGGAACTACTTGCAAATGAATAGCCAACTCTTCCTTTCTAGTTCATTGAACTATCAAATCATACTCTATGTGTTTGTTCTATGAGATTCCTATTTTGTGATCCAAGTCAGTTCTTCCCTTGTATTCTATATGTTGTTCTTCTTTATACTGTTGTCATTTTGAACATTGTTTCTCCCTAAGGAGATTGTGAAGATCAGGCTCCCGCTCCATTATGTTGTTTCAATCTAGTTACCTAGGTCATCATTCCAATTATTTTTCTTATTGAACCGACCATTATGTCAGTCATATCTATAACTACTTTCTAACTAATTTAATTCAATTAATTTTAAAACGCAAAAATGAAAAAAATTAATAACTTAATAAAATTCAATTTGCTCTATTTTTTTAATAGTTTAGTCCTTTACATATTAACTGGTTATATTTTTCATCCACAGTCCTATGGGTAACCTATGTTAAATACTACTAAGCAATATATCTCTTAAGTCATGCATCATTAACACGTGATTTGAGAAGATTCCCTTGCAAATTCTTCAATTTTATAACTCTTGAAGGTGAGATGTCCTCAGTAGGAAATGGTCCTAACAACACAATTTCAAGTTTCTTCGTCTCACCTTTAACTTTAATTCCATATAGTATTACCATATTACCAACTTGAAATTGTTTAGCCTAAAGGTTCCCATCATACGATGTCTTTTTATGTTTCTTGTTGACCTATTGCTGGTAAAGGGAAAAAATACAATCTTCCTCTAGTTGGTGTTATTTTTTCAATCACTCCATTTGTAACTTTGTATTGTATTTTAGAATACTCAACACACTCTCTTGGTTTGATGAACAATGGAATAGTACAATTTCTTCTTGACCAAAATAAGTTTAAATGATGTTGCTCATGTTGGCCATTTATATGTTGTCCAATAAGCTCATAGAATAGTTTGAACTTTACCATCCCAATCATCACTATCGACATTACATATTTTCATTAAACCTTCATTTAAAGTTTTTTTAAATGATTCGAAAACACAATTAGATTTGGGTGGTAGGAAGTGGTATTATGGTGTTTGATCATAATTTTTTTTGTTATTGCTTGTATTGTACCATTTAGAAAATGGGTTCCTCTGTCGCTAATAAGAAGTAAACAAAAGCCAAATTGTTTTACTACTTTCTCATATATCAATTTAGCTGCAACTTCTTTAGTGCAGGACCCAACTGAATCACATTCTACCCACTTCATTATATAGTAAATCATGATTATTATATATTTTTCGCATCTCCTCTTACGTCTTTTGTGAAATGGGTTGACAAATTCAATCACCCATATCTCAACTCGAATGAATCATCTCATTCATTAGAATAAGTGAAAGGAACATCTTTCGCTAGAATATCATTCATTATAAATTTAATGTCAGAATAATGTCAAATCAATTTTCTATAATATCCTACATGAACTAAAAGTAGTTTTTCTTTAATTTTTATTTACAAGAGGCTTGAGATCTAATATTACTTTGATTTTCACCATATATACTTAGATCCCTTCCTTTGAAACTGCACAACCCAACAATATTCTACTAGGTATTGTAAATATGTATTTTTTAATATTCAAGGATAGTTGATATCTTGTTGATATGAACTGACAAAGTAGAGATCTTCCACGCCTCCTTCTAATTTCTTGGCCACATATTCTTATTATACCTACCAAAAAGGATGGATATGTGGTTATTATTGCACCACAAGACCAAGTGGGGGTGGGGGAGGTTTTGTATTGAAATGTTTTTTTGTTTTTGAATTACGATGAAATATGCCTAGTGCAAATTTTTTTGTTTTCGTATAAAATATGAAGGTAGAAAAGAAATAGAGAATCATGGCAAGAGCAAGAGATTTTTTTCTTTGGCACCCTCCCTAGAAATGGCAACAAAAAATGATGAGCCTTGTCAGTTCAAAAATAATTCTGTAATTCCCAAGATTACTAAATTAAATTATCAACATGGGTTTTGTACAAACTTAAGAGGGGTCAAAACTATACGTGCAGTAGACACCTTCATTTTCCTGGTCTGAATCCCTTTGGTGTAGGTGGAAGAAGGAAATGTAACATATTCAAATCATCAAATATATAGGTAATCCACCAATCTTATGTTTGAAAAGGTAAATAACAATAAACAAACATATTCTACTTTTGCTCGAAAGTAAATGATAGAAAATAAATATATTCTATTTGTAAAACTTTAACTCATAATGAAAACCAAGAAGATATACTCTATATTTCTAGAAAGGAAATGGAATTAAAATAAATATATTCTATTTTTCTCAAAAGGAATGTACTAGATTACTCTTATAGAAATGAAATCACAACCTGCATAAAGTAAATTGTAGAAAGAGAATCTAAAATAATTGCAAAAATCAACATCCCAAAAGAAAGTAATGTAAAAGGCAAATGGAAAGCTAACCAAGCCTCAACCAGAGCGGTATCTAATAACTCATAGGCTATATGTATTCTTCTACCATGAACTTGTAGTGAATATGGGTAAGGAAGATCTCGAAAATAAACTTCTACAAGATAGCTACAAGACTGGTACAAGATGTATGTTTCTCGAGGTAACTTGCCAAATTCCCAAGAAAATCAATTGAAAATGAGATGGGGTACATTGTTTTACTAATAAGTATTTTTTAGGAATCCAAAACAAGTGGAATCACTAAAAAATAATCTTATTAATGTGTGCTAAAAATTAGAAAAAAAGTACTACTCTAGAAACTAGAAATTCCAGAATGAGTGAGCTAGTTAACCTATCGAATGTCTAACCTGATCAAGTGAAAGGGATATGGAGTAATATTTTTTATTAAAAGAAATTATTTTAGGACCCAATACAACTGGTGTAAACTCTAAATGTATTTTTTAACACGTACTAAAGTTCAACATAAAATTACTACTAAGAACCAAAAATTTCATAGAAATGAACTAGTAAGCTAAACTAAGCACCCAAACACCTAAGCTAATCAAGTGAAAATGTTGTGGGGTAAATTTTTTTATTAAGAATAATTTCATTATCAATCAATACCAGTGGAATAAAATTGAAAGATATTTTCTAACACATGCTAGAATTTAGCTGAAAATTACTACTATTTTGATACACGATATGTCCAGAAATTCCAAAATTCTGAACTAGTAAACCAATCCAAGTAGGTCAATGGTGAATATGACTTTGAGAAGATATTATAGGGATGGATCATTCTTGTAATTTATAAATTACCTACAAAACCACTTATTACAATCATTTAACCATCTAACATGCAACAAATGAATCATGAATACTAAGTGTAGAAATAGGAAATGCAAGAACAAGAAATGCAAGTGAACAAAACATTCATAGAAGATAAAAAAAAAATTGTACAAGAGGGCTCTAAGGCTTTTTGGATGGCCAATGGAAATGATACATAGAGTCCTATGAAGGAAAAAAATCCTTGGAAGTTGAAAATGACACCAAACTTTATTATTTGAATCAATCCAAGTACATCCCTACTAGAAATGAATGTGGAGCTTCTAAATAACAAGGCTTCTCCATAAGAAGACTAAGAAATACATACTCCTAGAGGTTAATTCGAATTGGTACTGTAGAAATTATGGTGTATATTTGCAACTTCTAATGAAATTTTAATCAAAATGACAAGACAAAAACCTGCTCTATTGCTCTGTGGAATTCAGTTCACAATTTAGATCATCAATCTGAAACATGCAATGAGAAATAACACACATGTGAAAAATAGTTTTTTCATGGGAAATAAATATGCTAAAAAACCTTTTTCCTTTCTTGCATTAATATAATGAATATATATGTATTACAATTGCTTCGTCAATCTGAGCTCAACCTGCCAGTGAATAACATATCTCTCTATTCACTAAGAAATTATGACCTAGACCTAGTTAATTTATTTCTCTTCTTGAGCCCCTATTTCCTTGTGAAATTCCTGAGGAAATAAGGCTGCTAGTATTTCGGAACTTCCTCCAAAATGATAGCACAATTCACAAGTTTGATCATCTACATGCATGAAACACTTCTAGAATCAAGACTAGTCTACAACTTATGTTACATTGCCTTGGAATACCCACCACAACTCAAGAACTCGAACTCGCAGCATGAGCTAGCTATTTTAGGTTGATTTATTAGTGAAGTAGATGATCATTGAGTTATACTAAAGTCCCACTGCACAACTAGCCTTCCATTAGCTCCTCCAATAGTTAGAACTAGAGCTTTCCTCTTGGAAAATCCTTTGTCAAAATGTCAGAATCTTATTCCTCTATGAGAATTTATTGTAGCAACATTATCTGCCTCTGCACATAGTTTCATAAATGGTTATATCAGATATCTATATGCTTGGATCGATCACGAAATACAATATTCTCAGACAGCTTGACGCAACTCTGATTATCAGAATATATCACAGTTGGATCCATCATCTAACCAAACAGTCCCACAAGTATCTTTATCATCTAGATCAACTCACATATTGCTTGACTCAAACCCATGTATTTTTCTTCTGCGGAGATGAGTGCCACATATATTTTATTCCTGTTGTATGAGGAAGTAGTTGTGGACCCAAAACTAAATATTCCATGTGATGTACTCTTTCCATCATATGGAATCCGTGGTGAATTTGCATATGTAAAGCCACATAACTTCACATCCTCTGTCTGTTTGTACCATATTGCAAACTCGGTAGTACCTCTAAGGTATCGTAAAACATGCGTAGCGACATCCAAAATAATTTGGTTGGCATAACAATAACTTATTCATAAGATACATTAGTGAATCCACTAATTCTCGGTAAATGGTAGCATCCACCCCTTCACCTGAAGTGGTAGTCTCTTTCCTCTAGTTCGTCGTTAGAGGTGTCTCCATGGGCTTACAACTTTCCATGTGGAATCTTCGCAGTATGTCATTTTCATACTTTCCTTGAGACACAAAAAAATCCGCATCACGTTGCCATACCTCCAACTCGAGGAATTAGTGCATGAGACCCATGTCCTCCATTTCAAATTCCTCACTAGTTAAAATCAAATGATTAACATACAAGATAATAATAGGCAATTTTCCTTCTATCGAGATGTTATAGAGGATTGCATCCACTTCACTTTTGGTAATTCAAAACCAATGAGATAGTTGTCGATCCTAGTGTACCAAGCATGGGGTGCTTTTTTAAGATCATACAATTCTCACTTGAGTCTGTAAACATGAGAATCTCGAACAAATGCCTCAAAACCTTATAGTTACTCGATGAACACCTACTCCTCAATAATGCCATTGAGAAATGTTCTTTTACATCCATTTGGTGGATCTTCCACCCCATCTGCACATTGGATAAAAGATTTGAACTAATGGATTATTACCTTGCTACAGGAGCAAAAGTCTCCTCATAGTCAATTCCCATAGCTTAAGAGTACCACTTGGCCACAAATATGTCCTTATTATTCTCTATTCTTCCATCCGATGTATGATTAACCTTGAAGATCCATCTTGAACCCACAACTTCTTTATCTACTGGTATTGGGACCACTTCCTAAACACTAATCCTTACAATGGATTCATATTCCTTTACCATTGCATCAACCCATGCAGGTTACTCTATGTCGGTTTTGAAAATAGACTATTGGCTTGCATGCCTCAACCCACCAATATAGAGGTAGTCCTTGGTCATGTAAGATAGCTCTCACTAATCCAATAATGCTACAATTACTTCTCTAAGAAACCCCATTCCGTGGTTAGTTGTGGGGTGTTTTCATCTCTCTTTGAGTGCTTTATTTTGAACAATTTTTTTTAATTTATTCAAAACATACTCACCTCCATTATCACTCATGAGAGCATTCATCTTCTTTCCAATTTATTTCTCAACTAGTGCCTTTAATTCTACGAGCTTGGACAATGTCTCATCCTTCCTCTGCATGAAGAAAATCCAACACTTCATTGACAATTAATCAATAAAAATGAAAAAATATTTTTGTTTGGCAGTGGAGGTTGTCGAGAAAGTTCCACAAACATTAGAGCGGATCCTTTCCAATACTACATGTTATTTTCTGTCCTGATCGTGGAATCTAGAATTTTTATACTTCCCCAAGGTAGATCCTTTGCATACATCTTATTGCTCAAGTTCTCCTTTAGGGATTCCAATGGTTATTTTCTACATAATATTCAAGGCGCCATGACTCTGCACTTTCTCCACCTTATGGATTTATGCAGCAAAATATTAAACATCTAATTTATATAGGTTCTTCACATGAAAACTGATATGCTTTGCCTCTCCCGTGAATATGTCTTAGGAATTCTTTCCCTTTGACTAAGATCACACCATAACCATAATCTTCCAACAATTCAATAGAGATGATTTTTTTTAGGCCTCAAATGAACATGACATCCTTGAACATCAGAGGGAATCCTCACTCCCTTTAAAACATGACTGTACTAATCTCAATCGTGTTGTATGTTCTATAGTCCCTCAGCTCAATGTTCATCTAGATATTTTTCTACTCTAGGTCACTGAAAAATTAACTATTCCATGTGATGTGGAACGATGCACCAAAGTCCAAGTACCACACACTCCCCATCACTATGATTGTCATTCTACTCTTCTTGAGGTGATGGTGTGTAGCCTTTGGTGTGACACTTCAAGGAATAGTGTCTGAATTCATGATAATTTAAGCATTCTATTTTTGTCAAATCTTTCTTCTCACCCCCTTAGCTAATTTCTAGTTTAGTTTGAGATCTCTTCCCTTTTCCCTTCTTTCCATTTCCAACAAATATAATTTATTTGTCGTTCTTGCCCTTGGATGAAGTTTAATCTCTGGTATTCTACCTCATTTCCTCCTCTACCAAATCAGACCATAAGTGTTCCCATTCAGTAGTTTTGCCCTACCTTGCATCAAATCTTAATAGTTATGCCAACTCTTGGGAAGGCCTAGAAGCACTAGGATTATGAATTCATCTTCTGTAACATTAAAACCAATGATCTGAAATTGATTTTGGATAGATTCCTAAGTCAAGGTGCTCCTCACAGAGGAAAAATGAAAGTATAAGGAAGTTCCTGGAAATAACCCCATTGCAGAGACCGTCTCATCCAGAATCTGCCGCAACTCAAATTTGCAAAAATAGACTTAGGATGCAAAAGTTATCACAAAAAGAGGATGCCTTGTTCTTTGGGGAAAGAGGCAAAAATCCTTTAAAAATGGGCAAAAAACCCTTATAAATGGAAATCACATCGGAGGGGCCAAAGATGGACTTAAGCAGAGAGCAAGGGAACCCTGGATTACCAATCCCTGACATATCGGGTTGGAGGCAGGCCTGTGCACAAAACATGAGATAAGGACCCCCGGGTCGATGCAATATGCCGATCACCGAAATCGGTTGATTAGCATTGACGGTGGCCATGACACGAGGCAAAGGTGGGACCCCACATTGAGCAATATTGCGGTCGCCGATATCGATGGATCACAATCGGTGATGCCATATGGGAAAGACCCCAACTCCACGTGATACATGATTGTGACCAATCGCATCACAATATCGCGTCGAAGTCATGCGACAGAGCAGGCCACATATATATATGCCAATGTGATGCAACAGAGCCTAAAAGGGTTTGTAAGTGCCAAAGTATAATATTTCACGTCTGTCTCAATCCATTTTACGGGATTTTTAATGTTTTAATGTATTTTATAAATACAAAAGTGTTAGAAAATTATATATTACAGAGCAATGGAACACATAAAATATTACAGAAATATAAACACAGAAAACACATAAAACAAGAGAGACACAGATATACGTGGTTTAACCAGTTTGGGCTACTTCCACATAGAAATAGCCAATCCTTGTTTTTATATTATCCATCAAACTGAAGAGATACAACCTACAACAGATCCCATATAATTCCCTCTTCGCTCTCAATCTCCTCTCTCTTCCTCACTCAGGATACAGATATCTATAGATGTAATACAATTCCCTCATATATAGTGAGGGGTTTCGCTCTAGGGAAAAACCCTAAATTAAACATAACATCTACCGTCAGATCTCCACCTAATGAACGAACCAGATTGACTACAAAATTACAACATTTTACAAGGAAATTTTACATCTAATCTTAGCTTCGGGGGCGCCCCCCTGGACCCCCCCTACTGCGAATATTTTATGGGCAGCGTTGCCGCCCCATTACAAACTGGGGTCCAATGCAGAGATACCTTTGAATAAAGAAGGTAATCAAGCTCCACACCCAACAATCTCCCACTTGGAGACTGATTATAGCAACTCATCCGTTGCTTCATTTGCTAGACAATGACTCCATTTTGGACTTGGTTGTTTCTCATCTTCTTCATCATACTTCAAGACCAATTTAAACTGAGCAATTTCTTAGTTTCTCTCTAGTTACAACTTTTTCTAACATATCTGCAGGATTCTGGCAACTGTGTATCTTTTCCAACTTCAACTATTCATGTGCGAATGGTGACTGTATGAAATGGTACTTGAGTTGTATATGTTTAGTCTTCGAATGAAATGCAGATTTCTTTGCAAGATGTGTGGCATTCTCACTGTCACTGTATAACATTCCCGTCTCCTGCTTCTTACCCAATTCATCTAGAAACCTTTGTAACCAAATCATTTCTTTACTAGCCTTTGTAGCAGCAACATACTCTGCCTCTCTTGTTGAGAGTTCAACAACACTTTATACTTTTGAGACCCAACTAACAGTTGTTCCACCTATAGTAAACACATATATCCCATTGTGCTTCTCTTGTTATCTCTACCACCCGCCATATCTGCATCAACATATCCTTGTAGAGCAATGTTTGAATGACCAAAGCATAATGCGTGATTTGTGGTACCTCTAAATTACCTGAGAATCCACTTCCCTGCCATCCAATGTTCTTCTCTTGAATTGTTCATGTACCTACTTACAACTCCCACTGCATGTGCAATAACAAGCCTTGTGCAGACCATTTCATACATTAAGCTTCCAACTACTGATAGATATGGAACTTTAGACATATGAGCCATTTCTTCCTGAGTCTTTGAACACTCCTTCTTACTTAATTTGAAATGGCTAGCGAAAGGTATAATAACTGGGTTTGCATTCTACATATTAAACCTTTTCAACACCTTTTCTATGTACTCACTTTGAGATAATATTAATTTGTGATTCTTATTGTCTCTAGTTATTTTCATATCAAGAATTTATTTTGCAGTACCCAAATCATTCATTGCAAATGGGTTTTCCAATTTGATTTTGAGCGCATTCATTTCGTGCATGTTAGGACTTGTAACAAGCATGTCATCTACATACAATAACAATATAATATAGCTTCCATCAATTTTCCTTTTTGAGATAAACACAATGATCAGAGTGACATCTAGTATAACCTTGTTTAGACATAAACTTGTCAAATTTTAGAGACCACTGCTTTGGAGCCTATTTTAAGCCATACAAGCTCTTCTTCAACCTGCACACTAGTTTCTCCTTCCCTTTAACCTCATATCCTTGTCACTGCTGCACATATATCTCTTCCTCTAAATTTCCATGGAGAAATGTTGTATTTACATCTAACTACTCAAGATGCAAACCTTTAGCTGCTACTAGAATTAAAATAGTTCTGATTGAAGTCATTTTAACCAAAGGAGAAAATATCTCATCAAAGTCTATAACCTTTTCTGTGCAAACCCTTTCACCACAAGTCTAGCTTTATACCTTTTTCTACCTCCATCTTCTTCCTTCAACTTGTAAACCTATTTATTTTGCAATGTTGCTTTACCTGCAGGCAACCTGACTAAGTCCCAAGTCTGGTTATGTGCTAAGGATTCCATCTCTTCTTTCATGGTTTTCTCCCACTTCTTCCTAGTTTTTGCCTGCACTAATTCTTCATAACATTCTGGTTCCCTGGAATCAGACAACAATACATAATATAATGAAGGAGAGTATCGTTTAGGGGGTCTACTTATCCTGTTAGATCTTTTAACACCACTTTCAAGTGTTTTTGGGAAGATCTTTTAATATCTGCCCAAAATTGTAAAGGCAATCCTCCATGCAATCTCATGCACCTTGCATGCTCCATGATCGTCCTGTTCATCCTTGCTGACACACCATTTCCTTGTGGTGTTCCTCGAACTATTTGCTCTCTACGAATTCCATTCTCTGAACAATACCTATCAAACTCTTTGCTTCAATATTCTCCTCCATTGTCTGATCTGAGACACTTCAACCTTTTTCCTATCTCATTTTCAACAAAAGCTTTCCATTTCTTGAAAGTATCAAATACATTAGATTTATTTTGAATACAATAAATCTAGGTTTTTTTGGTTACATCATCAATAAAAGTAACATAATATCGAGAGCCACCAAGAGATGATACCTGAGCAAGTCCCCATTCGTATGTATGCACAAGCTCTAATTTTTCACTCTTATTTTCTTTCCCAACTCTAAGGAATCTAACTCTCTTCTATTTTCCATAAACACAATTCTCACAGACATTTAAATCAACATGCTTCAAACCTGGAACCAAATTTTAAGTGAAGAATATGCATCCCCTTCTCACTCATGTACCTAAGCCTATGATGCCACAATGTTGTATCTTCTCCTATAGAGGTTAAAGCATTAACATAATTAGAAATACCATTGCATAAATACAATGTACCAACCTTTCCTCCTTTCGCTATTACTAGGCATCCTTTAGTGGCCCTCCACTTTTTGTCTGTGAAAGTAGTTACACAACATTCACCTCCCAACTTCCCTGTTGAAATAAGATTTTTCTTCAGATATGGAACATGCCTTACCTCCTTTAATAGCCACTGATTTCCATTTTTCTGTTTTATGAAAACTATACCCATTCCAATGATTTTATAGGGTTTATCATCACCTAATCGAACCTGTCCAAAATCTCCTTGAACATAATCATAAAAATGTTTCCTATCAGGTGTGGCATCGAATGAGACCCCTGAAACTACCACCCAGGCATCAATAATATTTTCTAATGAAAGAATCAAAGCATCTTTCAACACATCACTTATTATGTTTGCTTCGTGATTATTTTCTTGTTGCGTGTCTCATTATTTTCCCTTTCGACACTTGCAGTCTTTCTTCAGGTGTCATTTCTTCCTGCATTTCCAGGACACTATCCCTGATCTAAACTTGGATCTGCCTTTTCTTGACTTACTGTGATATCTAGGGCTCCTTCCTCCTTCCATTTTCTTCCCCCAGTCTTTGCAGTCAAAGCATAACCTGATGTCTCACTGAAGCTTTTCCATCGCATTTCCTCGCTAAGGATTGCATCGACAACATCATCAAACTTTAAAGTACTAGATCTAGAGACAGAATTAGTAATGCCATAACTAAACCATTCCAACTTTCTGGTAATGAGCGCAGAAATAAAAGAGCCCTAACTTCATCATCAAAAGTTACCCGTACATAACTTAGCTGATTGCTAACTGTATTAAACTCATTTAAATGATCAACAACATATCCACCTTTTGACATCTTCATATTAAATAAAAACTTCATAAGAAATACCTTATTGAGGGTGTGGGTTTTTCATATAGTTTGGCCAATGCCGACATTAAACCCTCTATTGTCATTTTCTTTGAAGTATTAAACGCTACCGATGCTGCTAGGCACAACCGTATTGTTCCAAGTGCTTTTCTGTCGAGAATATCCCATTTTGTGTCTGTCATACTCGTCAGCTTCTTTGTCTTTGTGATCAATGGTTGGCAGAAATCTCTCTGGTACAAATAATCATCCATCTACATCTTCCATAGCTGGTTTTTTTGGCCATTAAATTTTTTGACCCTGAACCTACCATCTTCTGCCATTCCTCCCACTTGAACCAGGAACCCTTCTCTCCTGCAAGTTTATCAGCCAAAAACACCTTTGGCTGTAATACCAGTTGTTAGAAAATTATATATTATAGAGCAATGGAACACATAAAATATTGCATAAATATAAACATAGAAAACTCATAAAAAAAGAGAGACACAGATATACATGGTTCACCCAGTTTGGGCTACGTCCATTAAGAAATAGCTAGTCCTTCTTTTTATATTATCCAGCAAACTGAAGGGATACAACCTACAATAGAACCGTTGTAATTTCGTCTTCACTCTCAATCTACTCTCTCTTCCTCACTCAGAATATAGTTATCTATAGATGCAATATAGTTCCCTCATACATAGCGAGGAGCTGCCCCGTGTGGACCCCCCTGTAGCGAATATTTTACGGGTGACATTGCTACCCCATTACGAATGAGGGTCCAATGCAACGATACATTTGAACAGAGAATATAATCACGCTCCACAACAAACAAAAAGAAAACTATGGACCATGCCTATGCGACTTGCGATGGTGATTTAAAAGGCAGACCCGATGGAAAATAAGGCAGAATTTAGGATATTTGAAGTCTAATAAATGACAAAATGACGAGTTTTCCTGTGTTTTAGTGTATTTATCTATGTAAATAGAGAATGCTATACTTGGGGATTCTAAAGGCCCGAAGGTCCTTTCCATTACAGAACAAGTGGCCACCAATCTTAAAGGCATTTAGCTATGATTTATAATGCTTAGAAGAGGATTCAAACAAACAGAAGCCAAGAGCCAGAGAGCCCGGGGAAAGGGAAAATGAACAGACAGTGCCAGTTGGCTTAAAAGCCAGGAATGTCAGAGACATAATGGGTTGTTTTTGTTGTTGTTTCTGAAACCAAGCATAGGCAGAAAGCAAAGCCAAAGAAAGAGGCTAAGGCGTAAGAGAGTAGCGCAAAAAGGGAGCAGCAAAAGAAGCAGCGCATAAAGAAAAAGCTGAAGCATACGTAGCCAATGGAGTCACTTGGAGTTCATGTGGAAATCAATAGGGCTATAAATTGATAGAGAATTGAAGAATCTAGAGCCAAGAGCTAGAGCTAGAGCTAGAGCCAGAGCCGGAGCCAAGAGCCAAAACCGACAGCCAGAGCGAGAGCCGAGAGCCAGAGCGAGAGCCGAGAGCCAAAAAGCCGAGAGCTTCAAGAGCGAGGGGATAAAATGGTGTCTCAACCGACTGTTTCTATGTAAAATAGTAGGAGTTGAGCCAAGAGCCTGTGAAAAGGACTTCTACCATAATCCGAGAGAGCTTAGTTGAGTCGACTGGAGCTCACAGAGATGTAGCCAAAGAGTTTGGGGTGAACTCCAAATTAATATTGTTGTTTTGTGTGTGTTTTATTACTGCATTGTCTCTACTAATTTATTTACTATTATATGTATTTATATATCAATGTGAGCACATTAACTTATAGGACAACAACAGAATTTGAAGCATATAATCAGCTAAAAATAAATACCATCATAAATCTATAATTTCAAGCATATTATCATTTTTGCATTGGTTAGTAAAAAAGACTTGGGAATATTTAAAGCTTTGGAAGTGGGAAAGGTTCTTGTAAGTTAGACAAGAAGCCTAAGTGCCCCATTTTTAGATCAGGTGGTATCAGGGCTTAAGTTTGGTTAACCCCACCTTCAAAGAAGGTTATATCAGAATGCTTGATTGACAGAGCAAAGATTTATTGTCTGAAATGTGTTTAAGCAGTCAAGGATTGATTTTCTGATTGATGTATGCTTGTTTCGCAGATTGACTATTTTCTGAGTTTGCAGAGGTAAAGGGAAAGCTATTGATAGCTCAGTCCAGGAAGGACAATATCGAAAGAGAGCTGAAGGCACTCTTCTTATCCCAAACGACCTCAAGGCAATTCTTGGAGAACAAGAGGTTTGTTGCAAAAGGTTGCTAAGTAAGCTCTTTATTTATCTTATTGAAGTTTTTTTGTTCATTGGCATAATGATAACCTCTACAAGTGGGTCCTCAAATTCTTCTTCCTTCACAAGATTCTTTGATGAAGACATGAAGCAAGAATTTTCCGTCATGATGGATATGGTGAGAGAAATGTATGAGGATGGAAGGAAGAGCAGCAAACTCAGAGAGCAGTTGAATTCTATGAAGGAAGAGAAGTAGTTGCTTTCTGAAAAATTACAGGAAATGGAAAGGCAACTTCATATTGCAAATATGAACTTCAAAAGGATGCATGAGTTGGAGACACAACTCTTTGTTACCCAAGAAGTCTTAGTCAAGTATCAGCTTGAAGAAGAGGTAAACCATTCCAGTTTGTCTTCAAATTCCTCTAAGGATTCTTATATTAGTTATTTTGAAAAACATACCAAAGGCATAGGTTCCAAGCTAATCTCCAAGATGGGCTACGAAAGAAAAGGCTTGGGTAGACATGCACAAGGTATTGTTGAGCCAATAATAATTGAGGAAAGGCCTAAGTATTTGGGTTTTGGTTATGGACAAGCTTATGGAGAAAGTTCAAAAGCTACCATGAAGACAATTAAAACATCTCCAAAAAGGATTTGCATTGCAGGTCTGCAAGACTGTGAAGGTTGTATTCAGGAGGAATGCAATAGCTTGAAACATCATTTTCATTGCATGTGTTCAGAAGCACACACTTGAACTAGAGAGATGGGGAGACTCTAACAACCTTGAAGAGATTGATGAGGTTCCAAAGGGAGCCACTTCTTCATTTGCTTCACCTCCTCATGAAGGCAATAAAGGTGAAAGAGAAAGGTATAAATCTGGTTCTAAACATTTTCCTTTTGATTGTGAAAATCATGATAAATTTCCACATATGTATGGGAAAATAATTGAATGTTCCTTTTGTGGGTTGGATAACCATAATCTTTCTAGATGTTGGAAGAGAATAGCCACATACAGGAAAATTTTGAAGGAAAAGAACCAAGAAGCCAAAGGTCCATTGGACAAGGAAAATCATGATGTCAAAAGGATGCACATGCAGCGCACTTACTTACATAAGCAAGGACATCTTGTTGCAAAATGTTGGACTTTGAATCCAGCAATGCTTCCACAAAAGCTGAAGAAAATGGAAAGAGAAGATGGCAGAAATGGAAGTGAATATTCCATGAATGATGTGTCTAAAAATGATTCACATGATGATGTTGATGTGTAGACAAAGGTAGTACCTATGAAAGGGATTGGTAAGGAATGGTTAGAGTTATTATAAGATTAATATTGCATGTCTATTGATTCATCTACATTACATTTCATTTCAGCTTCGAAAGTATAGTGTACTTAAGTGAGAGTTAAAGTATTAAATGCGTGCATGAGCATGAGATGCATGAACACAGGGATGTTGATGTTACCTTGTATTTGAACATGTGTGTGTAATTAACTTGAAGGGTTGATTGCTTTAAACATACATGTAATATTGACTTGAGAAATGTTGATTTGGTCTCCAGGATGGAGATAGTGATGAAATGTTCATCTTTTGAAAAGAGTCCTAATTTTCCTTTGCTACATGCTTGACTTGAAGGGTCATTTGTTTTAAAGGCATGTGTTTTGGGCTTGTTTTTTAGTCCATCATTTGTACGTAGATGTAAGACATGGAGGTGTTCACAAGATGTGAAATTTGTTTCTTTTGTTGAAGCAGGAGTTTAGGCCATCCAGTTGTTGTCTGTATTTATGTTGTTGTTAACAGTTGTTGTTGATAGCTTTTCAAATAGTTATGAATGAAAGTTTTGTGGAGTAGATGTACTTCACATTTGTTTGAGTTGCCTTTCATCAATGATTAAGGAAAAGAAGTTAAAACCACCTTCTATGACCATTTCAGCAAAAGTTCTGGAGGAAAGCAAGTAGGAAGACAATTCTTCCGAGGAAGACTAGCCCATCCAAGAAGGGAAGTCATCAGAGACTTTGGTTCAGAGGCACTATGCAAGGCAAGTGTGAGAGGCTGAAAGACGAGGGTGCGTCACTCTTATTTACTATTCAGATAAATATATCAGTCTTTTGGAGACCATAAGTTCTTTTAGTGGGAAGGCGTGATCCAAAATGGATTTTGGATATATTACTAAGTCAAGGTGTTCCTCACAGAGGAGAAACAAAAGTCCAAGGAAGTTCCTAGAAATATCCCCATTGCAGAGATTGTCTCGTCTTGAATCTGCTGCAACTTGAACGGGAAAAAATGGACTTAGGATGCAAAAGTTATTGCAAAAAGAAGATGCGTTGTTCTTTGGGGAAAGAGGCAAAAATCCTTTAAAAATGGGCAAAAAACCATTATAAAGTTAAATTGCATCAGAGGACGGCCAAAGGTAGACTTAAGTGAAGAGCGAGGGCATCCCCGATTGTCGATCCCCGACATATCGGGTTGGAAGCAAGATTGCACACATAACATGAGGGAAGGACCCCGGGCTAATGTGATATGCTGATCGCCAAAATCGGTCGATCGTCATTGGTGGTGGCCATGACACGAGGCAAATGTGGGACCCCCGTGCCCAGCAATATCGCGATCGCCGATATTAGCGGATTGCTTGGCAGATCATAATCATCGATGCCATATGGGAAAGACCCCAACTCCATGCGATACATGATTGTGACCAATCGCACGCAATATCATGTCAGAGTCATGCAACGGAGTGGGCCACATATATATGTGTCGATGCGATGTGGCCAGGCCTAAAAGGGTTTGTAAGTGCCAATGTATAATATTTCACATCTGTATCAAGCCATTTTACGAGATTTTTAATGTTTTAATGTATTTTATAAATACAAAAGAAAACCATGAAACGTGCCTATGTGACTTGCGATGGCGATTTAAAAGGTGGACTCGATGGAAAATAAGGCAGAATTCAGAATATTTCAAGTCCGATAAATGGAAAAGTGACACATTTTCTTATGTTTTAACGTATTTATTTGTGAAAATAGAGAACGCTATTCTTGGGGATTCCAAAGGCTCGAAGGTCCTTTCCGTTGCAGAATAGGTGGCCACCAACCCTGAAGGCATTTAGCAATGATTACTAACACTCAGAAGGCGATTCGAACGGACAAAGGCAAAGAGCAAGAGAGCCCGGTAGAAAGGAAAATGAACAAACAACATCAGTCGGATTGAAAGCCATGAATATCAGAGATAGAAGGGGTTGTTGTTGGCATTGTTACTAAAACCAAGTATAGGCAAAAAGTGAAGCCAAAGCTAGAGGCTAAGGCGTAAGAAAGTAGTGCAAAAAGGTAGCAGCAAAACAAGAAGTGCAGAAAGAAAAATTTGAAGCACACGCAGCCAAGGGAGTCACTTGGATTCAAGTGGGAAGTGAGACTATTGTAAACTGACAGAGAGCTGAAGAAGCCAGAGCCAAGATCCATAGCCAAGAGCCAAAGCCGAGAGCCAGAGCAAGAGCCGAGAGCCAAAAAGTCGAGAGCGTCAAGATCCAGGGGATAAAATGGTGTCTAAACCCACTGTTTCTATGTAAAACAATAGGAGTTGAGCCATGGGCTTGTAAAAAAGACTTCTACCATAATCCAAGGGAGCCTAGTTAAGTTGACTAGAGCTCGTGGAGACATAGCCCAAGAGTTTTGGGTGAACTCCAAATTAATATTGATGTTCTGTGTGTGTTTTATTGCTGCATTGTATCTACTGCTTTATTCACTGTTATATGTATTTATATATCAGTGTAAGCATATTAGCTTATAACAGAACAACAGAATTTAAAGCATATAATCAGTTAAAAATAAATACCAGTATACACCTATAATTTCAAGCATATTATCATTTCCGCATTGGTTACACAATAAGGCTTGGGAATATTTAAAGCTTTGGAAGTGGGAGAGTTTCTTGTAAGTTAGACAAGAAGCCTAAGTGCCTCATTTTCAGATCAACCAACCCCACCAAGTTCATCATGCACTTGTGTAAATATGCCTAGATACTGCAACATAGTGTCATTCTTTTGCATTTTGGTATTTTGAAGTGTATCCTTTATCACCAACTTCTTATGTTCACTACTATTCCCAAACAACTATGTGATTTCTTTCCACATTGTAAATGGAGATTTTTTTTCCATGGATATTTGCATTATTATGATACAGTGCTCCCTCCAAGATTATTCTTCTCACCTCAGATACAACTTTCCTCTATTGGGATAGGTTTTGGGCATCAAATTCAACTATTTTTGTAACATATCTCTTGATGTATTGTAGAAAGCCATTTTCATCCAACACTATCTCCATGTGATCCATCCATGCAGTGAAATTCAAGCTACCTTCCAAGGCATACTCTAATATTAGTCCATTGAAGTCCTTTCTCCCAAATCTAAAGATATTTTGCTACATTGAACCTAAAAATTTGATCCTGTTGAGAAACAACTTCGAAATTTTTGTTCTAATGTGAATCTTTCTCTCATACCGTGTAGAAATTAAGGTGTATATTTGCAACTTCTCATGATACTTTAATCAAAATCACAAGACACAAACCTACTCTACTTCTCTATGGAATTCAATTCATAATTTAGAGCAGCAAGCACAATCATGCAATGAGAAATAACACACATGCACAGAATATTTTTTTCATGGGAAAGAAATATGTGAAAAACCCTTTTCCTTCTTGCATTAATCTGATGAATAGGGATGTACTACAATTGCTTCCTCAATCTGGGCTCACTGTGCAAGTGAATAACCTATCTCTTTTTTGATAGAGAAACTTTGACCTTAAATTATTCAATGTATGACTCTACTTCAGCCCTTATTTCGTTGCACAATTTCTGAGGAAATTGGCCGTTATTGTTTAGGAATTTACTCCAAAATGATTACTTAATTCCCAAGGTTGAACATCTAACTGCATGGAACACATGTACACTCAAGACTAGTCTACCGTTGATGTTACACTACCTTTGAATCTCCACCACCGGTGGGGTACTCAAACTCTTTTCATGCACTATCTATTTTGGGTTGATTGACGAGTTAATAGGATGATCACTAAGTTAGACTGATGTCCCACTACACAACTGACCTTACACTAGTTCCTCCAACAACTAGAACTAGTTTAAATGAAAACAAGTCGAGATAACTCACCTTGATTTCTACAAATATGCAATGACATATGCTTAAATGAACTCCAACACCTCCAACTCAAGTTATAGAGTAAACTCAGTGACAAGATCCATATCAAACAAAGTAACTACATTGAAGTTGTCTGCTTTTGTGGAAATTTGAATTTTCTCAATTTGACAAAGGCAAAATCAAATTGAGACTTTATTGCTACATTTTCAATAGGTACTTATAAAAATTGATGGCAAGCATATTCCTTTAAATGATGTAGCTTTCCCCTCCAAAATCCCTCAAAGAGTGGATCTAGTTCCAAATAATAGGAATCTTCGTTAAATATTGAGTTTTTGCTTCTCTTGTAGCAGGGAACATATCCCTAGATTTTATCAATTATTGGAGCTCGAGAATATACCAATTATTTTATGATATATTATTCATTTATTGGTCCATCATGTATCATTGTGTGGCAGGGACAAAGTCCCTAAATTATCTCATCCTCCAAATCTTTAAAATTTTCCCAATATTCTTAGAATATTCAACAAAAATAAATAACATTAGGGACACAATATGAAATTATCTCTAAACTTCCCTAAGAACTTATTAAAGTTAAGATAACATTATTTAGTGTAGAAGGAGAGATTTAATATAGGCTTTATGTTCATAACAAAGGTTATATGGCCCTTAATTTCTATCTAATTTGGCAGCCCCTTAGCAGGAAATCATGTTTAAAGGCTAAAGCCGACATGATTATGTGACATAACAATAAATGTTATTTATTGAATGTATAACTATACTTCATAAAAGAAACCCATGGTTCTGTTATTTTCCTTCAAATAATAATCAAGCTATAATTTGAAGCGAAAGTTAGGGAGGTGGACCCAAATGGAGATTACTGATGAGTCCCATCAATAGGTATATTTTGAAGATAATTATGCCATCCTATAGCCATAAAACTATCCATCTCTCACACTAATTCACACTTTTGGTTGTATTATTCTTAGTGAGAGGAGTAAAAGGTGTTTGTCAGAGTATGTGGCCTAATGTGGTTTAATTACAGAAAAAAGAAGCTTTTTTTAGGCTATTACTATTCATAGGCTTGATAGAGACAACTAGGAGAGAATCTAAGGGGTTTTTCCACCTCCTTAAATCCCTAACTCAGCTTGGGATCATAGTATCCTCTCCCACCAGTTTGAATACATTGGAATCCGAGTAATTACTAGTCAAAGTGAAGCTCAAGAGGGACAAGATCCACCATTTTTTAGATCAATCAATGAATCACTCCTACTCTCAAGCGAGTTTCTATTAGCTTCCCTTTTGTATAAAAAAAAGAGAATAAGACGTCATTAGCATTAAATGTTTTTGTTCAACTAGGTGTAAGTATTGAGCTTCAAGCTTGATATTGTTACTTTGTACTTTTATGTGATGCATGAGACCCACTTTTTCATATAATGAGAAATTGGATTTTTAGCTGCATCTGAGTTAGTTTCAGAGGGTTCAAACCCTTTGGTTTGGGCCCAACCCAAAGGCTTCGGTCCCTCTTCTTGTACTTATGTTTCTTCCTGATTCGAAGAATTTCATAGTTTCTTCCATTTCAATAGAGGTTAATCTATAAAAATGTATGGTTGCATCCTCCACATCACCTTTCTTGTGGGAGAATGAGTGTAATGATTCACAACCACAATCCAAAAATGTTGGGTTTATGATTTCTTGGAAATAGATTAGTGTTAGTTGTCCTATTTCACATTTTCTTTCAAAATCTTAGAAGTCAATTTCATGATTATATCAATGTTATCTCATCTTTTTCATCATAGATTATCTCGTTTTGTTAATGATAGATGGATGTATCCATGTGATTGATTGTAGGTTTGTGTTGATATGCTCGGAAGACCACCCTTACCATTTCCATTTTGAGATCTGATCCAAATTGGATCATAATATTATTTTTCATCCATCTTGATGCATTTGGAGTGGAAAAAGTTGAGGAATCAGCTCATGGGACCATTTTTACCGGTGGGACCCAGTTTGGAAAAACAGGGTTTGAAACCTTCTCAGAACATTTTGAGCCATGAAACAATGTTTTCTTAGGCTAAATATATTCCTATTTAGCGCAACAACTTTCATGTTATTCTACACAGGCAGATCTTTCCAGAAGGCATAAGAATCACGTCAATCAAAGTCTATATGCAAACGTTATGCCACTCAGAATTTGACCTTCCTGTTTTCACACCTATAGTTCGGGAGGATGCTTCCTCATCCCCCATTATTCATGGAAAAGGGTATAGCCACATTTTTGTGATGTAGAAGACTCTACAAGTGTGCAATTTGTAACTCTAGTTAAGTGTTAATGTAGTAAAACATAACCACTAGTACGCTATTGGGTTGTGTTATAATCAGACGAGTAGGAGGAAGAGGGAGCCATATTTCCGCAAAGAGAAAGAGATCAATGTGGCATCACCTTCCAGCTGGGTTTTCTCCCGAAAGGGTTTCCCAAAGGGAATATATTTTGTATTGTGTGTATGTGATTTTATTTTGTCGTTCTCTACTTTTATTCTTTATTTACTTTTACATGCATGTAGTAATTACTATTAATTTGACAAATCTAGAACTTAAATAAAACTATAATAGTGTAGAATCTTAGATTTTTAATATAATATTATCATATTTGTTGTGATCAACTATACAGTGGAATATCCATGATATTTTATGGATCAACATCCTTCATCTCCTCTTTTCTCCTTCAACTTTGGTCTCAAAATTTTGTTTCATAAGTCATTTTGTGTAGTATACAGTGAACACTCATCCTCGTGCAAGGAAAACCTATGAGAGTTGTTGAATTTATCTAGGGGCTCAACGCACCCTACCTTAATTTTATTCAACCTCCATCAACCTCTCCATACCCTCAAGTAATCACTTTGACCCTCAAAACCCACTCAGAATCCCTCTTGTAGCATTATAGGCCCTCGTGTAACAACCACCTATAGAAAGCCTATAACACCACTTTCCATCATTAGTTTTGATCCTCACTGCAAATTTGACCTGGTGAAGGTGTATAATGAGCCTCAGTTGTTATTCTATGATTAGGGGAAGCTCCTAGGACACTTTATCTATTCCCTTCCTTCACTACAAAATAAAATATAATTTTCTTTATCAAAAGTATGATGCAAGTAGGGTACTATTTTTCAAGCAAGTCTGAACTAGGTAGATGATACATGCAATTGTGATTGGTAGTTTCATGAATTATGAAATATAAAACATCTTCCTTTCTACAAGTAGATTTTTTAGTTTGATGTCTTTTGTATGATAATATAGCTTTCTTTGTGGAAGTAGATTAGCACTAGTCATTTCATGAATTGATTGATTAGTATCTAAAAGTTGAGTCATTGGAATTTCCACTTTCATAGCTATAATTAGCTTTCAATTGTACCCTCATCAACAAGATTTCAATTTAATTCAGTAGGAGGAATGGTCTCTGAGCACTTTTGATCTAATTTCATGATTCAGGGTGGCACAAGTGGAATATAATCTACTGTGCATATAACATTGTCACCTCTAAGTTTGTACAAACCTCAGGTTGATAATTTGAGTTGAGGAGCCCTTGGAAGTTAAAGCATCCTTGGTGAAATACCAAGGCTCATCAATTACAACTCATTTTCTAGAGTTTCCATCAAATTTGATAAAAACTTTCTTAGTATAGAGGGTGTGAGAGCCCCAAAAATATCTTCTCTTTTAATAGTTTCTATGCATCCTGTTACACAGTAATTTGTCACCGTCCCTGTTACCCCTTCTCCCGCACATTGGAGGACTTATTCCGGGACCTGTGAGAAGTGACATGACCTGGAAACACTCACATTGTATCCCCTTGAGTATGTACTTCATATGCCCTGAACACCTTCCTCAAAATACCCATAAAAATAGCCCTTCTTCCATTGGCGCGGTTCCACTGTGTATCAGTCGCGGCAATGGGGGAAATCCTCCAAAGAGGGCATGCTAGCTGGCACTCTGTCTCAAAGTCACACTCACACCAGCTCATTTGGGTAAAGTTTTTAACAAACAGACTTACGAAGGTTCTTCCTAACCTATTCATGAACTGATTTCATCTTGAGCTAGTTCAGTTGGGCTTCGAATCTCCATAGAAGGGAAGTAGTTCTCCACCTCTCGTGGAAGCTTCTTAGTGATAAAGCCAATCCCATGAATCTTGTGGATGGCCCTAACTCCTTCTCCTCTATCTATAAAAGCTTTTCCTTTTGCCTTTGACAAGTTAGAGTCTCCAAGTTCCAAATTCCAAGTCTCAAAGTCTGAGAATTGCTAAGTTCATGCTACAGAAGCCTTCTTCATTCCCATGAAGCTAAATCTAAAGTGAGGAGATTGTTGTCCAAGTAACCAAGGAGAGAGAGGCTTGTTCCCCATTCCCAACAAGCTTTGCAAGGCTTGTGTTGCTGATCACCCAGCCAAAGGAGGATTTGATGTCAGAACTATGGTTGTATTCTTCTTTGTTGTTTATCAATAATAGACTACTATCATTATGGTTCCACTCTTATTGTCTTTTGTAATGATGATTGAGTTATATGCTTTCTAACTGATATATAGTTGCATCTATTGGATTTTATGCTTCTATTTGTGTCGTTCTTTGCATGTGCAGGTGTCCGTTCACGAGGATCGTGGGGATTGTGACCATCCAGAGCAAAGAAATGGGAGCGACGACTCTTCTACAAGTACTAGCGTTGCAATCCAGGTAGGCCCTCATCATCGATCTTTGATTTGAAATTAGGAACCTGCGTGTTAGTGTTGTTTGATTGTTTCTAGACCCCATTTGGGCTAGTAGGGATCGCTTCTGTCCACAGAGGGTATTTACCTCCACAACAATTTGGCGACTCCTCTAGGGACTTGGCTTTTTACCTTGTTGTTTGTTTTGTCTTGTTGTTTGATTTGTAAACTTTAGACGGAGTCTGAAGTACGGCTAGATAGCCTTCGAAATGCTATTGCTCCGCATTAGCAAATTAGATCAACACCACTTCAGTCCATCTCCGGTTTGGTTTATGAGCTGAATCACTTGGAACTTGCCTTGTTTCTTGGTAGTTTCTTGGTTTCTCCTACTTAATTAGCTTTATGGGTTGAATCCCTGTATTGCTTCTTGCCCCTTGGTGTACCTGGGTACTATTGACTTAGCTTTGGCTCGTTTGTTTTTTATTTTTACATAGCAAACTCGGCTGGCGCTGTTTTATAGTGTTACAGTCGCGCCAGTTGGTGCATGTTGCACACTGACTACCCGCGCCAATACCTGAAAGGCGCGAGTTTCCACCTGACAGTCGCGCCAGGCCTGGGAACTTTTGAAGTTTGCTTTGCTGTGAGCCCTATGAGCTTAGTTTTTGTTCTGGGTACCCTTTTTAGACTACTTGAGTGTGTTGGAGTGTGATTTGACTGGCTTTGATATTTACCCTTTGGGTGTTTTCTTTTTTCTATCGATTTCACATTTCTAGCCCTCGGGCATCTAGTGGCTATGTGTGTCGAGCCTTCCTCAGGTGTTTTGATCTTCCAGTGGTCCAGTCGATTCTTTCATTACTCCCTTCCACTTGTCTAGTGGTTGTAAATCATTTTGTTGCATTATTTGGGTGACTTGCTTTGTCTTCACTTGAATTCTGCTTCATCTCACTTTGAGCCTAGATTACACGGCTCATTGGTGTCTTTGGGATCTTTCTTGTTCTTTGGAGTTTTGATTTGTGGTTTAGGGAACTGAATGTGCTTGTATTGAATAGAATTTGTTTGTCATCGTTTCTCAAATTTTGTCTAATGCACTTTGCCATCAACAAAAGAAAAAATCTCTTTTGCTTTGTATTAGTTAATGAGAATTAGAACTTTTCATTTTGATTAGTGATTAGTGATCTTAAAGAAGAGTTTGTTAATTTCCATTAGCTGCATCAGGGAATTTCTTTGTTGTTTTGTGATCATTTCGTTTGCGTGAAAGCTCTCAAACCCTCTCGTAACTAGCATTCATCGAATGAAATGACATATTTTGGCATATAATTTGCATTTAGGGAATTTTGAGATATCACATACGGTAAGGCCTGAAAACTGAAACATAATCCAAGATCAACTTTAAAATGAACTGAATGAATCTAACAACGCATTGGAACATAACGCACACATTCAGAGGTCTAGGCTAGAGACATGCTCCGGCGTCATTAAACCTAGTCACTTTTGTTTCACTCAAGGTTGGGTGATTCCTCCTTCTGTGACTCAATAGTGGTCTAGCACGGATTTGAGCTCCCATGTACCGTCGAATATATTGGGAGACCCCACTAGGTTATCATCCTTTTATCCATAGGAAGTCGTGTCTTCCGCCTTACAAGCCGTAATGCACCGAACACAGCATTCGGGAAGATTGACTACCGTACGGAAAGTCCTTGGTTTTCACATGATTACCAAGGTGTATATGCAGTTTTGCAGATTTGTTTGGTAAACCTTTTTGCCTAGTTTCTCTAGAGTAGTCACTTTCGTTCCTTTTCGGACTCCCTAAAAGAGAAGGTCCATCTGAGCACTTGTCACTTCGGGCTCATTAAAAATTCAAAGGCGACTAGAGTCATCTTTTTGTCCTTTTCTCGACTCTTAAAAAATGAAAAGGTCAAGTTATGTCCTTGCGTATTAAAATTTATTCGGCCATGATTCACATTTACCCGGTTAGATCTTGTTTGCGTTAGTTTGAGTAGGGTTCTTTCTC
Source organism: Pinus tabuliformis (assembly GCA_031772625.1). NCBI lineage: Eukaryota > Viridiplantae > Streptophyta > Pinopsida > Pinales > Pinaceae > Pinus > Pinus tabuliformis. The sequence continues at coordinate 641,903,270 of CM062816.1, read as the reverse complement.
GTTTGTGATAGAAACTTTTCCAGAGTTTACCAACCCAGGCATCCCCTCTGATGGGAATCCTGGTCATTTCCCTCCTCTTGGAAATGTTGGTGCTCCTTACATGGCAACGTTGTCCCTTCCTGGATTAACTGTTGGGTTGCCTTTTTGGTTGTTCTCAACCTCTCTGGTCTGTACTGTCTCAACTGCTGGTCAATCAGTTCCTCCACCCGAACAACATCATTTTGATTCTAAGGTGGACCTCTCCCCTTCTTCACCTGTTTCTGCATCCTCATCTTCTACTTCGCCTGGTGAAAGTCTGGATTCAAGTAACTAGGTGGATAAAACGAAGAGGAAGAAGAGGAAGAAGAAGAAGTCTCCTAGGCGAGAGCTTAAAAGTACAACTCAAGTCAAGCCACCTTCTGCTCCTCCGCAGAGGGTCAAATTTCCTTGTAGATTGTGCAAGGATGACCACCTTCTTCGTGATTGTCTTGGCATTCCCAGGATCCTTGAAGTATGGTCTCAAAATCCGGCTCATCCGTCGTCATGTTATAAAGCTCCTGGCGATGCCACCCTGTCAACTGACAACATTCAGAAGAAAGGGAAGATTCAAATCCCCTGTAGACTATGTGAAGGCAATCATCCCCTTCACCTTTGTCCGCTCATGGATAAATCTTTCGCTGCTTTGGAAAGTCTTACAGCTTCTTCACCCCAACTTCTTGTTGGTTATTAGAGGCTCTCTTTTGATCCCCTCCTTGTGGACAAAGAGATCGACTTAGATTCTTCTCTAGTCTATCCTCCTCCTTCCGAACCTGGCTGTGCCAAGCCTGCTCCAGACCAACCATTGGTCGGAGAGAGTATCGACTTGGGTTCACAACCTGTTGATTACTCTGTTCCGGAGGAGCATCATGATTCTACTGTTCATGTTCTTCTTGTCTCGTCAGATTCTCCTGAATCTGAGAACAACCCTCCTATCCTCGCTAATCAAGAGGGTCCTTCTTCGTCTCTTGTAGCACAGGGGGGCAATCATACGATTCCCCCACCAAGTAGTTTGGTCGTTTCCTTCGACTGGAGTCATTTAACTACATTCCGCCTTCCATCCCATGTTCCTTTCCAGATTACAGTACATGCCTATGGTAAGGTAGTACCTGGCACTGTCTTGGATGAGGGTGCATCTGTCAGTCTCATGCCTTTCACTACTTGGCAAGCTTTGGGCTCCCCACAGCTTGTGCTAGTCGCACATAATCTGTTGGCGTTTGACGGAGGAACCAGTCAACCATTAGGGATCTTCCCAAATTTTCCTGTTACTTTGGGAGGCAAAACCGTCTATATAGACATACTGGTTACCCAAGGTGCTCCAGATTTCAGTCTTCTCCTTGGCCGTGACTATGCTTATGCCATGGGGGCCCTTGTCTCTTCACTTTTCCGTGTGGTTTGTTTTCCACACGACGAAAGAATAGTGACTATTGATCAATTATCGTTCTTTAGTCCCCCGGTGCCTCCTGCGCAGTTGCCATCCCCTACTGGTTTTCATCCACCAGTTGTATCTGCCCCACCGTAGATCAACTACTTGGCAACTTATCCCATTCCTGTATCCAGTGATACAACTGTCGTCCGTAGTGTCCTAGGGGCATTAGGTTCTGACATCTGAGATGTTGTCCTTCCACTGGGTGTGGCACTCTTGGAAGCCCCAAGTTCCTGTTCATTATGATGAAGTTTGTGCGGAGCATAGTTCCTTTCTTGTGTCAAGCTCCTTGAAAAATGAAACTAGGTTGTGCGAAGCATAGTTCCTTTCCTATGTCAAGCTCCTTAAAAAATGAAACTAGGTCTGGTCGAAGCATAGTTCCTTTCATACGTCAATCTCCTTAAAAAATGAAACTAGGTTCGATCGGAGCATAGTTCGTGTTCCTATGTCAAGCTCCTTAAAAAATGAAACTGGGTCCGTCACAGCATGGTTCGCTTTCCTATGTCAAGCTCCTTAAAAAATGAAACTGGGTCTGGTCGAGCATAGTTCCTAATCTTGTGTCAAGCTCGTTAAAAAATGAAACAAGGGTTACGAGGATAGTTTTGATCTTATGTCGACCTCGTTAAAAAATGAAGTAAGGGTTATGAGGATAGTTCTTTTCCTATGTCAACCTCATTAAAAAATGAAACAACTCCCCTTTTTCCAAATCGATTCTTTGATTAAGATCTTGTAAAATCCAAGTCGGGTCTTTCCAAGATCTCGAAAGTGAACCTTCATTCCATCCACTTTGTTGAATGTAATGAAGCTTGGGGGGCATGTACCTCATTTTGCGTCATTATGCTGGGGGCATGCAAACTCATAACAAGCATAGTTTTTCGTTTCAAGCTTGTGTAAACATGAAACCGAATCCAAGCAAAGTTCTCCATGGTTCAAGCTTGTGTAAAAATGAACCCATACCCATTTTACATCTCGTGATTGCTGTCTTTATCTGCTAAATTCTGCTAGATGAGCCTTGGTTGTTTCATTCCATCGCCACCATCTCTTTGGCCGATCATATGCTTTCACTTGGTTGTTTTACCTTTCGTGAGGAACCACAACGATGAGTGGTTTTATTAGCCAGCCTCTTGACCATTACATGTTTTTAGCAGTTCCACCATTGCCGAAACCAGTTGCTGCCCTTTATACCACTCATTCCTCTAGGACGAGTCGCCTTTAATCTCTTTTCTAACTCGTAAAATATGAAAAGATTGCCGAGTTTTTTTCCCTTTTTGACTCGTTAAAGAGAATAAAAATGGAGGTCTACTTTTAGCTCTTTTCTGACCGTCTAAATATGAAAAGATTGCCGATTTATTCCTCTCAACTCATTAAATGTGAATGAGAGGCGGTCGTCTTTAAACTCTTTTCCGACCGTGTAAAGATGAAAAGATCGTCGAACCCTTGTCATTTCAGGTTTGTTAATGGTTACTAAGCGACGTGGCTTCGATCACTTTTTTACTTTTTCAGGTCGAAATCACTACTTATGAAAAGTACTCCTCGATCGTAATGATCGGGCGGTTCTTTCGATCATTGTTTTATACATTTTCGGGCTCGAGAGACACAATTTTACGAAAAAGGACACCCCTAGAGTTTCCTTTTCTACTGTCTTTTCAAATTCTCTAAACATGAAAAGACGCTGAGTTCTTCCTTTGTCAGACTCGTTAAAACTTGATGACATCGGATTTTGTCGAAATGACACTTTATAAGCATATGCTATCCCTGTCAAGCTTGTTGATAAAAATAACTGGGGTACTCGCCAGAAATGGTGGGAAAAATGGAACCACAATTATTGTCGTGTCGGCAGTATGTCACTCTTGAACATGGCACTTGTCTACATTCGTGTCTGGGTGGGGACATCTCATCTTGTTTTTACACTTGCCTCGGTGGGTTTGGGTTATCCTGTTTGACCTCTCACCTTCTCATTACCTCGTCACCATGACCCTTGATCATTTGATTTCAAATACTGCCAATTCCACTGTCGTGCCGCCAATATGTTCAAGAGAAGTTGACCTCTGCAGAATACTCAGCCTCGCTCTGATACCTCACAGAAAACATCTTATCCTTCTCTGTCTCGTGTCGATGATGTGGGAAACATTATGGCCCACCTTCGATCAAGGTCACTTCCTGTCGACTTCAGCTCATTATCCAGGAAGTTGACCTAGAGACTCCTTTCAGGTGCCTTGGACCCTGCATGCCTGAATGGCAGGTTCTTCGCGTTCGACGCGAGGTTTTCATCATTGGCCTCTGATCGAATGATTCTATGGGTGTTTGACACCGACTCACTGATTCGCACGCCGTAGATTGTACCTATAGTACCTTGAGGACCATTGTAATTATTGGTGGTACCTCTCGCGTCTGTTAACAGTTTTCATCATTGACTGGTAATCAAACGATGTTCTTGCATGTTCGACTTCGACTCCCATATTCGCATGCTTGAACTTGTACTTTGTTCGGGTCAAGATGGAGTGCAAGACCCTGGATTTTGTCTGTTGAGATCGAGGTTGCAATTTTGTGGATTGTTATGATCATTACATGACTCATTCACTGGATGGCTGCAACCATGTCTGAGTCTACTTATCGATCCTTACTGGATGGCTGTGCCTATATCTTGGATCTGGATTTTTATGTACTCTGTTATGGATGGCTGCACCCATACCACGTACGTCATGTACTTGAGATATCAGTTGTACTTCTTCATGCAGGTTCTCTGGCGGCAGTGTTTTCAGTTGGCCATGTTCTTGTAAAGCATTTCACCCCTCTCTCTCTCGGGATTCATGCTTTAGGGGGCATCTGTTACACAGTAATTTGTCACCGTCCCTATTACCCCTTCTCCTGCGCATTGGAGGACTTATTCCGGGACCTGTGAGAAGTGACATGACCTAGAAACACTCGCATTGTATCCCCTTGAGTATGTACTTCATATGCCCTGAAGACACGTTCTGCAAAATACCCATAAAAATAGCCCTTTTTCCATTTGTGCGGTTCCACTGTCTATCACTCGCACCAATGGGGGAAATCCTCCAAAGAGGTTGCGCCAGCTGGCGCTTTTTCTTAGAGTCGCACTCACGCTAGCCTAGTTGGGTAAAGTTTTTAACAAACAAACTTACGAAGGTTCTTCCTAACATATTCATGAACTGATTCCATCTTGAGTTAGTTCAGTTGGGCTTCGAATCTCCATAGAAGGGAAGTAGTTCTCCACCTCTCATGGAAGCTTCTTAGTGATAAAGCCAATCCCATGAATCTTGTGGATGGCCCTAACTCCTTCTCCTCTATCTATAAAAGCTTGTCCTTTTGCCTTTGACAAGTTAGAGTCTCCAAGTTCCAAATTCTAAGTCTCAAAGTCTGGGAATTGCTAAGTTCATGCTACAAGAAGCCTTCTTCATTCCCATGAAGCTAAATCTAAAGTGATAAGATTCTTCTCCAAGTAACCAAGGAGAGAGAGGCTTGTTCCCCATTCCCAACAAGCTTTGCAAGGCATGTGTTGCTGATCACCCAGCCAAAGGAGGATTTGACGTCAGAACTATGGTTGTATTCTTCTTTGTTGTTTATCAATAGTAGACGACTATCATTATGGTTCCACTCTTATTGTCTTTTGTAATGATGATTGAGTTATATCCTTATTGACTGATATATAGTTGCATCTATTGGATTTTATGCTTGTAGTTGTGTCGTTCTTTGCATGTGCAGGTGTCCATTCACGAGGATCGTGGGGATTGTGACCAGCCAGAGCAAAGAAACGGGAGTGACGACTCTTCTACAAGTACTAGCGTTGGAATCCAGGTAGGCCCTCATCATCGGTCTTTGATTTGCAATTAGAAACCTGCGTATTAGCATTGTTTGATTGTTGCTAGACCCCATTTGGGCTAGTAGGGATCGCTTCTATCCGCAGAGGGGATTTACCTCCACAACACATCCTCCTCTAAAAAAGTGATTTAACTCATCCATCATTTTACTAAGATCATACATCTAGGGGACTATCCTAGGGATTATATAAGAAAATAAAATTGGTCTTCTACCTAACAACGACCATGGATACTCAGTTATTGGCAAGACTTCTAGTAATGGTGAAATTCTCCATTCATGTATGTCATTCCGTTCGATAGCTTTACCTAGAATTAGGCACAATTCCTTTAAATTCCTCTTGATGTATTTCCATTTATTTCTTGGGGTGTAACTAATACTTGTACTAAATGGAGGACTTGGAGAGGCAGGGAGAATTCCATCGGTAAGCATATCCAATGTGAGAAAACCACCTATAAAATTAGGATGTAGGTACATGGTGGACAAAAATATAAAAGATCTATAGGGAAATAAAAAGCATGAGAAGGTGAGGAGACAAAGATAAGGACCTCTAGAATGGATATTAGAGAATGTGAACCTGTAAGGGATATGGATGTTAAATAGGGAAAATAGATGTTAAGTGAGACAAAATGCAAGGAGGGGTCCATGTTGAAGGGAGTGGTAGTATTTAAGAGAGAATTTGGCTTATCAACCAAAACCTACATGATTGTCCCCTTGGGAAAAAACTCCAAATTTAGAATATCAAATGCAACTATAGATGTTAGGTTCTCTATACGATTTTTGGAGGGGGAATGTACATGCATTATTAGAGAAGTATGAGGTGACCTCCAAATTTGAATCCCCTTGGGGGGGTCAACTTAATAATCACCTACGCCCTCAAACATAACACAAGTTTCAATATGTGATGGTTTAAAACTTGAGATATAGAAGAAAAATGGTGTAATCTTTTCGACCCTTTGGCCCTAAAACCCCCATCATATCAAAAACCCTTTAGCTTGAAAAAAAATCATTTAGATTTCGTCTTTGATTGATATATAGTTATAAGGAAATTTGTAACTATTTTCTTTTTGGAGACTCTTACTAATTAACTAAATGGATTTTTTTGGGAATCTTGAAACATGGTTTCGAGCAATATTGTGATTTATTTTTACTTGAAGTGCACTTTGAATGCATAAATCGATTTACTGCATTAAAAATCCCCTCAAACACTTTCCATGTTAAACAACATAAACATATGATTCTTAAGTATATCTATTGGATTTTGGGTATAATTGAATAGAAAATGTGCCTTCAAATGGGCCACTTCATTTATTTATTACACTATACATATTTTATTAGTGTTTTCTAATTAATTGATGAAATGGTTTTTTTTACGCAATATGGAAATAAAATTTCAAGCAACATAGTTATTTCTTGTTGTTTAAAATGCAATATTGAATGTATAAACGGATTCTTCAATACCGTAAAAAATTCATGAGGTACTCCAAATTTACAAATTATATATTCTAAACTTATGATTCTTAAAAACCTCTACTATATTGTGGGTAAAATTAACAAGAAAAAATGCTCAAGAAATTACCATTTACTTTACTAGCTAGACTACATATATCTATTCATTATAATTTTACTAATTTATATGTAGTTATTTAAAATATAATGGTCTCTTTAATCACAAACAAACAAATAATAATTATAATTTAATCAAATGTTTTATAGATGAAAACAAATATTAATATAAGAGAAAAAATAATATTATTTTGTTATTTCAAAATTTATTATTTTATATAAATAAATTATTTAAAACATAATAACTTAGATATTTAAACAATTGTAGTCCAATTTAGCAACAGAATGGTCTTCTTCAACGGAATTCAATAATACAATTTTTAGTAAAATATTAATTTTTTTATTTTATTTAAAATATATATGAATGTATAAATTGATTCAACAATTAATTCCACACATGAAAATATTTTGAAACACTCAAATTCTAAAGATTAAAATACATAAACTCTCGGTTAAAAAAAAAAACTCTCTTAACTTTTAATTGAAATTAATTAGAAAAAATACAGTAGAAAAAAATCATTTAACTTATTAATTAAATAAAATATTAAACTAAAGATCTTAAGAATACTAAAAAAAAAATAACGATTAAACTTATCAACTTTTAGACATCATTTATATAGCCTATTCATTCATTACTATTTATGAAAAATTTAATATATAACCATTAATTATTTTGAATAAATTATTAAAATAATTTATATTTATAAATTATTTTATTTATTATAAAAATTAATATATTATTATTTATTATTAATAAATTATTTAAATATAGTTGCTTTCCTTCAGCATCGACAGATACATGAGGCGATCGCCACTTCACAGAAACTGCTTCACACTCTCAAGACAAAGGAACAGAAGGGCATGATCCTAAAGGTGGACCTCTCTAAGGCATTTGATAGAGCAAATTGGCTCTATGTCAGGTTAATACTATCTCACCTAGGCTTCCCACTTGCTTACATCAAATGGATAATGAGCTGCATAAAGGATGTATCCTACAGTGTCCTACTCAACGGGGAAGCTACTCCTTTTTTCCTATCAGAAAGGGGGCCCAGGCAGGGCTTCCCCCTCTCTCATCTACTCTTTTTACTTATTATGGAAGGACTAAGCAGATCCATCACTGCATCCCGGGACATAAATCAGTTGGTTGGCATAAAGATTTTGGAGAATTTTGTTTTGACCCACCTATTGTTCATTGATGATGTCTTGATATTCTTAAATGGTAGCATCGGCGATTCCTCTATACTGCATAATATTTTCAAGCTCTTTCAACAGGCAACGGGGATGATGGTTAACAAAGGTAAATCCACCATTACCATTATCAGTTGCTCTCAGCATGAGTCCATATATACTACCCAGCGGTTACCTTTCTCTGTACTCAATTTGGATGACAAGCTTAAATATCTGGGCTTCCGATTAAAGCCTCTCGGATGCAGGATTGCAGACTAGATGTGGCTTTTCGCAAAGGTGGAAAAACGCTTAAAGATCTGGTATCACAAATACCTTTCTCGAGCCGGTAGATTAATCCTTATTAAGGTAGTTATTGAGGCCACCACGGTGTTCTGGATGACCCTTGCATGGATTCCAAAAGGAATTTTGAACAGGCTCCAAAATATTTGCTGCAGATTTTTATGGAAGGGTAATCAACTTGGGAAAATTTTTGCCTGGGTCAAATGGGACCGTATTGCTATTCCAAAACGATGGGGAGGATGGGGCATAAAAAGACTTGAGCTTTTTTCGAAAGCCTTGGCTGCTAAGCTGGGCTGGAAGCTCATTACCTCTAATAGTCTCTCGACTCGGGTAGCCCACGCAAAATACATTTGGCCTTTAAATGTGGTGGATTGGTTTAGACAGACTCACCCCCTGACTATTAATATCTCCAACATATGGAAGGCAATGATGAATGCACTCCCCCTGCTGCGACAAGGAATTACCTGGAGAATAAAGGAAGGTAACGCAGTTCGTATTGGCACGGACCCATGGGTGGGATGTGGGAATGCACACAGGTTGCCAGCCGAATTAATTAGATTCCTAAATCACAGGGGCATTATCTACATCAAGCATATTGGCGACCGCAATAATTCTACAGTCCTTCATCAGGCATGGAAATCCGCTCATGCATTAGACATACCTGAACATTGGAGACTAGATTGGCAACTTTACATAGAAGCCCTCACACAGGCCCATATCCATCTAACAGAGGATCCTGATGAAATTATTTGGGCTTTTGCTAAGAATGGAACTTATACCCCAAAAGAAGGATACATCAGGCTCATGGATCCCCATAAACCACAGTCTATTGACCCGAACTGGAGAACCTTCTGGAAGCTCAAGGCCGCCCCTCGCACCCGCCTGTGGAACATACTATTTGATAAGATCCCTACTGGTGCCAATCTGATGAAGAGATCCTTCCATGGACCTTATCGATGCCATCTTTGTCGACTTGATGAAGAAAACACTGAACATCTCTTCCTGAACTGCCCGTCCACTAAGGAGTTTTGGAACGGTATTTCTGCTCACTACCCTACCCTGAACCCCTGGCATGGCAACAACATCCAAGAGGCTTGGAATACCTGGTGCCTAGCCCATAAAGGAAAAGCCAGGAACATGCCTCTCCTTGTTTGCTGGGCCATTTGGATAGCCAGAAACCAGTCCATATTCAATCTCAAGGATCCTCACTGGCCTTCTATAGTTCATCACATTATCTCTGACTATGATCTCCTTCCCGAGGATGACAACATAGCCCCTCAGTGCACCATCACCCCTGAAACCATAGATAAATCTAAACCATGGGCATATTTTGATGGTTCTGCTCAGGAAGCAGGATGTGGTGGGGGAGCCATACTATACCTGAATGATACCCACTGGTTTAAAATTCAAATAAACTTGGGGACGGGCACCAACAACTTTGTCGAACTCTGCTCTGCAAAACATCTCATTTACTTTGCATTAACTCATCATTGCAGACATCTTCAATTATTTGGTGATTCAAAAATTGTATGTAATTGGCTCAACAATGCATCACACTGCAATGCATATACACTAAGGCATATACTAGGGGAAGCTCGTAGAATGATAGACATATTTGACTCTTTTGTCTGTCGACATATCTACAGGGAACAAAACTCGGAGGCTGATCAACTTTCTAAAGAGGCAGCGCATCTACAGGATAGTGTCTAGTTGATCCAGGAGGAGATCGATGGTACTCACCATCAATATTACCACAGACCGTTCGTAGAACATGGACAAATTGGGCTTTAAGCCCATGATTTTGTAGATCTCAATGTAAAAATCATGTTTATTTTCTCATATCTATTATACGGCTGTAGATACAACAGTTTTGGTATTGGCATATATAATACTCTCTCTGCGCAGAGAAGATATAATTTTAGAACCTTTTTCCCTCCTTCTGTTGAGGGTAGTTTTGATACAACATAGATATTACAGACTCCCTGCGTGGAGGATCAGTGTTTTAGCAGTAAAGTTTCATCTAGACAGTTATACATGTATCCTGATAGGAAAGTAAGCCTCCATATGCATATGCCTTGGCATCTACAAAATGTAATTTCTTATATAATTAATAGAAATTACGACTTTTTCTGTGGGAAATTTTTTTTATTTAAATATAGCTATAATTTATTGAGTAATTAAATTAAAAAAATTTCAGTAATTTTTAAATCTCAAAAACCACTAATCTTTAATATCAATATTATATTAGTATTCAAAATCCATGTTCCCAATGCCCTCCCAAGTCCAACGAGACTAATTATTTTATGTCAAATTATATTTTATTTTATTTTATTTAAAATATATTTTTATTAGATAAATGGATTCTATGTCTTAGAAAATTTTGAGATGTTTCGATTGTTGAATTTTGAGAGGTTTAGATTGTTGAAATTTTATAGATTAATTCAACAATTTTTTACATGATGGATAAATTCCATGAAAAATATGTTTGAAAAACTTTTAAAATACAAAGATTTTAATACATAAAACAATTAAACTACAATATTATAATGGTCTATACCTTTACATTAATGAAATTTAAGCTTCCATTCCTTAAACATATAGAAATCTCTCCATATATAAAATATCATGAATATGTTATCAAAATAGTATGGACATTTACTTTTCAAACATCTCACACACATATGTATGGTTAGGTAATGTGAGTTTAGAGACATGAGTAACTAAGTTAGTGGCCATTTAAACTCTAGCCCTTAGCATGACTATTTTTTGTTAACAAAATTGATCATTTCATCATAGAAACACCACACCTTGTCATTGTATATTCTAATCTTCCTAGACTTATAAATAATTTTATATTTTAAATAAAAAATTATAAATCTCTAAAATTAAAATTTTATTTTTTATAATTTATATTTAAAAATATTATTAATAATTAAAATTCTTAATATGTAAATAATAAAAATTTATTGATGATAGAAATTTTTAGATTATATTTTAAGTCTTATTATTCCTCTTTATTAATTGATAAAAAAAATTAAAAATTTATTTTTTAACTTTGAAATCAACTTTTAATTCTCTATTTGCAATGCCCTCCTAAAATATGTTTTTACATTTTATTACCATGCCTCAACAGAATTTGAAAAATCTCTCTATTAGCTCTCAATTATAATTTTATCATTACTTTTATCATAAACATTGTAGTAAGTAAACATAGATAATATAGTTTTAAATATATAAATAACAATTCTAGTTTATTAATTATTATTTGAATATTAATAATAGAGAATATATATATATATATATATATATATATATATATATATATTTTTTTTTTTTTTTTTTTCTAAGTAAAGACTAATTCTATTAAGAAAAGAGGAAAATATAGTTACAAAGAGGCAAAGGCCTCAGCCCACAGCATAAGAGTGTTGTACCTGAGACACTGAGCCTGAGCTAACCCAAACTTTGGGAAAAAGACACTTACAATATGATAGAAACCTGCCAACTAAGCTTGGCATATACTGATAATATATGGAGCTGAGAAGAGGATAATCTTTTTGAGGTTTCAAACAAACCCAGCCTATCAAAAAAGTCATATACTTCTGGGTTACAAAAAAACAGGACCAACTTGCATGACCACCAAAACAGAGACTGAATAACAAAAACTAAGAGGGGCTGAACCTAACCCATGACCTCCAGGAAGAGACATAGTAGAGAGGTGAGCGACCACTTAACATTACTGCTCCATCTGTTCCTCGATGATGGGGCACTCATAATCGAACCAATTGACACCATCCCGCTCCATGTCTCCCAAGCAACTACCACCTGGAGGAACCAGCAAGGGATTGATGCCACTGGAGCTCGGAGCAAACGCCATTGAAACATAACACGATGGCTTATCATTCTTTGTCTAACCATGGTGAGGCCACCAGGAGAGCATAGAATTGTCTAGACCGAAAGGAGAATTCCGCGAAACAAAGAGCGCATCAGGAATCTGAAAGAGGCTTAAGGAACAAGACTCAATGTGGAAGGAGGGACCCCCAACAAAAGTATGAAGAATCGCCCAGCGTCTGAGCAGAATTCCGGAAATCGAAGATCTGCAGGGGAGATCAGCAGGAGGTCTGCAACAGAGATGAACCGGAGCACAAACAGTGAGATTGAAATCCAAAATTTCCCTGAATAAAACCTTACAAACTTCATCTTGGTGAATGTGAACAGTAAAATCCATCTTCCATCGAATCTGCCTTCGTATCTGATTGCCCTTGAATTGCTTCATCTTAAGCCAGGTGACGTTGTGGGAGGATGCGCTGGCTGGCAGGTGGTAGAGCCGAGTGCCGTCTCGCATTAAGTTCCTCATTAATAACTTCGTGAATCACCCGCATCTGGGTGGTTTTCTCCTCCCTGCTTTAGATCATTCTTCACCAAATTATTGAACTCCATTAGTTGGGCTTCTGGGACTGAGCTAGATAATGGACCTGAGCAAAGTTCCAGTTCACAGTTAACCCCAATGTTTGCCAATAGGTCTGCCACTTTATTTCCATTCCTTCGGATGTGCTTGAAGGTTACTGCTCTATGAGATGAGAGCCAATCATCAATAAGCTCGAGCCTTTTTTCCAATGTCCATATACTGCTAACTTTTTCTGATGGGGCGCCTTGCATGATTTTGGAAATCATATGTATGATGAGTTGTGAGTCACCCTTTATGATAAGCGGAAAGAATCCATTAGTGTGAGCAAGAATAAGTCCTTGCCAAAGACCTTCCAGCTCCGCCGAATTATTGGAGTCCCATCCTCTTGTACCAAAGAAAGTATGAAGCGGAAGGCCTCTGCAATCTCTGAAGATTCCTCCGAACCCCGCATCCCCTGGGTTACCTTTTGAGGCGCCATCGAAGTTGAGCTGAAACATATGCATGGGGGGGGGGGCTAATTTCCGGGAGGGAATTTGGAAGGTTTAGATGATTCTCTGGCCCTGGGTTCTTGATTCCACTGGAGGTTCTAATTATTCCAACTACTTTGTTCTTGGGGGGACGAGGGAAAGTATTCCTGATACCAGTTGTGGAGAAGAAGTGTTTCCTTGATGTTATGGCATATAGTGTTCCACAATTGTTCCAGAGGCGTAGCTTGATCATTAAAGATCCTCCTATTCCTCTCCTTCCAAATAGTCCACACAAGAAAGCCCGGAATAAATTTCCAGAGAGAATTCAAGATTGTACTTTGATAAGGATTCCTGTCCCAATTGTTGATAGTGGCTGTAATTTCCCCCTGTTTGTGGCCCTCCTTCTGACAATGAAAGCTGACTTTTTCCCAAAGCTTGCGCGCATTAGGACAGGAGAGCATAAGGTTCTTTGTGGTTTCCTCATCTTGTCTGTAGATTGGGCACATGGAGGGTCCATGATATTTCCTTTTCCTGAGATTGTCCCATGTTAGGATCCTGTTATGACTCAAGAGTCATAGAAAAGTGGAGATTTTTGGCCAGTTGTTAGAGTCCCAGACTTTGCTCCATATTGGGTTTTTGACCATGTTCTCCTTCATTATTAAATTGTAAGCTTGCTTGGTGGTGGAAGAGCCTTTTTCTTCATAACCCCATCTAAGGATGTCCTTATCAGTCGAGCATAGAATTTTCCTTTTCATTAACTCTACGGTTAGAGATTGTTGGGCCTGTTTAGATCCATTCCTTAAAATTTGATTCGCCTAGATCCATTTCCTGTAACCTTGTGAAGAAGAAGGAAGCCAAAACGAGTTAATTTTTTCATGGGCCTGAATATCCTGCTCCAGAATCTACATGTGAGTGAACAGATCCTTGATCTTGGGTTGCTGCTGCGAGGAGTCTTCCCAAAATCTTGCTGTGTTTCCGTCCTTGACTTCCCAGAAACTATGCTGCTGGATTAAATTTCTGTGCTGCTTGGCTGAGTTCCATATGAGGGATCCTGTACTGTTTTCTGATATTCTGACAAGCTCTTCTGTTGGACAATTATTAGCATATTTTGCCTTCCATAGAGAATCCCATGGGGTGAAAGATGCAGTCAGCCATCTCCACCAAATTCGAGCCCCCATAACCATGTTGCTATGATAAGGATCTGTGACGCCAGTTCCCCCAGCACTCTTAGGAAGGAAAACGGTGTCCCACTTAACAAGGGCCCATTTTCGGCCAAGCCCAGAGCTTCCCCATAAGAAGGATCGTTGCATGATCTTGATAGCTTGAAGAACCCATTTGGGGGCCACTAGGATAGAGAAGAGATAAAGCGGAAAGGATTGAAGAACAACTTTAATAAGAATTAATCTGCTTGCCATATTGAGGGTTCGGTGAGTCCAAGATGTAAGGTGAGATTCCATATTTTCTAGAAGGATCTTCCAAGCGGAGTGCTTCAAGGCCGAGACTATTAAGGGAGCTCCTAGGTAGGTTGAAGGCAAACTAGAAATAGAAAAACCAAGAATGCGAGCAATGGCTGCTTGGGTCACTGGAGGAGTGTGAAAGAAGAATAATTGAAATTTGACTTTGTTAATAGAAGCTCTAGAGGCATTCGAGAAATGCGAAAGGATCATTTTCAATTGACGAGCTTCTTGGACTGAAGGATGACCATACAACATATTTTCATCCACAAATTGCTGGTGGGTAAAGGTGGAAGAGCTATGGATTGACATACCTTTAAGGAGGTGACAATGTTGAGCATATTTAATATATCGGCCTAGAACTTCTACCATAATAACAAAAGGAAAAGGAGACAGAGGGTCTCCCTGTCTAATGCCTCGAGAGGGATGAAAGGGGGAAAAGGGAATGCCATTAATCAGAATCGAGAAGAACGATGAAGAGATAAGGCTCATGATCCACCTCACCCAGGGAGGAGCAAAGCCAAAAGCTAGAAGGACTTCTTTGATGTACTGCCAGCTTAGACTATAGAAAGCTTTAGAAAGATCAATATTCAGCAACATACCTGATTTTTTGAGATGTTTCAAGGAATGTATAATTTCATGAGTCAAGATGATTCCGTCTGTGATTTTCCTACCTTCGATGTACCCAGATTGCTCTGGAGAGATGATTAGAGGGAGTAGCAATTTGAGTCTAGAAGCTATGACTTTGGAGACAATTTTGTAAATGATGTCGCAAAGGGCAATAGGTCTGAACTTGTCCAGGGTGCTATGATGTGCTTCCTTAGGAATAAGGGCTATGAATGTGGCATTCATTCCTGGAAGCATCCATCGCATGGCTCTTGATTCCTCAACAACTTCCCAAACTTCCATTTTGATTAGGTCCCAGAAAGAATGGAAGAAATTTGAGGTAAAGCCATCTGGACCAGGCGCTTTCCCATCCTTCAACTGGTGTGTAGCAGCTTCTACTTCCAGTAGGTCAACAGGCTTGAGAAGGAGTTGGTTATGCTCCTCGGAAATAAGTTTTGGTATGTGCCTTGTAATTTTCCTTATGTCCTGAAGTCTGTCTGTGTTGGGCTCCTTGTGCACTTGCTTAAAATATTTTAGAAGCTCACTCTCAATTTCTTCATGAGACTCCACTCTTCTACCCTGCGCATTCTGGAGATGGGAGATGTTGTTGTTCATTCTGTGCTGGATTGTGGTTCTATGAAAAAATTTGGTGTTTTTCTCGCCATATTTGAGCCATCTGATTCTATATTTCTGCCTCCATAGCATTTCTTCCTTTCTTTCTCTCTCAGATATTTGTGATTCCACCAGTTTTTCTTGTTCAACTAAGTCCTCTGATCGACCTTCGAGTATGATTTTTTTTGCAGCTGTTTCATACTCTTTTCCAGATCATTTTGAGCCTTGAATATATTACCAAAGGAGTTATGATTCCAATGTTTTATTTTTCTTTTGAGATTCTTGAGTTTTTGCTGAAATTGAAGCATTTTTGTGCCTATAGAAGAGGACAAATTGTTCCATTCTGTTTTAACCAGGTTGTGGAAATCCTGATTAGACAACCAGAAGGCCTCAAAACGAAATAGTTTGGGCTTTTCATTGCCTTGACGGGACCAATGAAGGGAGATTGGCCAGTGGTCTTATCCAGCTATGGGCAGAATAGAAACAACAAAGTCGCCTCCTATATGTATGGCATTGTCTGATAAGAGGAATTTGTCTAGGCGCGAGGCTATTTGATGCGTCCCAGTTCTTTTGTTATTCCAGGTAAAGAGTCCGTTATTGAAGGGAAGGTCGATCAACCAATTGTTTTGAATGAAATCTTTTAGATTGATCCCTTCCTTAATGTTGATGATTCTGCCCCCCCTTTTCTCCTCCAGATTTGTAATCATATTGAAATCGCCCCCAACTATCGAAATAGGGTACATCCTGTTCAGGTTGATTTCTAAGAGGGTGTTCAGGATTTCAATTTTGTGCACGACCTCCTGAGGAAAATAAAAATTTGTTAGAAGTCCATGTGTATTGGTTCCTGTAATGTGGAAAATGCCTAAATGAAATTCCTTGTGGCATGAATGTTGTTAAGGCTGATGGAACAGGGGTCCCATATAATTGCTAAACCACCAGACGCTCCATTAGCATCAACTGCTACAGAGAGACATACCGGCCATGCTTTTATTGCAATCCTTTCTAGTGCCGATGAGTTACACTTAGTGTCTTGCAAGAAGATTATTTGAGGTTTCTCCTGCATAATCAAGTTTTTGAGAATTCTTCCTCTTACTGGGCCATTAAGGCCTCTAATATTCCAAGATAACAGCTTCATTGGGAAGTGTTTGGGAGGGTATCATAGTACTTTTTCAGCTTAGAGTATCCGCCTGACTCTATTAACATTTCTCCTATTCGAATAGTGTGCTAGAGGTCTGTTTTCCACCCTCGCTTTTTGTTATCTTTGTATGTGAGTTTCCGATCCCATACACCTCCTGTTTGGCTGCCAAGGGATTTGTGTCTTTGTGCCTTTGAGAGGATCACTTCCAAGTTTTCTAATTGTCTGGCTGGAATCTTGTCGTAACTATTTGTTTTGCACACCATCTCTAGTTCTAGAAGATCCAGTTCCCCGATGTCTATATTCTCTTGTTCCTCTTCCATTTAAAGAGATTCCTCCAAATCTTTAGTGAATTCTGAAAGTGTTTCGGATTCATAATGAGTATTGTCCACCTCCATTATTTGACTATTCCATGTGGGGATATCCGTCTTATCAGGTAACACCAGATTTGAGGGCAGAGTAATTTCATGAGGATATTTGGCTTTGGAAGGAGCAAAGAATTTATTAGTTGAGGTATCCTTCTTAGAGGACACAGGATTTACCCGGCTCGGATCTGAGTGGCTTCCTAAAGCCTCAAAACTGTTGGAGGTCGAGGGCTGTTAGGTGCTTGCCTGAGGCCGTTTAGGATTAGACACAAGTTTTTTGTGGCCTTTTCTACGACTAGCTACCTTAGTAAAGCTATTAGACTCAGGCTTTTCTGGAACTAAGGGGTTTGAAGGTTTTTGAGTTAGAGGACAGTCCCTATATAAATGTCCCAAGGCATGACATCTTCTACACCTGAACGACACATGCTCATAGCAATCAACTGAATCCATTCAACATCCTCATGATTAATACTCACCTTATCCGGAAGAGGCTTATCGAGGTGCATGTATACACAGATTCTTGCAAAAGAGGTGTATCTTTGAAGTTTTGATTCCTCTGCCACTTTAACGAACTCGCCGAGAGAATTTCCTATAGCTTGTAAGGAGGATTCTTCCAAGTATTCCACAGGTAGAGAATATAGTCTTATCCAAACTGGAGCCCAGCTAAGGTCCTCTTTGTCACGGTTGAAGCGTTCTACCTAGCCTCTGAGGTACAGTCCAGCCGCATTGAAGAAATACGGCCCTCCATCTAGAACCCTGTTTCGATCCTCATGACAATTAAAAATGGCGGTGAAGAATCGTTTAGGTCCTAGTTGCAGAGTGATATGTCCTTTGGGATGCCATTTTGCTGCTATCCACCCACACAGTGCTTTTTCCATTGGCCAGAGTCCTATAAATTTGCCTATTAAGGCATGATCTCTCATATATTTTATCTTGGCATTGATTTGATGACTCAGGAGATCTACCCTTGCTCAGAGTCCAAGTTCCTCTCCAGAGGATGCAGATCGGTGCCGTCCTCTCGATTCCTTTCATTTTTGTCGTTTTCTCCGAGTTGCTACCATTCTGCATCTTTGAATGGGGGAGGCTTCGAGCCCTCCCCCTGGGGTATCATGGAGACCACGACTGCGCGATCAGAGACTGGAGGTTATTTTGCTGATAATGTAATCAGGTGCGCAAAGGATCAGAGCAGTCTGCCATTGCAGGAGTTCACCGAAACCCTAGAATGTTGGAATGCTCTCACAACCCATTTTTCCCATCATGGAAAACCATAAAATATTTATATTAGTTTATATGGTAAAATTCAATAGAAAATTATTACTAAAAACCAGAAATTTATTACACAATCCATGAAAGAGCTTCATGAAAAAGTGCTAAAATTGAGAAAAATATTATTATTATTTTTCTACATGATACTTCTAGAAATCCCAAAACTATGAACTATTAAACTAATCCAATTAAAGCTGTTCTAAGTATGGGTCTCTCTTGTAAATTTATAAATGACCCAAAAACCCACTTATTTCAATCATTTAACCAATATAACCAACAACAAATGAAGCATGAATACTATGTAAAGAATAAGGAATGCAAATGAAAAAATAATTCAAAGAAGAAAAATAAATTGTATAGTAGGGCTATGATACTCTTGGGATGGCCATGCACAAGGATTCTTAGAGCCTTATGAAGGAAACTAAGTCTTAGAAGCTGAAAATGACACCAAAAAATATTATTTGAATCAATCCAATTACATCCTTGGTAGAAATGAAAATTGAGCTACTTAATAACAAGGTTTCTCCACAATAAGACTAAGAAATACATACCCCTAGAGGATAATTAAAATTTCTACTTATAAACATTGATGGGGAAGGGTATTCCTTGAAATAAAGTAGCTTTACCCTCCATAATCCTTCAAAAAATGAATATAATTCAAAACAATAGCAATATTCAATAAGTAATGAGTTATTTTCTACCACAAGATACTATAGGATGGACCAATAAATAAATAAAATATCATAAAATCATGGGCATATTCTGGAGATCCACTCATTTTCTAGAGTGGTCATCAATGTTAATAGGAGATTACTTAGTAAAGATGGTTTTGAGACTAAAAAAATATACCTTTTCTTTTATTATTTTCCAAGCATCCTTCTCTAACAAGGTGATCTAGCTCATCCATCATTTCACCAAGATCATATACCTAGGAGCATATCCCAAAGGCTGTATAAAAAATTTGTTAGTCTTTCTTTTTTACCATAACCATGGATACTCACTTACTAGAAAGGCTTCTAGCAATGGGGAAAGTCTGCATTCATGTATGGCATTAAGCTAGATGGCTTTACATATAATCAGACACAATTCGATTAAATTCTTCTAGATATATTTCAAGTTCTTTCATGGGCTGTAAGCAATAGGTGTAATGACTGAAGGGCTTGGATAGGAAGGGAGATTTCCATTAGTAAACATATCCAATGTGATAAAACTACCTATAAAATTGGGATGTGGGTACGTGGTAGAGTGGAAAGTAAAATATTTGAAGGGAAATAAAAAGCATGAAGAGAGTAATGGAAAAAGATAAGGACGTCTTGAGTGGATCTTAGAGAATGTGAATTTCTAAGGGATATGGGATCTTAGAGAATGTGAATTTCTAAGGGATATGGGAATATGGAAAAGAGATGTTAGGAGAGACAAAATATAAGGAGGGGACCATGTTAAAGGGAGTGATAGCCTTTAAGAGAGAATGTGGCTTATCAGCCAAGACCTATATGATCCTCCCCTTTGGAAAAGACTCCCAATTCAGAATATCAAATGCTGCAATGGATGTTAGTTTCCCTCTAGGAGTTTTGGAAGGGGAAGGTTCTTGTGATTTTAGAGAAGTATTAGGGGATCTCCAAATTCAAATGGCCTTGAGAAGGTCAAATGAATAATTGGTTTGGACATGTTAGGGTACAAACCTGGAGAGAGAGGAGACAAATGGTGTAATTCTTTTGTACCTTTAGCCCTACAACATACATAATATGTAAAACTCTCAAGCTTGAAAAATAATTTCACCTAGAATTAGTCTTCTATAGATAAATATTTATAAGAAATTTCATAACTAATTTAGCTGGCACAGTTTCACTAATTAACTAAATAGCTTTTATTATTGGAATCTGTAAACATTATTTGAGCAACATTGTGATTTGCTTTTGTTAAACGTGGATTTTTTTAATGCATAATTTGAGAATCACCTGCTAATCATTTCAACTTTCCAGAGTACTCTGCTCACATAAAAAAACATACTAGAAGGTTGTTCTCAGTCAGAAACTAACGAGAACGTCAAGTATGTAGCATCGAAGGCCGCAGAAGAGTTAGCCATGCCAGATGTCACCTGTACTGCTGCTTAGAGGTTTTTGCTGCCATGCCAGATGTCACCTGTACTGCTGCTTTAGGGTCATTGGTTTCTCCCACAATAGGTATGCAATGTCACATATTTTTTTGTTCTCCTACTCTTTTCTGAAGGATTTGTTTACATATTCAGCGTGTTAAATTATATTCCTTTCAAAAATATTAAAATTAACAAGTAATTATTTAAGTTAATTAGTATTATTATTATAAACAAAATATTATTAAATTTATTCTTTTTGAAAACATTAAATTTTAAAAATAATATAATTTATTAATTTTTTATTTTAAAAATTAATTATTTCTTCTCATTTTGTCAAATATATATATATATATATATATATATATATATAATTTGTAAATATTAAACATTTTATGGTTACTGTTTTAGATATCTATAAATAGAAAATTACACCATCTATAGGATATTCCTCATAAAAATAAAAGGATTATTTATTAGTTAATAGAGATAACTGGTACCATTATTATAAATAAATAATGATTATTAATATAATTTTTAATTTTCAATTTTCAAAATTAAATATTTGAAAAGTTTAATGCCCATCGGGTTTAATATTTCTTTTTATTCTGTTAAAGTGAGAACTTTGTACTCAATTAAAGTGGCAAATTAAACTCCAAAAATATATATATATATATAGTATTATTAAATATTATATGTTTTAAAGATGCTATTATGGGTATTTTCAAATAAAAATAGTATTGGGTATTTTCAAATAAAAATAGTATTGAATTATTATTTTATATGATATAAACATAACCATTTGAATATGAGTCTTATTAGCCCAATTGTTGAGAAGGCTAGGTGTAGCCCATGTTCTTAATAACCTACATGCTCCTTAGATCTCTACTGCTCCAACCACAAGTCAAACTTGAAAAATCAAAAAACAAAAAAATCAAAAACAACTTAACGAACCAAAATAAAATACAATATATGTATTACTTGAATATATGGTTGGTATTACTTTTGTTTTTAAATTAAAATGAATCTTAATTATTTTACCCGTAATTTTAAAAACATAACCATTTAAATACAAAATATGTATTATTATTAGTTTTAAAGTAAAATAAATGTTAATTGTTTTACCCGTAATTTATCACATAAATAGGTATTAAATCAATACCTAAGTCTACCAACAAAGATACATGATGATCAACAAGAGACTATGAATAAAATTAGTCAGCAGATTCAGCATAGGCAACCAAGCATTAATATGTAGGGTGTAGCAGATGGTAATATTTCCATAAGTCGGTGGGCACTACACACAATTATATGAATCAGCAGATCCAGCAAGGGTAAACCAGCAGTAAAATGACAGGCAAAGGTGGGTACTATTTCAAGTTTTTGAGCCTCTTCATGAGTACAGTACTGTGGCCAACCCCGCACAAAATAATAATAACAATCAGCAGAACCAGCATGCGCAACCATTCAGTAATACGCCTGGTGCAACAGATACCGGTATTTCCATGGTTGATATTAATAAGCACATCGACCCTGGGAAATCGATCCTGGGCACTGATGCTGAGCACTGGTATTTCCATCGTTGATACTTGTATTTCCATTCAGTAACTGGTCCAACAGATACTGGTATTTCGATCGTTGATGCACGAGTCTCTTCATGAACTCAGTATTCTGGTAGACAAAAGACAAAATGATATTAATCAGCACATCGATCCTCGGCAACCGAACAGTAATAAGTCAGGCGTAATAGGTCAGGCGGCACAACAAATAGGGGTAGTTCAGGAGTAATAGGTCAGGCGGCACTTAGTGAATGAGCCTCTCCATTAGTTCACCACTCTGGCCAATTGTGTAGAAGATATACATTTCCAACTTCAAATGCAAATTATATGCCGAAAAAGGTGGAGAGTTTCAGTGAGTTAATCGATGTAGAGAAGGATTATTCCATGGACTATGGGATATTGATGGAATATCTACTGAGGCACTCGACAAACAGTGTCCTCACACCAGTCCCGGGGGCTAATACCCATGCAGACTATCTGTGATGACCCCGGGAAAAATGTAAATGTGGGAATTTTACTGTGGTAAGAAACTAATTTGAAAGTTGTTGTTCTTTTATTTTCTTAAAAAAAACTATAATGTATAATGACATTATCCTATTGGCAAAATTAAATATATTGGAAAATATATATATTTTTGAAATGCTGGCAGCCTTTGGGAGGAGGATTTTAAAAAGAAAAGGAATCAGTTATGAAACTGAAGAAACTACCCTTTCACACAGGAAAAGTCCTGGAAAGGGGGAACCCCTGGTCTGTTGGGACAGACAGGAGGAAATCCAAAAGAAAGGAAAAGAAAACAAGAAACTGGTTAAGTCTGGTAAGGACCAGATAACCAAGCACGAAGAGCATGAATCTTGTTGAGGGCTGTAGGCCTGCAAGATAGCTCGGGGGGAGAATCCAAAGTGGTGATGGATCTCAAGGTTGGGTGGTTAAGAGCAAGTATGGAATGCAGGTGAACTTCTGGAGTACCTATTCATATATCTGGCGAACCAGGTACGAGTTTACCCCAAAAGATTAGCTAAAAATAAACTGTATTATAGAGTGAATGTACAGTAATCATATTCTAAAGCTCTCTTAGATGTTATAATGCTTAACAAATTTATGACAGAAGAACATTTGCGTTGGAACGACAGAATGGTATGAATAGTAGACACATTCTAAATCTCTCTTAGATGTTAAAATGCTTAACAAATTTATGACAGCAGAACATTCGTGTTAAAAAGACAGAATGATACAGGTTAAGTAAGCGCATAGAGATTATCTGTCACAACACGCAGAAGTATATAAAAGCACAGAGATACCAATGCGGTTCAGAGAAACCAATAAAATTTCATTTAGAATAGTACATCATAGTGATTATCTAAATAGGCTTAGCGCCCAGAAAGAAAGAAAGAAGCGACTTGAGGAATACGTTGGTACCATGAACTAACAAACTTTGAAAAGAAAACTAATTGCAATCAAAACTCGAGCAAGGGCGTAAATAATGATTACGATAAGCAAACATACAAAGAAACCCTGAGTCGAGGGTTAGTGTAACAGAATTGCATGAGGTCCTGTGTATCACAGAGCCAGAATTAACCGGCTAAGGTACACGATGAAACTGTTAACAATCAACATAATAACTGAATGATGATAAACGATAAACCATACTAGAGCGGGCGCATTCAGCCGTTGGTACACGGCTGCATACCTTGCTGTAGGTGTAATCATACATCGACAAGCAATAACATATGCATATACTGTGATGGGAAAACCCTAAATATGATTTAGTCCAACCTTGTAACTATTGAAAGCAACAATCAATATCACTGCACAATGGAGAATAATGGCGCATTGAAAAATGAAACCGACCATTATTTGAATCAGACTCAACCGAGTATGGGAAACGAAATAACATTTTCACATCATTCAGGAGAAAAGCATAATAAACAGAACTGTAAGACTATTTCTCAATAGCATGCTGTAACCATTAGGACATCAACCAGACAGTATGCTGTAAATATTCCGGAAGGCCGATAAGAAAATAATACAGTTCTTTAATAAGTAAAGACGAAAGTCTAAAGTGCAAATCATAGACATTTATATAAACATTGGAAAACAAAGGGGTGAGCGCTCAATCACCCAGAATTAAACTCGGTTCAGTCAGGCCGACTCAGAGGCCGAGAAACCACCACTGTTCAAAGTATATATATATATATACACCGGGCATAAATGCCGGAAACACAATAAACAAGTGCCCTTGATTAACTAAAGTGCTGCACAAATCCAAGTATGGAATAGATGGCCGCGAATCATAACTCAGCAGAATGGGTCAAACGCAAAACCCTGAAGACAAGCGAAGCAAACGCCATGAGGGACTCCTCTGGCGAATTTCCATCCAACACTCAAGAATTAAGAGGAACGGCATGAACAGGGCATGTGATTTACCATGCAGAGCGAACCCCAGGTCTCGCACCCAGCTAAGGGATGATGACTTACCTGAAAGATTCAATGGGTGGTGGCTCGGTCATCCCACGAGCCGTGGAAAGGCTGTAGCAATAATCCGCCTGCACACCAAGAGATAAGCCATGAGTTGATATGGGTTCTTAGCAATAGTAATACAATCAAAACCTTGAATCGAAATAAAATGCATAGCTTATATTGAACGGCAGAGCAAAACAGGAATTCGTAGTTAAGCGACAAATAGAGCAGATACCTGAGCAACTGTGGTTGTAGTAACCTTAACATTTCGGTGCAGAGGAGGAACCGGCTTAGTGGTGGAAGAAATCGATCACGGGTTGAGCAAACAGAGAGTGCCGCGAGACCTCCTCGCATACCAAATGAACCAGAGGTGTGACCCGAAGAGTTATGAAAACCCCAAACCCTTGAGCACATATGAACCCTCGGATGTGGACAGCAGATCTCCACCGTTGAAAAGAGCGGGAGTCTAGGGCGGGAAGACCAAAAGCGTAGAACCCAAGGAGTCACATGGCCACGCAGGTGAGCCAGGCCACCTGGCAAAGAGCTGGTAAGAACAATTAATTCTGTCAACCACCTGGCGCCGGAAAGGGATGCGGCTAACACTTTCTGACCGTCGACCAACACATGGCGAGCATTAAACTTTAACGTTAAATATCATAACCAAGGTTCAACCATATATCGTAAGCCAGCTATAGAGTTATACCATCGTGTAGAAAGATTGAAACGCATAGCCATGGTCATGAACATGTTTAGTTACGGCTGTGAACCCGTATGGTTTAATTAATAATTTTTTATTTTATTTTATTTAATATATAAATTTATGTTGGGAACATGACAATGTGGTATCAGAGCTAAGTTTCAATACTGTGGCCTCTGGAGCAGTATGATTTGGTTGTATGGATGATTATTCCATATACGTATAAGAGAGAATTAATTCAACTAACTATCTTTCTTGTCCTATTAATTAGGGGTGTAATACAGAAACAGTAATCAGCTAAAAGTCAACAACAGAAAACAGAGGAAATGCAGGGAGCTGGCAGCGTTCCTCGGGAAAACCCAGAGCTGTGGGTACAGCTTGGTGAGGAGACACGCAGTACAAACCTTGCGATATTAGAAACTGTTCAAGAGCTGAAAAATGAGATGGCACGTCTACGAGAAGATAATGCGCGATTGACGGTGGAGCAGGAAAGAATTCTGAAGAGTTTGTCGGACAGACAAAACCCACCGTTAGCTAATCCCAGTGTAGAAAAACAGAGGGTAACAGAAGAAAGAAATTATCAAACTGCACCTGAAAATTCAGAGGAAAAGGAGGACCATTCTGATAATGTACTGGAACAACAGACCTCAAAACGACAGAAGATGGAGTTGCAGGGAGAATTTCGAAAAATTAAACCTCCACATTTCGACGGGGAACAGGAAGAAGCGGCTGAAGCATGGTTAATTAACATGAACAAGTATTTCCAGCTGTATGAGTATGATCATAATTTGAAGGCACGGCTGGCCATCTTCCAGCTACAGGGCAAAGCAACCCTGTGGTGGGAAGAAATTAAGATTTGTAAAGGAGTAAGCAAGCAGATCATAACATGGGAAAAGTTTCATAAATACTTCAAGGAGAGATATTTGACCGAGCGTTTCTATGATGAAAAAGCACGAGAATTTCATGATTTACGGTTAGGACAACAGTCTATGGACGAGTTTATTAACCGCTTCACTTCCCTACTTCGCTATGTGTCGTATATTAAGGAGGAGAAGGCCAAGGTGCAGAGATTTGTGAGCAGCTTACCTTTATATATAAGAGAACGAATTGAGTTTGACAATCCTAGAACAATGGATGAAGCTATCCGTAAAGCGAGAATCTGTTACCAGCAGAATAAACAGAAAGGAGACATTTCAAATAAAAGATGGAATGAAAGAAGGGGTAACAGAACTACTGGGAATAGCAAAGGAAGTCGCGGTAAAGGTAGTAAGGGTCCTGGCAAAGGACAGAATAGCATAAATGTAGCAAAAAGTACCTTCCGGGCTAAGCCAGCCAGTGAGACTAGAGTAAGCGAACAGCCTGCCAGGCCAGACATTGAAGGTATGGCCAGACCTCCAGTCCAATGTTGGGGCTGTGGAGGACCGCACTATGTTAAGAACTGCCCGCAACAGAAAGGTGTGGACGAGATATCTCAGATTCACGAAGCATCGACCGTTGGGGAGGTGGCACGTAGCGTACCAAGAATTAACGCAGCCTTGGATGATCGTCAAGCGGAATACCAGCCGACTATGGTGGAATTTGAAGGTAAAATTTCAAATTTGTCTATAACTGTTCTTATTGATCCAGGAGCTACTTTAAGTTATATTAGCCCAAAGATAGTAGAACAGTGTAAGCTACAATCTGAAAAATTCAGAAATCCATGGCTGGTACAGTTAGCTACGGGAGCCAAGAGACGAGTCTTGGCAAAAATTAATAACTGCTCTTTAACCGTAGCAGGACAGCCAATAACAGTGGATCTGAATGTACTTCCATTGGGCTCATACGACATCCTGATTGGGATGGATTGGCTGGAAAAACACTGGTCATTAGTAAATTGTAAGACCAAAACCATCTACTACAAAGATGACCTTGGAAAGCAGCAGGAATTGCAGGGGATCAAGCACCCCGTGCAGATCCGACCCATTACGGCATCCCAGCTAGCTAGATGCCTCAAAAAGAAATGTCAAATTTACGCTATTCAGGTCGGCTATGCAAACCAGAAAGACAAAACATCTGCACTGGACAATATTCCAGTGGTACAGGAATTTGCGGATGTTTTTCCAGAAGAGATACCGGGGCTGCCCCCTAAAAGGGATATAGATTTTACTATAGAACTAACACCAGGGGCAGCACCAGTGTCACGGGCACCTTACCGAATGAGCGTACCAGAATTAACCGAATTAAAAATGCAACTGCAAGAGCTGTTAGATAAGAATTACATTCGCCCCAGCGTATCACCATGGGGAGCTCCAGTGTTATTTGTCAAGAAGAAAGATGGAACTCTCCGGATGTGCATAGATTATCGTCAGCTGAATAAGCTCACGATCAAAAATAAATATCCTTTGCCTCAGATTGATGAACTTTTTGATCAAGTGAAGGGGGCGAAAGTGTTTTCTAAGATCGATTTGCGATCTGGTTATCATCAGATTAGGATTAAAGAAGAAGACATTGCTAAAACAGCTTTCAGAACGCGCTACGGGCACTACGAGTTTGTAGTGCTACCTTTTGGTTTGACCAATGCACCTGCCACCTTTATGTGTTTGATGAACAGCGTGTTTCACAGGTTCTTGGATAAATTCGTGCTGATATTTATCGATGATATTTTGGTATATTCTCGTTCCAGGGAGGAACACGAGGAACACCTTAGAGCAGTGCTGCAAACTCTCCGGGAACATCAACTATACGCTAAGTTTAGTAAGTGTGACTTCTTCAAGGAAGAAATCCAATATTTAGGCCATGTAATTACCAAAGAAGGGATTGCAGTGGACCCTGAGAAGATAAAGACTATAATGGAATGGCCCGTACCCAAGGATGTAGATGATATCAGGTCTTTTATGGGACTAGCTGGCTATTATAGAAGATTTGTGGAGGGTTTCTTGAGGATAGCATACCCTATCACCTCCTTACAGAAAAAAGAGAAGGTATTTAGGTGGAAATCAGAGTGTCAGCAGAGCTTTGAACAATTGAAACATTTACTTACCACCGCACCCATTTTGAGTATAGTTGATCCTAATAACGATTACGTGGTATGTACTGATGCAAGTAAGGAGGGTGTGGGAGGAGTATTGATGCAGGAAGGGAAAGTAATTGCGTATGAATCAAGAAAACTAAAGGATCATGAGCAGAAATACTCTGCTTATGACTTAGAGTTTACAGCTGTTATACACGCGCTGAAAATGTGGCGACATTATCTCTTGGGGAGAAGATTTCTGTTATTAATGGATCATCACAGCTTGACAAATTACTTCATCCAACCTACCTTGAATACAAGGCAAGCTCGTTGGGCAGATTTCCTAAGTGGATTCGATTTCGAAATTAAACACTTAAAAGGTAAGGAGAACCGGGTAGCTGATGCGTTAAGTCGGAAGTTACAGTGCTTGTGTGAACTTTCGATCAGCAAGTGGCAGAATTCCTTGTTTGAGCAAATAAAAACAGCAGCAGATCAAGATGCTGAATACCAGCAAATAAAATAGCAGGTACAACAACCGTTTAATGGAAAAACACAGCAAGGATATACATTAGATGGTGCCAGAATGCTGTATTTTAATAAAAGGCTGTACGTACCTGACTAGAATGGCCTTAGGAATCTGATTTTGGACGAATTTCACATCAGCCACTACACCGGACACCCAGGATACCAAAAGATGGTCACTACACTTAGGAAAGAATATTATTGGCCAGGAATGAAGAAGAATGTAGCCGAGTATTTGGCGCGGTGCTTGGAGTGCCAGCAGATTAAAGCAGAGCATTTGCATCCGGTCGGGCTGCTACAACCTTTACCTATTCCAGAGTGGAAATGGGAAACTATTTCCATGGATTTTATAACTGGATTTCCACGGACAAAGAAAAACAATGATTCCATTATGGTGGTGGTTGATAAGTTGAGTAAGGCAGCACACTTCATACCTGTGCAGTCCACTTATAAGGCTGTGCAAATTGCTCACCTTTTTATGCAGAACGTGTTTAGACTACATGGACTGCCGAAAATAATCATATCACATCGTGATGTAAAGTTCACATCCACTTTTTGGAGAACGTTGTTTGCTGAGTTAGGAACACAGCTGAACTTTAGCACGGCTTATCATCCGCAGACCGATGGTCAAACCGAACGAGTGAACCAGGTACTGGAAGATATGTTGAGAGCATGTGTAATGCTGAAACCAAACCAATGGGAGGAGTATTTACACCTGGTTGAATTCGCATATAATAATGGATATCATACGTCGACACAGTTAAGTCCCTTTGAGGTCTTGTATGGGCGGAAATGCCGCACACCCTCAAGTTGGGGTGGACCTGAGGATAAACTAAGTTTGGGTCCAGAAATGCTTAAGGAAATGGAAGACATGGTGAAAAGAGTGCGTGCCAATTTAAAGGTTGCCCAGGATAGACAAAAAAGTTTTGCAGACTGAAGGAGAAGGTTCAAAGAATATCAGGTTGGTGACCATGTGTTTGTGAGGATCCAAGCCAGAAGGAGCACACTGCAATGGAGTGGGTGTGCCAAACTGGCTCCTCGGTATTTTGGGCCTTTTCAGATCTTGGCAAGAGTGGGGCCGGTGGCGTACCAACTCGCCCTGCCAAGTCATATTAGGATTCACAATGTTTTCCACATTTCTGTTCTAAAAAAATATGTGTACGACCCTAAACATGTGATCAGGTGGCAAGATGTTCGGGTAAGAATTAATCTGGTTGTTTTAGTTAAGCGGTTATGCTTGACAGAAAGTGACTGAAAGTGTTGTTGTTTGCAGGTCGAGCCGGAAGGCGAGGTTCTGGTCGAACCACAGAGCATCCTCGACCGGAGAGAAGTGCGGCTGCGGAAGCGAGTTATTACCCAAGTTAAAGTGTTGTGGCAGCACTATGGGCCTGATGAGGCCACTTGGGAGGATGAGGAACTCATTAGAAAAGTTTATCCGGACTTATTTAAGGGAAATAGACATCGGGACGATGTCCAATCACAGGAGGGGGAGATGTGATGACCCCGGGAAAAATGTAAATGTGGGAATTTTACTGTGGTAAGAAACTGATTTGAAAGTTGCTGTTCTTTTATTTTCTTAAAAAAAACTATAATGTATAATGACATTATCCTATTGGCAAAATTAAATATATTGGAATATATATATATTTTAGAAATGCTGGCAGCCTCTGGGAGGAGGATTTTAAAAAGAAAAGGAATCAGTTATGAAACTGAAGAAACTACCCTTTCACACATGAAAAGTCCTGGAAAGGGGGATCCCCTGGTCTGTTGGGACAGACAGGAGGGAATCCAAAAGAAAGGAAAAGAAAACAAGAAACTGGTTAAGTCTGGTAAGGACCAGATAACCAAGCACGAAGTGCATGAATCTTGTTGAGGGTTGTAGGCCTGCAAGATAGCTCAGGGGGAGAATCCAAAGTGGTGATGGATCTCAAGATTGGGTGGTTAAGAGCAAGCATGGAATGCAGGTGAACTTCTGGTGTACCTATTCATATATCTAGCGAACTAGGTACGAGTTTACCCCAAAAGATTAGCTAAAAATAAACTGTATTACAGAGTGAATGTACAGTAATCATATTCTAAAGCTCTCTTAGATGTTATAATGCTTAACAAATTTATGACAGAAGAACATTTGTGTTGGAATGACAAAATGGTATGAACAATGGACACATTCTAAATCTCTCTTAGATGTTAAAATGCTTAACAAATTTATGACAGCAAAACATTCGTGTTAAAAAGACAGAATGATACAGGTTAAGTAAGCGCATAGAGATTATCTGTCATAACATGCAGAAGTATATAAAAGCACAGAGATACCAATGCGGTTCAGAGAAACCAATAAAATTTCATTTAGAACAGTACATCATAGTGATTATCTAAATAGGCTTAGCGCCCAGAAAGAAAGAAAGAAGCGACTTGAGGAATACGTTGGTACCATGAACTATCAAACTTTGAAAAGAAAACTAATTCCAATCAAAACTCGAGCAAGGGCGTAAATAATGATTACGATAAGCAAACATACAAAGAAACCCTGAGTCGAGGGTTAGTGTAACAGAATTGCATGAGGTCCTGTGTATCACAGAGCCAGAATTAACCGGCTAAGGTACACGATGAAACTGTTAACAATCAACATAATAACTGAATGATGATAAACGATAAACCATACCAGAGCGGGCGCATTCAGCCGTTGGTACACGGCTGCATACCTTGCTGTAGGTGTAATCATACATCGACAAGCAATAACATATGCATATACTGTGATGGGAAAACCCTAAATATGATTTAGTCCAACCTTGTAACTATTGAAAGCAACAATCAATATCACTGCACAATGGAGAATAATGGCGCATTGAAAAATGAAACCGCCCATTATTTGGAACAGACTCTACCGAGTATGGAAAAAGAAATAATATCTTCATATCATTCAGGAGAAAAGCATAATAAGTGGAACTGTAAGACTATTTCTCAATAGCATGCTGTAACCATTAGGACATCAACCAGACAGTATGCTGTAAATATTCCGGAAGGCCGATAAGAAAATAATACAGTTCTTTAATAAGTAAAGACGAAAGTCTGAAGTGCAAATCATAGACATTTATATAAACATTGGAAAACAAAGGGGTGAGCGCTCAATCGCCCAGAATTAAACTCGGTTCAGTTAGGCCGACTCAGAGGCCGAGAAACCACCACTGTTCAAAGTATATATATATATATATATATATATATATATATATGTATATATATATATATATATATATATGTATATATATATATATATATATATATACACCGGGCATAAATGCCGGAAACACAATAAACAAGTGCCCTTGATTAACTAAAGTGCTGCACAAATCCAAGTATGGAATAGATGGCCGCGAATCATAACTCAGCAGAATGGGTCGAACGCAAAACCCTGAAGACAAGCGAAGCAAGCGCCATGAGGGAATCCTCTGGCGAATTTCCATCCAACACTCAAGAATTAAGAGGAACGGCATGAACAGGGCATGTGATTTACCATGCAGAGCGAACCCCAGGTCTCGCACCCAGCTAAGGGATGATGACTTACCTGAAAGATTCAATGGGTGGTGGCTCGGTCATCCCACAAGCCATGGAAATGCTGTAGCAATAATCCGCCTGCACACAAATAGATAAGCCATGAGTTGATATGGGTTCTCAGCAATAGTAATACAATCAAAACCCTGAATCGAAATAAAATGCATAGCTTATATTGAACGGCAGAGCAAAACAGGAATTCGTAGTTAAGCGACAAATAGAGCAGATACCTGAGCAACTGTGGTTGTAGTAACCTTAACTTTCCGGTGCAGAGGAGGAACCGGCTTAGTGGTGGAAGAAATCGATCACGGGTTGAGCAAACAGAGAGCACCGCGAGACTGCCTCGCATACCAAATGAACCGGAGGTGTGACCCGAAGAGTTATGAAAACCCCAAACCCTTGAGCGCATATGAACCCTCGGATGTGGACAGCAGATCTCCACCGTTGAAAAGAGCGGCAGTCGAGGGCGGGAAGACCAAAAGCGTAGAACCCAAGGAGTCACATGGCCACGCAGGGGAGCCAGGCCACCTAGAAAAGAGCTGGTAAGAACAATTAATTCTGTCAACCACCTGGCGCCGGAAAGGGATGCGGCTAACACTTTCCGACCGTCGACCAACACATGGCGAGCATTAAACTTTGACGTTAAATATCATAACCAAGGTTCAACCATATATCGTAAGCCAGCTATAGAGTTATACCATCGTGCGGAAAGATTGAAACGCATAGCCGTGGTCATGAACATGTTTAGTTAGGAGTGTGAACCCGTATGGTTTAATTAATAATTTTTTATTTTATTTATTTAATATATAAATTTATGTTGGGAACATGACACTATCTCTGGAAAATAAACCGAGGCAATGAACGTAGGGCATCAAGCGAACTGGAAAACTGTCTATAGTATACTGGGTTGAAAAAGATTGTTGAGTTGAGTTGATTTGATTTGCATATTAATTGGAAGGCCATGTCTAAACAAACAGTTGATTATGGGAGGGTTTTGTTGAGAAAAAAATTATGGATTCGTTCAATTATGCGGATTACGGGAGGGTTTTCTTGACAAAAAAATTATTGTTAGTTACTTATCACTTTGCTATAATTGATACATATGTTTCTTATTATTATTCAGATATTAATTTTAATTATGTTTCCATATTTTAAATATATATTTAAGTTTTAATGGTTTATAATTAAATTTATTTCTATGATGTTTGAATTAGCATTGGGTATAATATTTATTGATTTAAAAGAATAGGAAGAACATTGTCTATTCACTGGCCATATGTATTTTAAATTTGCTTTTTAGTGAAAGGTTGTTAGGGTTATTATATGCTTGTCTTGTTTTAGAGAAGAGTTTTGTTTTGTTTTACAGAAGGAATAACATTTACGGTATATTATTTTTTTAATATCTATTAAGTAAGATATGATTTGTATTATAGATAAGTTATTTTTGTTTGTGTGTTTTAATAAATATGGTAAGTAATATATATATATATATATATATATATATATATATATATATATATATATATATATATATTAGTTTAAAGGGTTGGATTATTTGGTTTAAAGTTAAATGTAAAGTTTTATATGTTGGTTTTAGGTGTTGCTAATTAGAATTAGACTCGCAATCTTTTTAAAAGAAGGTTATGTAATTATGGTCATGCATTTAGATTTTAAGAAATGTGGAAAGGTACTATCAAGTTTCAACGCCTCTCCCTCTCTATCTCTCTCTCTCTCTATATAAACTATTTGGTATGTTATTAGTTCATACATTTTTTATATTTCTTTATATTATATATTGTGATAAATTTAATAAATATTATTTTTCCATTTTGAAAGTTTTTATTTGATTTTTTTATATTTTTATATTTTTCATTGTTGATTATCGATGCTATGGGGTGAAAATGTGAAATTGAGAAACACTTTTATCTTATTTTTGACATGAGAAATTGTGAATATTTATGATTTTTCAATTTCAGCGGGTAGAAACTCATATTTTCCTTGAGAATTTTGTAGTACTGTAAAATCAATATTACTAGAGAATTTTCTTGCCATCATACTCATATTTTTTATAAAAAAAAAATATTGATATATAGCTTGAGATATTTGGTCGACATTGAATATGAAAGACAAAGTAAAAGAGCTTTGGAATTCAAACACTTGTTCTTTAACAAAAGAAAAGGTCATTGTGCCACATCCTATACCTATAGGGAATTATGAAGATTATCCCAAAAAAATAACATAGGTTAGTCAAGTGGGTTTATTTCGGAATTGTATGGAGAGTAATCAAAATTTGATGGAGAGTAAAGCTGATGTGAATATTTCCCTTACCACATTTGTCAAGCATAAACCATGATATTTCGGAATTTTATGGAGAGTAAAGTTGATGTGAATATTTCCCTTACTACAATTCTCAAGTATAAACCATGGTATGTCAAGCTTATGATTGTTCCCCAAGATTCAAACATTTTAATTTTTTTAGTTTCGTTGCCCTCCTTAGGGCCTTTATCATCAACTTGTAAATGTGGTTTTTCAACTTTCTTAAGTGATATTGGTAGTTCTCTTGACTTCATTCACTATGAATTTTTCTTCCCCCTGCTAACATGCCTGGTTGGCTTGCCTATGAGGTTCTTGGTTATTTACTCTGAAAAGATGGTAGAAGGACAATTAGTCAAAGGGGGCTAGAAAATTTTGAGCTCTCTTAATGATTTGGTTCTCGGTAGTGTTCTTGGTTGTTGTAGTATAGATGATATGTCTAATAATGATTACGAAATCTCCTAGAGCCTCAATAGTTTTTATTCTCATTAGCCATACAGTTATACCTCGTTGTTTGTCTTCCATCCAATCCCCCATGGATATTTAAATTCAATTATTCATCCAGGATTAATGAGAATCCCTCCCCCTCCTGCCACCCTAGGATTACCTTTTGACCCTCCATAAAATTGAAGGGTCCATTTGTTTATGGATCTCAAGTATTCCCCTAGACCTTATGAGGATAACAACAAAATCAATTTGGCATGAGAGTGCGAGATACGCCCCAGAACTTGAGGTCTCAGGCCTCAGAGCACTCCCACACGGCCAACCAAGTAGACTCCAATTGATCCAAGGAAAGGTCTTTGACTAGTTTATGAAATTTCATACACGTGGAAAGGATAGTCATGGCTATAACCCCCATTGTGCTTGGGTCTTTTTAAATATAGCCTTTTTCCCTCATAACCATATTTCCCAACTCACTTACTTTCGAAGAGTGGACCAGATATCCTTAAAATTTTACTTGGCCTGAAGGGAGCTTAAAAAAGAATTGGGGAAAGAGCTGCAAAAGGTTTTGATCTCTATTGAATAGAGGACTAAGAGCCACAACCCACACTTCCTTTGTCACATGACATTGGAGAAAGAGATGTAAGATATAATGGTCCTCTCATTCACAGAGATGGCATCTAGAGGGGACAATATGTCCCCTTCTTTGAAGATTCTCCACAGTAAGAATTTTTTATGAGCAAGCAACCAACAAAAAAATTGACTTTTGTGATGCCATTTATATTCAATATTTTTCCCCATGTCTTATTTTTAGGAGGTAAATGGGTGCAAGAGAGCATGTGGGGATATCCTTCCTTGACTGAGTAGCTTGCACTCTACCAGGCCCACCTATCTTCCTCATATAGTGCAATTGGGCCACACCCTCGAAGCTTTTTCTGGAGCCTTTATCTTTAGGGGAGAAGAGCGTCAAGGATGTTTTCTAACTTCCAACCTTCCAGCATCCATGCTAATTCCACTCAATGATTTGCTCCAGTATTTCCACTACTCTATTGCTCAAGAGGACCTGAAGATCCACCAAGGAAGGATGTAACTCTAGTGGCTAAATTCCCATTACACAATGAGAGAATACTTTGATGGTGGCTCCATCTCATGGGATCTTGTTTAAATTGTTAATGATGGAATATCCCTAGAGGAGTTGATCACACGCCATATAGGGAAATTGAATCTTGGGGCACATGGCCATCCTGAACACTAAGATGTGATAGATACTTAGCCTAAATCACGTGGGACCACCACTAACTCGTGATAGTAATTGAAATCCAATAACGTTTTTCTCCTATTTCCATATTTGCAATTCCCTGCTCCCTCATGCCCAACCCTCCATGTTTTTTTGGGCCTCTAATTGTTTTCCAATCTACTAAGTGGTATTTCTTTATATCTCTTTTACCTCCTTCACACATGAATTTTATTATATACATACCCATTTCATGAAGAACTTGGGAGAGGCACGCTTGATGGAGGCCTCTCAAAACTTTGAAAAATCCAACGACCCTATCATTTACCATCAGAAAAATCTCAGGAGAGGCAATACAAAGGTTTATCCTTCTTATAAAGATCTCATCAATCCATAATGTTCAAATGAATTTCAAAAGAAAAATATGTCTAACCCAGTAAAAGGAATTCACCGTGTCCAACTTAGAGATCATGCTTTGATCTCCTCTTCAGTAGTTGGAGTCAAGAGCCTCTTGGATAAGGATGATATTGTCAGACATTTGTTTACGAGGGAAAAAAAACCCCTTGGTTTTCTAAGATTAAGAGGGGAAATAATGACTTGAGACGACATGCTAGTAGCTTCCAAAATGTCTTATAAGAGACAATGCAAAGGGACATCGAGTGAAATCTAGACAATGAGTAGGGATTTGACTATTTAGGGATTAAAGTGATAAAAGTAGAGTTTATGTTGGCCCCCATAATACATCATTTAAATGAGTATCCCACGACCCTACATAGGTCCTTCTTAATAACATCCTAGAGGGAATGGAAAAATATCATCTAGAAACCATCGAGACCCAACGCCTTATCAGGGGCAAATGAGAAGATTACTTTTTGGATTTCCTCCCCTGTTAGAGGAGCAATCATAGAATTAGTCCCATAGTACATCATTTAAAGGAGTATCCCACCAGCGTGCACAGGCCCTTCCTAATAACATCCCAGGGCGAATGGAAAAATCTCATTAACAAACCATCCAAATCTAATGCCTTATTAGGTGGGAAGGAGAAGATTACCTTTTAGATTTCTTCCTCCATCAGAGGAGTAGTCAAAGAGAAATTCCATTCCTACGACACTGAGTGGGGAGTTCCCTCAAGGAAGAAGTATTCATTGTCTAAGCCCCATGTATTATGCTTAGTGTATAGATATTTATAGTGCTCTACAACAACTCTTTTAATTTCTTAAAAATTATTGATGATCTTATCCCCATGACTAATTTGAGTAATATTGTTTTTCAATTCTCTAAACTTGGCTTGTTATTGAAAGAACTTAGTATGCCAATCCCCTGCCTTAAGCCAGATACTTCTTGATTTTAGTCTCTAGTACTCCTCTTCCTTTCTGAGAGTGTGTGGGCTATTGAAGGTTTTGACTTCCTTTTGTATATCTGATTCCTCAATCGGAATGCTTTCCATTCTCCCTTGGATTGCTTCCAGGTTTTCTTCCATATTTTTGGATGTTGAACAATATTTTTGATTTGTGCTCCTTGAGCCAAGTTTTGATGTCTTCTTTCAACCTGTGAATCTTAGCCTCCTAGATAAAAATTGTGTTTCCATCAATCGAACCTCATGAGGAGATGGTTACCGTCCCAAGGAAGTTAGGAGTTTACATCCATTAGGTAGAGTAACGAAAGGGAATAGTGCCCAAATCCAAGGGTAGGGAGATGTCAAGTCGAATCGGTTGATGGTCTCATCCAGCCCATGGGAGGATGGAGGATTTAATTCTATAATTCAGAGTTAGGATACTTTCAATAGTAAGGAATTGGTCCAAATGGGTGACTATATGGTTTTGACCCACTCTTTTGTTAGTTCAAGTGTATAGCAATTTTGTAGGTTTGACATCATATATGTTCAAGGCTAGGATGAGGTCGTCCATGTATTCCTGCTAGGAATCACAAATTATGGAGCCCCATATTTTTTTGACAAATCCCATTGTGGTATTGAATTCTCCCCGAATAATGCAGTTATTCCTGAACTAAATGTTTTTTAGCTCCGCGAGGGATTTCCAACACTCTTTATTTGCCCAAAAGTGGATGGGAATGTACACATTAATCGCTGTGAAGAGTTGTTTTTTATCAATAATATTAATAATATTTACTATCCAGTGGGTCATTTTTAGATTACTTACCATATTTAGCTTTGTTAGATTCCATAACATACAAAGGCCTCTAGAAGTTCCTCTTAAATTGAATGTTTCCATCTTGCTATTGTTCCAAAACTTATGTTTGATAGAGATGATAGACTCGTCATCCATCTTTGTTTCATGTAGGAGGGTGACTTCTCATTTTTATTTATTCATAAGGGATTTTACTTCTGTTATTATTTTTACTGAACCAAGACCCCTACAATTCCAAGGTATAATATTCATTAATAACATTTTGGGATTCCCTACCCCATTACTAAGGCCTGTGTTGTTTCCTCCCCCCCCCTGCACCTCTTCTATTTCCTACATTTTCTAGCTAATGTGGAACGGTGTTCTAGACTGCTAATTATTTATATTTTCTATTTTTCCCTTATGACTTCATTGTTTGTTTTTCATCATATTTTCTTCCTTTTTCTGACATCCTGCTTCTGCCTTGTCCCCTCCCATCTTTCGTTAGCTGAGCTATACTGCGCAACAGTCCCTTCCCTTTAGAGGGGGCCACGAATCCTTCTAGTTCCTCTTCTTCACTTGAATAATCTTAATAACTATTTTCAGTGTGAGAACTTGAAGTAGACACGCTATGCCTTTTAGAGTTTGGTCCTCGGCGATGGAATCAGGAACAAACACCCCCATAAATAAGGGTGTAGGCTAGGTGGGATTTGAATGAACAACCACAGCCACAATGCCCAATATTCTAAAGCTATTCTCAGATTCCAAAGTGAGTCCTACCACAACCAGCAAGATCCGAGAGGGGGTCGAGTCCACTTGCAACTTGAGCTAAACTGAATCTGGGTTGCTAACGAGAGGAGGAGGCTTTGAGGAATTGTGATGCTTAACCTACAGCTAGAGCTTCTCTATGGATCCTCCACGTTTAGGGGAGATTTTTGCAAAGTGTCCATATTCATGGCACAACTTTCACTTGAAGGGTAACTTATCATAATCAAACTCTTACACATGCCCCCAACTATCCATATAGAGGTTGACTGCTGCGAGTCGACCTTTTTTAAATCCACCTCCACGCAAATCCAAGCATAACAAAAAGGAACATCTTTAGGCTCACAACAGTCAATATACCTCCCCAAAGAGTTCCCAATAAGCCAAAAAATCACATCATTCCAACAATGCAGGGAGAGGTAAGGGAGTTTCACCTAGACGAGAACTAAAGATTGAAGATCGTAATGAGTGTTGAAACTAGGACTCCATTGAACCAGATAGATCCCTTGGGTAACTGTAAAATATGGATTGCTACTGAACACCAAGTCACGATCTAGACAATTCTCAAAATAAAAGTTGTAGAAACCCTTGCCATAGAAAGAGGAAATAATGGTACCCTTCATGAGAGGATTCTAGTTCTTTGCAATGAACACCTCAACTTAATGAGTGGAGGGCCAAAGGCCCATGAACAACTCAATAAATCCTCTTTTTTCCAGCTGCACAGCCCTAAAGTGGGCTTGAGGGGCACAAATTTCAATCTTAAGGATCTGATGAGCCTTCTTCACAAAATTACAATCCCCCTACTTGCTAGAATTAGGTGTAGAGCCACTAGATTATTGGAAGCTTCAATTTACACCTGGAACGATACTTATGCAGGAGGCAAAAACATACTCTCCAACCTAGGATATGAAATAATGGAAGACTGCATAGACCAAGACAATGTCACACCAAGCTAGAGGCAATGATGGGAGAGGAAATGGGACCCACCTGAGAAGATAGAGAAAAACTGTGGGAACCTAGCCACCAGCCAAATGATAAGAATGATGCCAACACAATAGGAGGCTGAGACGAAGCAAGGCAAGAACTAGGGGAATAGAAAAAGTTGAATTAAATTGAAACACACATAGCCAACAGAGAACCACTGACACAAACCATAGGGGTGAAGCTAACTAGAGGGGCATAGACCCACCACATGGAACTAGCGACCAAGAGCAGCAGACCAACAACCATTAGGTCAAGCCGCTATGGGACTTAAAATCATTATCTCAATCTAAAACATGCATCCAATTTAGTATGTCTTTATTTATCCTTCATTACATTGTTTATTTTCCAACATAAGATTGCACTAGTCAGCTAAGCCGACTAGCTCCTCCAACATCTTCCCCACCCTCAAATCTATCACAAGCGAAGTGTGAAGAATGTCGCAAACGCTGGTTTTTTTCTAAGAAATAAGTTTGGGAATTCCGTTGGTCTCTCATCTTGGCCCACTTGAGGTAGGATTCAAAATAATTTTCCCATGTAGGTTCCTCAACTTTCGCCTATTTGATGTTATGTATTTGTATTCGCAATTCTATTTTTTTGGACAAGTCAAATATTGATTTAGTTAGGGGTTCGACTGTAATCTCTTCTCCATTAGACGTGACCTTTAATT
Organism: Pinus tabuliformis; assembly: GCA_031772625.1. Classification (NCBI taxonomy): domain Eukaryota; kingdom Viridiplantae; phylum Streptophyta; class Pinopsida; order Pinales; family Pinaceae; genus Pinus; species Pinus tabuliformis. The sequence continues at coordinate 641,862,257 of CM062816.1, read as the reverse complement.
TTTCTATGGAGAAATCATATCAAAATTCCTATGTTTTGAGGAAATCAAGAAGCTCAAAGTAAAAAAAAAAAAACAATTTTAGGTAAATGAGGGATATCATCCAAGGTGTAGGGGGTATCAACTGAAATTTCAAGTAATATTTTCAATAAATCGGTGGCCTCTTTGATTTTTATAGAATTGGAATTAATTGTGTTGTCATTATTTCTCGATTGATACCCTCCAAATTCTCTCCTCGATTGTCACCATGCATGTGCATGCCTTTTACTCATCACTTTTCCTTTGTAGTGGATAGTAATTGTGAAAGAAAATTGAAATAAACTCTATTGATCATTTGGCAATAGTGGTATGTGAGGAACATGTAACTTACTAGAAAGAGACAACCATACTTCATTACTTTCGTTGATGGTTCCCTCTACTTTTCTTTTATTATATATTCTATCACAGTTATATGTCAGGTTGTAAGACATGAGTGCTTTTCTTAAGCTACTTGCAAATGAAGAGTCAATGCTTCTTTTCTAGTTCATTGGACTATTGAATCGTGCTCGATGTGCTTGTTCTACGAGATTCTTCTTTCATGATCCAAGTCAGTTCTTCCCTTATATTCTATATATTTTTCCTCTTTATATTGTTTTCATTCCGAACATTGTTTCTCCCTAAAGAGATTGTGAATATCACGCACCCACTCCATAACTTTGTTTTAATCTAGTTACCTAGGTAATTGTTCTAATTAATTTTCTTATTGAACTAACCATTTTGTTTGTGATACATATAATGACTTTCTAATTAATTTAATTGAATTATTTTTAAAACGTAAAAACGAAAAAAAGAAATAAATAAAATAACTAAATAAAATTTAATTGGCTTTATTTTTTTTAATTGTTTAGTTCTTTATATATTAATTGGTTAGATTTTTCATCCATCCACAATCCTATGTCTAACCCATGTTAAATATTATTAAGAAATATATCTCTTAAGACATGCATCATGAACAAGTGATTTGAAAAGATGCCCTTGGAAAGTCTTCAATTTTATAAATCTAGAAGGTTGGATGTCCTCAATAACAAATAGTCCTAACCACGCAATTTCAAGCTTCTTCATCTTGCCTTTAACTTTAATGTCATATAGTATTACGATATTACTAACTTGAAAATGTTTAGCCTGAAGGTTCCTATCATACAATGTTTCTTGATGTTTCTTCTTGACCTATTGATGGTGAAGGATGAAAATTCAGTCTTCCTCTAGTTAGTGTAATTTTTTGAGTCGCTCCATTTCTAACTTTGTATTGTATTTCAGTATAGTCAACATGCTTTGTGGGTTTGCTGAAAAATGGAATAGTACTAGCATTTGCACCACATGTTGCAAAAAAAACGTCGTAAGGCAATGGTATAAGAAATAATAATATAGAAGAAATAGGTCAGCGTTTTATGTAAATTTGTTTCTTTACTAGTGTTTCTTTTTTATCATAAACTGGGTAGCGAATTCCATATTTGAACACAGAGCCATAGTTCAGGCCGAAGAAGAGCAAGGAGGTCGAGTTTGGGAGATGTTCTTTGATGGAGCATGTTCCAGGGAGACTGCAGGAGTAGGGGTGGTGCTAGTATCTCCAAAGAAAGAAACCACACAGCTGTCTTTTAAGCTGGCTTTTCATGTCATAAACAATATAGCAAAATATTAGGCTCTGTTGTTGGGCCTTAATGCAGCAAAAGATAGAGGAATCAGAAATATGAAGGTATTTGGAGATGTTGATTTGATCATTCAGCAAGTAAATAAAACATTTCAAGTAAAGCACCCAAGGCTGAAAGCATACAGAGATGAGGTATGGAGAATCAGAGATTGTTTTGATTATTTCTGTATTTCATATATCCCTAGAGCCAAAAATCAGCTTGCTGATTCCCTTGCTGCGTCTGCTAGTCTATTTATTCCTCCCATGCCTCCCAGATTAGTTTATGAAGTCCAAATGAAGTACAGACCATCCTTGCCTGATAATGTCCAGCATTGGAAAGTTTTTGATGATGATGATGAGATAAATAGGTTTCTACAAGTCATTGATGAGTTTTCTGAAATGCAAATTGACCAAGATAATGAAGCTTTGTTAGAAAGTCCCAAAGCCAAGCTTAGAAATAAAATTGGTAAAAATAACATTGTCCAACTTCCTAGCAATCATATTCCTAAAGGTTTAATTCCCCTAGAAAGATTGTTTGACCAAAATGATGTGCCTTACAAAGTTGCCCAAAAAGAAGACCAATCTGCAGTCTGTAAGCATGATATAGGAAGTCCAGATCAGCCTAGATATGTAAATCTATCCACTCATCTGTCTGCTGATCAAAGTGTTGAATACTACAATTTAATGAGGTAATTTGCTGATGTGTTTGCTTGGGACTATAGTGATCTGAAAACGTATGATAAGAACATAATCCAGCATAAAATCCCTCTGGAGAAAGACACTATTCCTTTCAAATAGAAGCTGAGACCAATAAATCCTATTCTTCTTCCACTGGTTGAAAAAGAAATTAAAAAATTGTTGGCTGCCAAGATTATAGTTCCTTTTAGATATTCAAAATGGATAGCCAACCTAGTAGTGGTGAGGAAGAAAAGTGGAGAAATCAGACTCTGTGTTGATTTCAGAAACTTAAACAAATGCTCTAAGAAAGACAACTATCCTCTACCAAAAATGGAGCATTTGTTGTAGAAGGTCTCAGGAGCCAAAGTAATGTCTTTCTTGGATGGATTTTCAGGCTTTAATCAGATTGCTGTGCACCCAGATGACCAAGAGAAGACTGCATTTACCACTCCTTGGGGCACTTTTATGTATGCTAAGATGCCTTTTGGATTGATGAATGTTGGAGCAACCTTCTAGAGAGCTATGGATATAGCATTTGTGGGAGAGAAGGATAAATTTTTTCTTATCTACCTTGATGACATAACAGTATACTTTAGCAGCCATCAAGATCATTTGCATCATTTGGAAAAAGTGTTTCTGAAGTGCAGGAGGTTTGGAATTTCAGTCAATCCTAAAAAATCTCAATTTGCTTTAGAAGAAGGCAAGCTGTTGGGACATATTGTTTCTGCTGCAGGTGTACGGATAGACCCAGAAAGAGTAAAAGCAATACAGACTTTGTCTGTCCCAAGATTGAAGAAAGATATCCAATCCTTTTTGGGCAAAATTAATTTTGTAAGGAGGTTTATTCCAAATTTTGCAGAATTGGTGAAGCATATTATCTCCATGTCGAAGAAAGGAGTAGAGGTCAGGTGGACTGATGCAACAAGAAATTCATTTGAGTCTATTAAAAAAGCTATTATGGAGGCTCCCATGTTAATAAGTCCAGATTACAACAATGAGTTCCATGTATTCTCATTTGCCTCTGAAGACACCATTGCAGCAGTTCTATTGCAAGAAGATGAAGAAGGTTCAGAACATCCAGTAGCATTTTTCAGCAAGAACTTGAGGGATGTTGAACTAAGGTATGATATTATTGAAAAACAAGCATATGCCCTTATCAAATCCTTGAAAGCTTTCCGAGTTTATATCTTGCATTCCAAGATAATTGCATATGTACCCTCCATTGCAATAAAAGATTTCTTAACACAACCTGATGCTGATGGAAGAAGGGCTAAATGGATTGCAAAGCTAATTGAATTTAATATAGAACTGAAGCCCACTAAACTTGTCAGAGGTCAGGGTCTTGCTAGGTTGTTAGCTGAAGAAAATTGCAAATCATTAGATATAGATTTCCTGTGCACAGTTGTAGAAGTCGGTCAGACAGATGAAAAAGAGGAAGCAACTAAACCAGAGAGAAAGCTGTTAGTGGCCAAAAATCTGGCTTCTTGTGATTGGTATTCTGCAATAATTAATTTCTTGCTGAAGCTAGAAATCCCTTCAAGTTTTACTCAAAGTCAAGCCAGAACTATAAAGCTTAGGGCAGCTAAATATTGCATCAATGAAAATCTGCTCTACTGGAGGGATCCATCTGGAGTGCTTTTGAGGTGTCTGGACAAAGAATAGTCAAAAGAAGTTATGCAGTAGTTTCATTCCAGCATGTGTGGAGGGCACCATTATTGGAAAACCACTGCCCATAAGATTATCAAAGCTGGGTACTATTGGCCCACCTTTTTTTATATGTATTTTCTTTTGTTAAATCTTGTGACAGGTGCCAAAGATTTGAAGAAAAGCAGCAGTTGAAGTCCCTGCCCCTAAAACCAATACAGGCAAAAGGACCGTTTCAGCAGTGGGGCTTGGATTTCATTGGAGAAATCAATCCACATTCCAGTGGCCAACACAGATGGATATTAGTAGCCACTGATTATTTCACTAACTGGATTGAAGCAGTCCCTACCAGGAAGGCTGATCATAATGTGGTCATGAAGTTTTTAATTGAAAATATCTTTACCAGATTTGGTTGTCCACACAAACTAGTTACAGATAATGCAGCAGACTTTAGGGCAAAAGAATTGGTGGAAATGTGTGATTCTATGGGTATTAAACTTGTTCATTCCACCTCATATTATCCTCAAGGAAATGGTCTAGCAGAATCTTCAAATAAAAGCCTGATAAGGATAATTAAGAAGCTGTTGGAAGACAATAAAAAGAATTGGGATTCCAAGATCAAGTATGCACTGTGGGCTGATAGAGTAACCATTAAGAAATCCACAGGGAATTCTCCTTTCAAGCTGGTATATGGCACTGAGGCTGTATTCCCAATTCAGCTAACTCTCCCTGTGGCAAAATTCCTTCAAACAGAACAGAATGAAGAAGAAGACATGGCAAAAAGGATCACTGATTTAGCAGAGGTACATCAGATTAGAGAACAGCTGGTTGAAAAAGCTGCAGCACATCAGAAAAAGATCAACGAAGCCTTTGACAAGAAGGAAAAAACAAATAATTTTCAGGTTGGTGACTTGGTTTTGAAGTGGGATGCATTGCAGGAGAAGAAGGGAAATCATGAGAAATTTAATGCTTTTTGGACAGAGCCTTTCATCATTTCTCAGATTCAAGGGAACAACACCTTCATGCTGAAAAGTATGGGAGGAGAAGCAGTTTTTGTTGGCCCAGTTAATGGGCGTTTTCTAAAGAATTATGTTGTTTAAGGTCTTTGGCCTTAAAAGTTGTAAATATTTGGTTTTTATCAGTTTTGTGTAGGCAAAGTAGACTCCATGCCCAATGGAACACTAGGAAGTTTGTTATTTTGTTTTTCATCAGGAAGGCATTGATCTGCAGGTTCTTGAGACCTCACAGGGAGGATCTCATCCCCAGAAGGAGCTAGTGTTAGCTCTGCTATGTACTTATGCATTTGGAGAACCAAATTACTACTGTGGCAGTGTTGTTTCATGCCTAAGGAGCTCGCAGCAGTTCATTTTATTCTTCCCTCTTCGTCTGGTTTATACCCTTATAACTCCCGCTACCTCTGTTTCCTCCTCCCCCTTCATTTTCCTTACCCTCCCTTAACCCCGTTATTTCCATTTTTCTCTATAATCCTTTGTAACCCCGTATAAACCCATTTTTCGTTTAGCCCCAGGCGCTAAGGTTTTAAAGCACATATAACTATGCGCCTTCGCAAAATCCCTAGTCCGCGGCTTTCCCCGTCACATCAGTTAAAAAGCACGTGCTTTTAACACCGCCATCTGATCCTCCACCTCGTGATCCGACGATTTATGCTGCTCCCGCTCCCGCAAGCTTCATGTACGATAGCCCGCAGGGAAAGCGGTTTCCTGCCGGACCCACCAGCCACGCATCGCTCGTTGAACGTGCTTGCGCCCTCGCATACGGATACCACCCACCTCCGATGAGCGGTTCAGGGAAATCGCTTACCGCCCACACGTCTATTCCTATCTCGTTAACATTCGCTCACCTCCGCCGCCCGTTAGCCATCGGATCTGCCCGACTATGATTCGACGGCCCATGTTCGCCCGTCTACATTTCCTCCCTACGCCGCCTGCCAAGAGATCTCAGTCGTTCATCTGTCATATCCAACGGCTCACATTTCCTGTTCCCGCTTCCTCCCGATAGCTATTGCAAAGATCCCTCCACCGTCGATTTGCGTTATCCAACGGTGGTTCTTCCTCCATACTGCCTGCGTCCATAGCACGTCCAATGTACCCGAAAGGAGAAAGGAAGCCATGATTCAGCACTCTGCGCATTGAATCCTCAACAACCACATTCAAAGAGCACCATGGCTGAGAAAGAAAGGACGATCCTCGAGCAATTCAATGCCTACAACGGTTATTGAAATTTATTTGTACAATACTCCACCTGTTCGGGAAGGACAACAAAGTACCAGTGAATGTCAAATTGATTTATTAAAACACACAGTTTGCAGCAGAGACCCATATTAGATTGTAAATGTGGTTGGTGGTCAGTTATGACCCCACCACGCATAGCATAGCAGAGCAATTTTGTAAGCAAACTCCATATATACCCACAAACAAGATGTAATGACGGTTGATGAATGTTATTTTGATGTAAAATTCAATTTCTGAAGGTTGTAACCACTGTGATACCTGCAGCGTCTGGTCTTCATTTTCAGCTAATGCAAGCTTCTTTTGCTATTAATTGCTCACTTTCCAGTTCTTCTTTGTTCTAGGCTGTGCCTGTTATGCATTTTTCATGTGCTTTTGAGGTTTAGCATTAGAGGGGCTATCATCCCACCTCTGCGTTAGAATCTAGTTTGTATCATTGAATTTGTATGCAGGTTTCTGTTATTTTAATGCCAAAGAGCTGTCATCCTGTCTGTCCATTAGGAAATAGATTTACAGACCTTTTAACTGGTTGCAGCCGGCCATCACAGGGTCTTTTGCATCTGCTGGTATGGTCAATATTCTCCATCATCACCTTATCCTCAAACTGTGAGTAATTGGTGGTCTAAAGTCTTGTAGTCTTGGGGTGTTCACCCATGACTGGTGTTAAGCATAGTAGAAGTGGTTATCTGGCTTGAATATGCATCATTCCTTCAATTCATCCACCATTTTCCAACATTTTTGTTGAGTTTGTAATGTTCCCGACCATCTCTGATATACAACCTAGGAGAGTTTCTTGGGGTGATAACACCTCCCAACCACCTAAGTTAGACAAATCAATACTACCATTGCAACTTGTTTCTAGTCACATGTTTTTGAGTAATGGATGATTAACATTATCAAAGAAATCAACCCATGTTCTTCCAAGTAGCACAAGTATATCTTCACTACTATTGAGTACTTCACTAAGTGCATTGAAGAAGAGTCATTAATGCACGTGACTAAAAAGGTAATTATTAGTTTATTAAACAAAATTTGATTACTATGTTTGACATTCCTTTATTTGTTATGCTTGATAACATATCCTATTTTTCATCTTCATTATTGTTTGAATTTGGTTTATTTGTTCTACTTGATAACATATCCTATTTTTCTTCTTCATTATTGTTTGAATTTGTTTTAGATAAAGGTTTAATTCTACATTATTTGACTAATTACTATATACAAGGATATGGAGTGGCTAAATTAACCAACAAGATTTTAATCGATATCATAAATAATACAATAGTGGGAAATCTTAGGAATTGACTAAATGCCTTATCTAATGCTTTATGGGTAGATAGGGTAAAACACCTAGAGGAGAATTAGGCACATCTATGCATTACTTAGTATATGTGAAAGAAGCAATTCTACCATTAAATATATTCTTTCCTTCATTACAACTTTGACAAGATTCTATAGGCCAACCTTCTGCAACTCTTCAAAACATGATTGATACACTCCTTGTTGTAGGAAGAAATGGATAAAACCAAGTAGATATTTGCTTGCCACCAGTAGACCATAAAAATAGGGTTTGATGAGTATAATGCTAGTGATAAAAATTTCAAAATAGGTGATTTGGTTTTAAAGTGGGACAAATTCAATGAGGCAAAAGGAAATCATATTAAGTTTTAAACTTGTGGCTTCATTCCTTTCAAATAACTAAAAAGAAGGAACCAACAAATATATGTTACAAAGTTTGGAAGGTGATATAGATTCCCTTATTGGAAATCGCTTACCGTCCACACGTCTATTCCTATCTCGTTAACATTCGCTCACCTCCGCCGCCCGTTAGCCGTCGGATCTGCCCGACTATGATTCGACGGCCCATGTTCGCCCGTCTACATTTCCTCCCTACGCCGCCTGCCAAGAGATCTCAGTCGTTCGTCTGTCATATCCAACAGCTCACATTTCTTGTTCCCGCTTCCTCCCGATAGCTATTGCAAAGATCCCTCCACCGTCGATTTGCGCTATCCAACGGTGGATCTTCCTCCATACTGCCTGCGTCCATAGCACGTCCAATGTACCCGAAAGGAGAAAGGAAGCCATGATTCAGCACTCTGCGCATTGAATCCTCAACAACCACATTCAAAGAGCACCATGGCTAAGAAAGAAAGGACGATCCTCGAGCAATTCAATGCCTACAGCGTTTATTGAAATTTATTTGTACAATACTCCACCTGTTCGGGAAGGACAACAAAGTACCAGTGAATGTCAAATTGATTTATTAAAACACACAGTTTGCAGCAGAGACCCATATTAGATTGTAAATGTGGTTGGTGGTCAGTTATGACCCCACCACGCATAGCATAGCAGAGCAATTTTGTAAGCAAACTCCATATATACCCACAAACAAGATGTAATGAGGGTTGATGAATGTTATTTTGATGTAAAATTCAACTTCTGAAGGTTGTAACCACTGTGATACCTGCAGCGTCTGGTCTTCATTTTCAGCTAATGCAAGCTTCTTTTGCTATTAATTGCTCACTTTCCAGTTCTTATTTGTTCTAGGCTGTGCCTGTTATGCATTTTTCATGTGTTTTTGAGGTTTAGCATTAGAGGGGCTATCATCCCACCTCTGCGTTAGAATCTAGTTTGTATCATTGAATTTGTATGCAGGTTTCTGTTATTTTAATGCCAAAGAGCCGTCATCTTGTCTGTCCATTAGGAAATAGATTTACAGACCTTTTAACTGGTTGCAGCCGGCCATCACAGGGTCTTTTGCATCTGCTGGTATGGTCAATATTCTCCATCATCACCTTATCCTCAAACTGTGAGTAATTGGTGGTCTAAAGTCTTGTAGTCTGGGGGTGTTCACCCATGACTGGGGTTAAGCATAGTAGAAGTGGTTATCTGGCTTGAATATGCATCATTCCTTCCATTCATCCACCATTTTCCAACATTTTTGTTGAGTTTGTAATGTTCCCGACCATCTCTGATATACAACCTAGGAGAGTTTCTTGGGGTGATAACACCTCCCAACCACCTAAGTTAGACAAATCAATACTACCATTGCAACTTGTTTCTAGTCACATGTTTTTGAGTAATGGATGATTAACATTATCAAAGAAATCAACCCATGTTCTTCCAAGTAGCACAAGTATATCTTCACTACTATTGAGTACTTCACTAAGTGCATTGAAGAAGAGTCATTAATGCACGTGACTAAAAAGGTAATTATTAGTTTATTAAACAAAATTTGATTACTATGTTTGACATTCCTTTATTTGTTATGCTTGATAACATATCCTATTTTTCATCTTCATTATTGTTTGAATTTGGTTTATTTGTTCTACTTGATAACATATCCTATTTTTCTTCTTCATTATTGTTTGAATTTGTTTTAGATAAAGGTTTAATTCTACATTATTTGACTAATTACTATATACAAGGATATGGAGTGGCTAAATTAACCAACAAGATTTTAATTGATATCATAAATAATACAATAGTGGGAAATCTTAGGAATTGACTAAATGCCTTATCTAATGCTTTATGGGTAGATAGGGTAAAACACCTAGAGGAGAATTAGGCACATCTATGCATTACTTAGTATATGTGAAAGAAGCAATTCTATCATTAAATATATTCTTTCCTTCATTACAACTTTGACAAGATTCTATAGGCCAACCTTCTGCAACTCTTCAAAACATGATTGATACACTCCTTGTTGTAGGAAGAAATGGATAAAACCAAGTAGATATTTGCTTGCCACCAGTAGACCATAAAAATAGGGTTTGATGAGTATAATGCTAGTGATAAAAATTTCAAAATAGGTGATTTGGTTTTAAAGTGGGACAAATTCAATGAGGCAAAAGGAAATCATATTAAGTTTTAAACTTGTGGCTTCATTCCTTTCAAATAGCTAAAAAGAAGGAACCAACAAATATATGTTACAAAGTTTGGAAGGTGATATAGATTCCCTTATTGTCAATGGCCAAATCCTCAAAAAATATTACATTTGATTGTTCTATAAATATAGTCAATTACATATACTTTGTTTTTAGGACTTATCAATGGCCAAATCCTCAAAAAATATTTCATTTGATTGTTCTAGAAATATGGTCAATTGCATATACTTTGTTTTTAGAACTTAGTTTATATATAATACATTTCAAAAAATTTGCCTTCATCCTTATAAAATAATCAAAAAATAGGAACAAATGCATACATGTTATGAATCCTCGAAGGTGATCTAGATTGTCTTTTTGTCAATGGTCAAATCCTCAACTTAAATATTTCACTTGATTGTTCTTGAAATATAATCAATTGTGTATACTTGTTTTTTATCTTTAGTTTATTCTTTTGATTTGATTTTGGTAACTAGAATTTGCATGGTGCTAATTGTCACCTATAGGATTTGTTCCCAACTTGCATAGTGTTAATAATTACTTTTGATATTTGCGCCTAGTAACTAGAACTTGTCATTGGGATGTAATTTGGTGGTTGAGAAAGGGTTCCTCTGTGCAAACAACCTAGATTCAAAATTTAATGAGTATAGAGTCCCTTTCATATGTGTGTAGGTGAGGAAAGGTGTTTCACCTCCATTTATCCATTAATTTCTCATAGGTTTGGATAGAGATTGAAACACGTTTCCCACTAATTTCTTATAGGTTTGGATAGATATTGAAACACATTTCCCACAAATATCATTTACTAATAATCATTGTTTTATTATCTTAAGGTTGTTCATTATGACTCATCTTCAATCACCTATTAATTTCTCATAAGTTTCAATAGAGATTGAAGTTAACAAAATTAATTTAGCAAAATCAATAATCACATATAGAATGGTAATTGCAATTTCCATAATGTCAATCACCTAATTGGAATTTGCACCTAGTAACCAAGGAAACCATGGTTTACATAATATTAACTATCACTTCTAAACTTACACCAAGTAACCAAGTAAAAGTAATTTATATAGTGAAAAACACTCATTTCAACCATATAATAACTCAAATATAATTAGCCATACTATTTTACCTCAAAAATCATTATATATAACTATATCACTTATTATTTATTCAAAATATATAATATACAACATCTATGAAATAACTTTCAATTTAAACCATTTTTTAAGTAATGATAAAGAATACATACTTAAATCTTAATATAATTATCTTATTTCTGAAATGATAAAATGCACATTTTTAAAGGTAATTTAAAATTTTAATAAAACATTTATTATAATTATAAATTTACTTTTTTTCCTATTTTTTATTTTTTTTAATTCAATTTAAAATAATTCAAATTATTAAAAAATTAAAAGATCTAAAAATTAATAAATTATAATAAAATAAATTTAATATTATAAAATAATTTGAAAAAAATAAATTAAAATACACTTGAGATTTAATTTTAATATAAAAATAAATTGGTAAAATTAAAATTTCCTACGCCATAATAACCATATTCATGGGAAAAAAAAATGAAAATAACCGTAACAAAACGTGAAGTAAAAGAAGAAAAATTTTAAATGTCCCTTCATTCAATCTATGCAAGAGCATAATTAAGACATCCATCCATATTCCTGAGAAAAAAATGAAAATAATCGTAACGAAACGAGAAGTAAAAGAAAGAAAAATTTTAAATTTGTTCCTTCGTTCACTCTATGCAAGAACATAATTAAGACATCCTTCCTTTAGCTACGGAAATGATATTGCGATCATTTATTTGATACATATTTTGAAGAGATAAAAGGAAATGATATTGCGATAAAAGGAAACTCGCGGTGATAACAAGTGTCTTGTGTATAATTATTAAAATTGAATCAACGGCGGGAGACACTCGTATCGTGTAACACTTCGTCGGACGAAGCAGAGAGATGACACGAGGGCAAGGTTATTAAAATTGAATCAACGGCGGGAGACACTCGTATCGTCTAACACTTCATCGGACGAAGCAGAGAGGTGACACGAGGGCAAAGAGGAAAGTTCATCTCAGAGGGGACGCCTTACGGCGTAACAAGTTCGTCTTGACCAAATTAAGTTTAAATGATGTTGTTCATGTTGGCCGTTTATACGTTGTGCAATAAGCTCATAGAATAGTTGGATCTTTATCATCTGATTCATCACTATCGACATTACATAATTTCATTAAACATTCATTTAATGTTTTGTTAAATGGGTCCACAACACATTTATCTTGTGGGTGGTATGAAGTTCTCTTATGGTGTTCGATCATAAAATTTTTCAGTGCTTGGATTGTACCATTTCTAAATTGGGTTCCTTTATCACTAATAAGAACTAAAAGAGAGCCAAATTGTGTTACTATTTTGTTGTATATCAATTTTGCTACAACTTATTTAGTGCAAGACCTAGCTAACTCAAATTCTATCCACTTCATTATATACTAGTATGAAATTATTATATAGTTCTTTCACGTCGTCTTACCTCTTTTGGGAAATGGGCTGACAAATTCGATCGCCCATATCTCAAAAGTTAGTGAAGTGATAATTGAGTGTAATGGAATTTGATGTTTCGATGAAGGATGACTTGTTCCTTGAAATATACCACATTTTTGTACATATTTTCGACAATCGCGGAATAGTGTTAGCCATGAGAGTCCTTATTGCATTATATTTCATGTAGTCATTTCTCCTTAATAGTGTCCTCTATCTCCCTCATTGTGTGCTTTGAAAATGATTTCTTCCCTCTCATGTTATAAATCACATTTGCAAATTATTTCAACAATTCGCAAATTATATAATTAATGTATGCGGTTTTGGTCTTATAGCAAGTTTCTATTTCTTCTTATCTACTAACAATTAGGTGCTTTCCTGGTACGTAAGAATTCTACAATTTTAGCAAGTTGTAATGGAATTGCTTCAATTTTGACTATATGTGTATCTGAAAGGTCATCATCCACATCATTCGTTTCCTCATAAGCCTGAATTCGTGATACATGGTTAGGTCCAACAACATGTTTTCTTGGTCATACAATAACTTTTAATTTGAGTTCCTCGAATAATAATAACTATCGAAATATTTGACCTTAATGAATTGGTTTGTTGACACGGTATTTAAACACATTCTGATCAATGTAAAATATGAATGGGTTGGCCAAAAAGTATTGTCAAGTTATTTTGAATGTGAAAATCATAGCTAGAGCATCACATTTTGTTATGCTTTAGTTTCACTCAACTTTCTTAAGCATTCTATTGACATAGGAATTTGGATGGAATATTATTTCCTCGTTGGGTTGTGATAATACTACTTTGATTGCAACATTTGATGCACCAAAGAGTATGTGATACTATTTGGACCAGCAGGGAAAATTAATAATTGGAGCTTCAAGTAATTTATTTTTAACAATTGGAATGAATCATTGCATTCATTAGAAAAAAGTAAAGGAACATCTTTCCCTAGAATATCGTTGATTGTAAATGTGATGCTATAATAATGTCCAATGAATTTTCTATAACATCCGAAATGAACTTAAAATATATTTCCTTACTTTGATTTATAAGAGGCTTGACATCTAAGATTACTTTCATTTTCACCATATCTACTTTGATACCTTCCTTTGAAACTGCATGGCCCAACAATATTCTACTAGGTGTTGTAAATATGTATTTTTTTTATATTCAATGATAGATGTATTTGACGAAATTTCTCTAGCATCAATCGTATCCATTGAATATGATATTTTAGTAATGTGTACATTATCAAATTATAGAATTAGCTACCACTTGGATGTTAAAACATCCTTGGTGAAATACCAAGGCTCACCAATTACAACTCATTTTCTGGAGTTGGCATCAAATTCAATAGAATATTTCTTAGTAAAGAGGCTGTGGGAGCCCCAAAACTATCTTCTCTTTTAATAGTTTCTAAGAATCTTCCTCTAAAAATGTGATTTAACTCATCCATCATTTTACTAAGATCATACATGTAGGGGCCTAACCTAAGGATTATATAAAAAAAATAGTCTTCTATCTAACAACAACCATGGATACTCACTTATTGACAAGACTTCTAGTAATGGTCAAATTCTCCATTCATGTATGTCATTCAGCTGGATAGATTTATGTAGAATTAGGCACAATTCCTTTAGATTCCTCTTGATATATTTCCATTTATTTCTTTGGGTGTAACCAATACTTGTACTGAATGAAGGACTCTGAGAGGCAGGGAGAATTCGATCGGTAAGAATATCCAATGTGAGAAAAGTACCTATAAAATTGGTATGTAGGTAAATGGTAGAGAAAAATGTAAAAGATCTATAGGGGAGTAAAGAGCATGAGAAGGTCAGGAGACAAAGATAAGGGCCTCTAGAGTGGATATTATAGAATGTGAATATGTAAGGGATATGGATGTTAAATAGGGACAAAAGATGTTAAGGGAGACAAAATGCAAGGAAGGGTCCATGTTGAAGGGAGTGGTAGTATTTCAGAGAGAATTTTTCTTATCAACCAAAACCTATATGATTGTCCCCTTGGGAAAAGACTCCAAATTTATAATATCAAATGGAACCATGGATGTTAGGTTCCCTATAGGATTTTTGGAGGGGGAATGTGCCCGCATTGTTAGAGAAGTATGAGGCAACCTCCAAATTTGAATCCCCTCGAGCGGATCAACTGAATAATCACCTACACCCTCTAACATAACACAAGTTTTGATATGGGATGGTATAAACCTTGAGATATAGGAGACAAATGGTGTAATATTTTCAATCCTTTGGCCCTAAAACCCGCATCATATCGAAAACCCTTGAGCTTGAAAAAAACATTTAGATTTAGTCTTTGATTAATATATAGTTATAAGGAGATTTGTAACTATTTTGTTTGGCACACTCTTACTAATTAACTAAATGGTTTTTTGGAAGTCTTGAAACATTGTTTTGAGCAAGATTGTGATTTATTTTTACTTGAATTGCACTTTGAATGCATAGATTGATTTACTACCCTAAAAAGCCTCTAAAACACTTTGCATGTTAAACAAGTTAAACATATGATTCTTAGGTATATCTATTCGATTTTGGGTAGAATTGAATAGAAAATGTGCCTTTAAATGGGCCACTTCATTTTCTTATTACACTATACATATTTTATTAGTGTTTTCTAATTAATTGATGAAATTGTTCTTTTTTTTTTTTTTTTTTTTTTTACAGAATATGGAAATACAACTTCAAGAAACATTGTTATTTCTTGTTGTTTAAAATGCAACATTGAATGTATAAATGGATTCAACACCATACAAAATTCATGAGGTACTCCAACTTTACAAATTATATATTCTAAACTTATGGTTCTTAGAAACCTCTACTATATTATGGGTAAAATCAACAAGAAGAAATGATCAAGAAATTACCTTTTAGTTTACTAGCTAGACAACATATATCTATTCATTATAATTTTATTAATTTCTATGTAGTTATATAAGATATAATGGTCTCTTTAATCACAAACAAACAAATAATAATTATAATTTAATCAAATGTTTTATAGATGAAATTAAAATATTAATATAAGAGAAAAACTAATATTAATTTGTTATTTCAAAATTTATAATTTTATATATTTTATTTATTTAAAATATAATAACTTAAAGATTTAAAAAGGTGTAGTCAAACTTATTAACACAATGGTTTTTTCCCTCAATTCAATGGTAAAATTTTGAATAATATATAAATATATATATATACCCTCAATTCAATGGTAAAATTTCGAATAATATATATATATATATATATATATAGATATATCTTTGAATGTATAAATTTATTCGATAATTGATTCCATACTACTCAAATTCTATAGATTAAAATACATAAACTCTAAGTTTTAAAAAAACTCTCCTAAATTTTAATTAAAATTAATTAGAAAAAATACCATAAAAAAAGATTATTTAACTTATTAATTAAATTAAGTGTTAAACTAGGAATCTTAAAAATACTTAAAAAAAACAAAGTTTAAAGATTAAACTTATCAACTTTTAAACATCTTTTATATAGCTTATTCATTCATCACTATTTATGGAAAGTTTAATATATAACCATTAATTATGAATAAATTGTTAAAATAATTTATATTTATAAATTGCTTTATTTAATATAAAAATAGTTACATTATTATTAATTATTAATAAATTATTTAATGGAAGATACCCAATGTGCCAAAACACCTAGGATTGAAAAGGTAAAGATAAAATTGTATTCAACAAAGATTTCAAATCAACCACTCCTAGAAGCAATTTCAAAAGAACCTCACTTTCAGTTGAAATTTCTAAGTCTCGAAGCAACATATTCTTCCCTAGTGGAGTAGGGAAAGGGAACTTTAAAGTCGAACAATCAGCTAGAATAAAATATTCATTCCTAATTTCTGGATATTAAGGAGGAGTTGGGAGGTTAAAGCTGATTCTTCTTTCCGAGTGCAGTAGGGAAACCGAATTTCAAAGTCGAAAAATAAAAGCATAAAAGATTCATTCATTATTTTCGGATATTAAGGAGTTTAGAGGTTAAACTTGATTTATCAACCCAAATATGGGCCTGTGTTACTTCTCATTCCACGAAAAGAGTTATGTGTTACTTCTCATTCCAGGAAAAGGTTACTCTTTGTGATGTATTTTGGAAAAAAAACCAATTCTAATTGGCCCTCATACATGTAATTCATAGATTATGTAGGGAGCCTCAAAGCTCAATACCACAATTCTCAGAATCCAAAGTGTTTTTTGTTGGGTAGCCATCTATAATTTATAGGCAATTTCAAATTTGAATCCGACCATTCCACCCAAAATCTACTAATAAATTCTAGATTGGCAACAGATTTTCACAGATCTTGCTCTTAAATTCTGACTTAAATGCCACCCCCCCACTCCTCTTACCTATTTTCCCATTGTCAACTCATGAACAGTGACCTTAGTGGTCACTTTTTGGCTGCCCTACTAGGTTTCTCCTTCTATAGTACAGCTCCCTTCACGCTTCCACCAATATTGTGACATCCCTCCCTTGTGCACAGTTCCCTAGTCGTGCAGCTCTACAACCAAGGCAATGTATTTGATATTACCATGCCTTCTTTGAGCTACCTAGAGTGCTAAGATTGTGCCTCCTTGATATAGTATTCTAGCCAAATCCCCAGTGTATGGCTTCAATCGGCTTCCATTCACCTTCCTTGAAAATGGCTCTCCATTCAACTTCGCCAACTAAACTACTCCACCATCAGTAATCTCTTTGATGACATAGGGCCCCAGTCAATGCATCAGAACATTTCTTGGAAATTTATCAAACTTGCTATCATATAATAATTCTAAATCATTTACCTTGAAGGTGGGTAGTTTGATGTGCCAATCGTGCCATGCCTCTTCTTGCTCCTTTTCAACTTGCAAATGGAATCTAGCCAAAAATCTATCTTGTTCGAGCTTTGTCTCCTGCACGAGGGTTTTTTCCATGATTCTGTGATCTTCCATTCTTGTAAATTCTGCTATGCATGGACTATGTACAATGTACTCCATTGACATCACAACCTCTATGCCATAAACCAACTAGAAATGCATTTGTCTAATTATCTTTTTTCAAGTCGTCTTGTAATCCCATAGCATTGCGGGTACGTGCACATCCTAGACATTCCTTTATGCATTTCATACCTTGGTCAACATGCTATCCAATATCTTATTAAATGCTTCCACCATCCCATTAGCTTACAGGTGATATGGTTTACTCTTTTGATGATAAACATGGAACTCCTTCGTCGACACACCAATTGTCTCATTGAGAAAATGCATCGCTCATAAAAATCTTCAGGCGACCAAATCTAGTCAGTACATACTAAAAAATGAACTTTGTTGTTGTTACCCCTATACAATCCTTCATAGGTTACGCCTCTTCCCACCTGATCAAATACCCAGTAGCGGTGGTGATGTACTGCACACCCATCTTGTTTCATGGAGGTTGAATTGGTCCTACAAAGTCAATCACCCACTTTTGAAATGACTGCAATGACATTTGCGGATTTAGAGGCATCTCATCCCTCCACGATGACCTACCCATCCTCTGACATGCATCACATGCCTTACAATAGGCCTTTCAATCCTTATGAAGCGTCAACCAACATAGCCTAGTGCGTAAAATCTTCCGAGTTATTGCTTTTCCTGCATAATGTGCTCTTGTGGATCCTCCATGAGCTTCAGCAAGGATGTTCTTTGTTCAAAGTTAGGTACATAATGTTGCAGAATTTCATCCAAGCCCATTTTATATAAATTCCATACAATGACAGAAAATTCAATCATGTGCACCACTAGCTCCTTCTTTTGTTAATCATTATACCCTTTGAGCATTGTTCTGATCATTTGGAAGTGTAAGATATCCGCAAATTTATTATCCGCAACATGCACTGCAAAGAGCTGTGCGTCAGGCAACCCTTCCTCTAAATTAGTAGGCTCCTCTACTATTTCAATGTGTGATAGATGGTCTGGTTGTACATTTAGTTCCCCTGTTTTACAATAACTTTGAAGTCATATTCCTCGAACATCATCAACCATATCATATCTTCTCCACCAACACAGGCTTGTTCACCAAGTACTTCAATGCAGGATGGTTTGTATACATCTTAAATTGTCCCCCTAAAATGTAGTGTCTGAACTTTTGGAGCACGTACACCATGGCCAACCCTTCGTGCCCTGTTGTTGAATAATTTTTCTCATATTTCAAAAACTTCCTACTTGCGAACGCTATAGGATGATCCAATTCTCCCTCAATGGCCTGTGTTAATACTGCCCGGAGCACAATACATGATGGTTCGGCATACACGTTCAATTCCTTCTTCCAATCAGGGAAGACTCAGATCTACGTGGTGACTATCGTTTCCTTCAACACGTCAAAGCTTTGTTGACACTCTTCAATCAATCAGAACGTAGCATCCTTCTTTAGCAGCTTCTCCATCAGCACGGTAATATGGGCATAGCTTTTGATGAACTTTCTATAGTATCCTTTATGCCCCAACGTTTCACACAACTGTTTCACACTTCTTGGTGCCTCCAAATTAATTATGATTGTGATCTTAGCCGGGTCTACCATCAAGCCTTGTCTACATACCACGTGACCTAGAACGATCCCAAAAGGGACATAGAACAAACATTTGTTCAAATTGAGCGTGATCTGGTACTGCAGAATGTATCCAACATCAAGCATAGAATAGCTACATGGCGCTTTACCAATCCAAACACCATCAAATCATCAAAGTAAACCTCTAAAAGCTTGTGAATGAAGTCATTAAAAACTGCAATGACTACACGCAAGAATATTGTCAGTGCACTCTTTAGTCTAAATGACATCACTGTATACTGAAAGCATCCCCATTCAGTCATGAAATTCATGTTACTTCTATCCTCTGGCACAATCTTGATCCGATGGTACCCTGAGAACCCATCCGTGAATGAATATGCCTCTTTTCCTCTTACATTGTCCAACACCTCATCAGTGAATGAAGTTGGAAAGGGATCATGTACACAGGCATCTTTCAACTTCCTGAGATCTACACATATCGTTATTTCATCTTTCTTTTTCTTTTCCTGAATTGTCATTGGGCTTACCCAATCAGAATCTTCTACTCGTTGAATGATGCCTACCACAAGCATTTGATCCAACTCTAAGTGGGCCCCTTATTTATACTTCATATTGAGATGTTAAGGCCTTTGCTTGATTGGCTCCATGTCTAGTTGCAATGTAATTTTTATGACTCCCAGGTCCCCTAGTATCCCCTTTAGATCTGAGAATTTATTAGGGAACAAGTTCTATTATTTGCAGAGAAATTTAGCGAACTTATTTGCTTCTGAATCATCCTAGTAGTCCCCAATGTTTGGAAACTTCGGCTCTACCTCTATCCCAATGTTTACTTGTTTTAGTTTTAGCGGTGTAGTGATATCTAAATTTTGAATTTGCGATCCTTCAACTTTGTGGTGACCTTCAGCCTCTATGATTATAATGTTCCTCGAGTTCTTGTCATCTTCTTTGATAGTCACATTGTAGAACCCCACTGTGTGGCTTAGCTGGGTGGTCCAATCTGGTTGAATTAAGTCCAAGGGATCCTACGTACTCTAAGTATTACTGCCTCAACTTCCTATAATTCCTCCTTAATAATCTCAAACCCATCCTCAAAGCTAAACATCAGCAAGAATCATTATCGCAAAACATCCCATTCTTCAATGCCATGGCGGAGCTCTGTTTCTAAGTACTAGTTCATCGGTATTACATCCAAAGTATGACAAATTATATGCACCCATTCAGGCTCAGGCTCCGCTCCATAAACCTTAGTCCATTTGGCCAGGATCATCCATTCCATCACATTTGTTTGTTAGTCGAACTTGTGTGTAAGATCCCTATCCTAGGGTCTTCTAACAGATCTATTTCTGATGAATTTAGATGCAATAAGAGGTAATATTTTACTTTCTTACAAGACTTTTAAACAAATAAAATTTTACCATTTACATTCTAATCCTTATAAATTATGGTGAACATTTCATTTTGATAAACATAGATGAGTAATCTATAGAGGAATACATGTACCGATGGCTAGTGGAGATGCCTTCGAGCTGCTGCTCTTGTTGAATGCTCCTCTTGACTAACCCAACTGGATCTAACTCCCAACCAACTAGGAAATAATTCCTAGCCCAGGAAACCTCTACAGTTTCCCTAGCCCTTCGAGCCCAAATCCAACCAAATGTAGTGTGTGTGTCCAAGATGACTGATCCAGACCAAGATGAACAATAATTTCCTCCTCTCAACAATCCAAGAAACCTCCACAAGTTCCTAAGGTCTCCAAAATCACAACAAATCCTAAAATCACAGCCAATCCAAAAATCAAGCAAGACCCCACATGCCCTTTTCTCCCTTCCCTCTTCCCTTTTTATACCCTCCCTCTCTTCTCCATCTCAACCACCTCTCATTAATGTCATTAACTTCTCATCAATCCTTACAGTTGACTTCTCTTCTTCCAAGTAAATCTGGGAGTACATTTGGAAATGCGATATGAATATAAAATTAGGAAATTAATGGGAGAGGACCATGTATTCTCCCAAGTAAATCTGAAAGTACATTTGGGAATGTGAGATGAACACACACACACACACACACATATATATATATATATTATATATATATCTATATATATATATATATATATATATATATATATATATATATATATATATATATATATTTATATATATAATTAAGTGGAGAGGACTATGTCTTCTCCCAAGTAAATGTGAGAGTACATTTGGGAATGATAAGTAATTAAATGGAGAGGACCATGTCTTCTCCCAAGTAAATGTGAGAGTACATTTGGGAATTTGAGATGTAATTAAATGGAGAGGACCACGTCTTCTCCCTAGTAAATGTGAGAGTACTTTTGGGAATATGAGATGTAATTAAATGGAGAGGACCATGTCTTCTCCCTAGTAAATGTGAGGGTACAATGGGGAATGTGAGATGAATATATATATTGATAATTAGTTGTAGAGGACCATGTCTTCTCCCAAGTAAATGTGAGGGTACATTGGGCAATGTGAGATAAATATATATATTATTTGAAATAATGGAAGAAGACCATATCCTACCTAAGATTCAATTTGAGAAGGCAGGTTGTGAATTTGAATACTAGAAATCATGAATTTTATATTCGACCAATATTTCTCAATATTTTTAGGTAATGTAAACATTAATAAAATTTGCAGGATAAGATTGGGGCATTACATACACCCCTCCTTCAGAGAACTTCATCCCGAAGTTAGAATGAAACGATACAAGGAGTTCGAAAGCATAACAAACTAGAGAGAGTTATAGAAGTAAAATTTGATAAGTCAGACAATGACATTACTTCCCATCAGGATTCTACAACTGATCTATATCCTCCTATCCATTATGACCTAATTCCATTCCCACCCTATTCATCCTCTATTGTTTTATCAATGGCAACGGCCATACTAACCACTGATAAAACCGACATGGTGGAAGCGTTGACTATATCGACCTAACTTCCCCAGTGGGCAACTGGCAATCGTCATCACACGTCTAGGGGAGCGGTCCACCACTGCCCTCCCATGATTCCAAGTTTCAGAGGATAGATGGTGGGAAATGCCTCCACCCCTCCTTCAGAACTAGGGTCAACACCCTAATATAGACCACACTACAGATCAGGTTGGACTTATCATCGAATAATGCAATCAGGTCGTCTTGCCACCTATCATTTGCATTTTACTCATGTCATAAGAGTGCATATCAAGTAGATACCAAATGTAGTAGAATACTGTACATTATACCTTTCTCATGAGATGTCTCAACCTTCCCTTAATGGAAGAGTATATCTTAGCTATCATATAGTTCCTTTCCCCCTGCGGGTTAGCTCTCATTCATGCATTTATATAACAACAAGGCATATAGTCATCACATTATTAAGTCTAGTATCCATGTGTCAATCTGGGAATTCTCATTGGAAGTAAATCATAAATTCACTAAGTCATTCATTTAAATAAATCATATCCACTTGAGCTATATATGAACCAATGTAATTATGATAAGTTACGCACTAGATAATCCATCACTAAGTGAGTCATACATGCAGGCCATGCATCAACCATTTCTGTCATCAATATCAAATTTGTCAATTGATTCATATAAGTATTTTTATGTGCCAAACCAAATGCATCAATATTACATAATGTTCATAAAC
Organism: Pinus tabuliformis; assembly: GCA_031772625.1. Taxonomy (NCBI): domain Eukaryota; kingdom Viridiplantae; phylum Streptophyta; class Pinopsida; order Pinales; family Pinaceae; genus Pinus; species Pinus tabuliformis. The sequence continues at coordinate 641,839,318 of CM062816.1, read as the reverse complement.
AAATAACATGGAACTGCAAAATAGAATCTTAACATAGGTAGCTGTCTAGTCAAAATGGGCATCACAGATGCTCAAAAAGTGAGGGGTAGTCACAATGCCTAGTTTTTACATCCTCCAAGGTAGTAGATCCTGGGCTATACTTGTCCCACTAGACCTTAACTTGGTCCACCATCCCACGTCTAAGCTATCATACCCTATGGTTCAATATGCGTAATGGTTCTACCATTATGGTTCCCATGTTTGAGACCTGCAATTCCTGCCAATCTAGTTTGTGATATTCATCAGAAACATAATGTCATAAAATAGACACATGAAAAACATCATGAGTTTTATTTAAATGGGGCAGCAGTACAAGATGATAGGAAACTGGTCTAATCTTCTCTTTGATCCTAAAAGGTCCTACAAACTAAGGTGACAATTTCGTTCCCTTCCCAAACTAGATGGTGCTTTTGTTGGGCCGGATACGAATAAAAACTTGGTCCCCTACTTCATAACTATGAACAATCCTATGTGCATCAACATAACTCTTATGTCTATCTTGTGCATCCTTTAACCTTTGCCGAACCTGCCTTACCTGTTCCTCGATTTCTTGAACTAATTCCGAGCCAACTATCACTCAGTCCTCCAACTTTTCCCAACTCAATGGTGTCCTACAAGGCCTTCCATATAGAGATTGATAAGGAGGCATCTTTATTGAACTATGATAATTTTTATTATAGGAAAACTCTGCCAATGGTAAGTACCTTTTCCACTAAGTCTGATTATCCACGATGTACAACCTAAGCATGTCCTCCAGAACCTGATTTAGTCTTTCAGTATACCCATATATTTCTGGATGATATGCAGTGCTCAGGTTCAACTGAGTCCCTAATGCTTCCTGCAAACTTGTTCAAAACCTAGATGTAAATCAGGAGTGTCTATCAGAAATGATCTTTGTGGGCAATCCTTGTAGTCGAATAATTTCATTAAAAAACACTCGCGCCACATTCATAACATTGTAAGTGTCCCTTACTGGGATGAAATGGGAACTTTTGGTCAATTTATCAACTATAACCAGTATATCATTGTTCCTCTGTGAAGTGAGTCGAAAACCCACCACAAAATCCATGGAAATTACTTCCCATTTAGATGTAGGGATGTCATGAGATTGTAGGAATCCTGTTGGATGGCGATGATCAACCTTCACTCGCTGACATTCAAGACATTTGGTGAAAAACTAGACTATGTCGTGCTTCATGCCTGCCCAAAAGAACAGTTTCCTTTTGCCTACGTACATCTTCTTTACCCCAGGATGTGCAAAATAGAGTGTTCTATGAGACTCTCTAAAGATGGTTTCTCTTATACCCCCTTCCTTAGGTACGTACATTTTCTCTTGGAATCTTAATAGCCCATCTTGTTCAAGGACATATCCCTCAAGCTTTGTTTCTATCTGTTTCCCATTCTAGATGGCTTAGATGACTTTTAGATACCAACTATCTTCAAAGAGTTTCTCCAATATCCACTCCCTTAAATTTACCTTTAAGGCTACTAGGGAGAAGATTCGTGGCCTCCTTCTTAGTGCATTCGCCACTACATTCTCATTTCCTTGATGTATGAGATTTCAAAATCATACTCACTCATGAACTCACTCCACCACCTTTGTGTGGCATTCAAATCTCTTTGAGTGAAGAAATGCTTCAGGCTTTGATGATCCGTTCTTAACTCAAATCTTCCCCCAATGAGGTAGTGTCTCCATAGCTTCAAGGCTAACATTATTGCTACAATTTCTAAGTTGTGGGTAGCATATAACTCTTCATGCTTCTATAATTTTATAGAAGCATAAGCTATTACTCCGCCTTCTTGCATCAATACCGCACCCAATCCTTGTACCGAAGCATCGATATAGATAGTGAAGTCTTTTCTCATGTTTGGTACTTGAAGGATCGGTGCACTAGTTAGTAACCTCTTCAGCTATGTGAATGCACTATCACATTTATTTGTCCATTCATACCTAACCCCCTTTCACTGTAATGTGGATATGGGTTTTGCAATTCTTGAAAACCCTTCCACAAACCTGTGATAATACCCGGCTATCCCCATAAAACTACATACCTCATCGGCATTTTTTGGTACTAGCCAATCCATTACGGCCTTCACCTTTTTCGAGTCAACTGAAATCCCTTCTCCTTAAATGATGTGCCCAAGGTAATGGACTTTCTTCTTAAAGAAGGAACATTTCGAAAATTTCTCATACAACTGATTTTCCCTTAAACAAGTAAATACCACCCTTAGGTGCTTTTCATGCTCCTTTTCATTCCTAGAATATATAAAAATGTCATCAAGGACGACTTGAACGAATTGGTCCAAATACTTCTTGAACACACCATTCATGAGGTTCATGAATATTGTTGGTTCATTAGTTAAAACAAATGGAACAACTACGAACTCACAGTGGCCAAACCGAGTTTGAAATGCAGTTTTTGAGATGTCCTCCTTTATCCTCAATTGGTGGTACCCAAATCATAGATCGATTTTTGAGAAGACTGTTGCTCCCTTCATTTGATCAAATAAGTCATCTATTCGAGGTATTGGGTACCTATTCCTTATTGTGGCTATGTTTAAGTCTCTATAATCTATGCATAGCTACAAGGAGCCATCCTTCTTCTTGAAAAAAACTACTAGTGTACCCCAAGGTAAAATACTAGGTCTAATCAATCCCATGTCTAAGATCTCCTTTAACTACATCTGCAACTCATAAAGCTCTGGAGTTGTCATGCTATGGGGTGTCTTAGATATTTGTTCTGCACCTGGTTTCAGATCAATTACGAAATCAATTTCTCTTACAGGAGGTAATCCAGGCAATTCCTCTAGAAAAAACATCCTTGGATTATGCCAAAACGAGATGTTCATCTAGGGAAGGTCCTTCCTAGTCACCTACAGCCTTGACCAAATATAGTTTGCTACCTTGTTTGAGACAATGTTTTACCTTCATCATAGATATGAATAGTAGGGACACTCCCCTCTTGATTCCAAAAATCTCAATTGGCCTACCTTCATCATCTAAACATATCACCTTCTTCTTGAAACAGTCTTCCAAAGCTTGATGAGTTTCTAGCTAGTCCATTCCCATAATCACATCATACATCCCCAATGTTGTGATGTATGCCTTCAACTTATTCATACACACCCCGAGGTTTACCTGACATTGGTCAACACTAGGCACTACTACTTGTTTTATTCCAAAAGCCATCTCAACTTGTTTAAAGTCCTCATGCTCATAGGCTACCAACCCACATTCTTCTAATGCAACTGGTGAAATGAAACTATATATAGCACTAGAATCAAATAAAATTTTAGCTTTAACTTTGTTTATCATACCTAAGGTTTCTACCACAATAGATTGGTGTTAAACTTGCTGATTGTCAATTGCTACATAGATTTGGTGGTGGCTACCTACTCTCCCCATTAGTTCTTTTCCCTCTCTTCTATTGTTACCGGTTTGAAACTAAGGGCAGTCCCACTAGTAATGAGGTCCTCCAAATCCCCAACAAGTGATGCATGGTGGACCTTGAACCGAATGTTTTGGAGTTATTTGGAAAGAGTTTCTTCCCCTGTAACCCCTGCCCCCACTTGTTGCTCCTCGTGTATGACTTTGATTTGTACGCGCTCTTGAAGCTATGGGTGAGGTTGCACTATAGACCATTGAAATCCCTAATGTCAGTTCTCTAGGTATAATCTTGTTTCCATATGGTGGTGGCCTCAAACTTCCTCCCCTATGGAAGGTACGAGGGACCTTCCCTATGAACCCCGTTTGACGTGAAAAGATGGGCTTGCCTTCACCCTTTGAGTCTAAGTGTTCTTCGACATAATGAGCCTATTCTATAGCATCTGCAACTGATGATGGTTTCCACATTCGCACCATTGCCCTAATATTAGGTCTCAATCCATACATAAAATGATCTGCTTGGCACTAGTTAGTATCCACGTAGGAGATATACTTGACCAATTCCATAAATCGAATTTCATATTCTTCTATAGTTTGACCTCCCTGTATCAGGGCATGGAAGGCTTCTACCTTCTGTTCTTCATAATAGCTGGGAGTTACTTCTTCCTAAACCTCTCCCCAAATAATTCCCAAGTAACTATGTTCTGAGTGAGGTGTAGTTGACGCTTCAAGTTTCCCCACCAATTTAGAGCACTGTCTCTGAGTTGGAATATTGTTATATTGGCTTTGGAATTGGAATTATAATCCCTTAGTGCAAAACACCTTCTCATCCCTTCTAACCAGGCTTCTGCACGCTCGCTGGCATGACCTCCTGCAACTCTGGGAGCTTAATATTTTGGAGCTCCCTAGTAATGTCCTCAACTGGAGGTCCTCTACCATTGTCTCTAGATCCCTCGGGGTTCCCTAACCCTGATGGAGGGTGTTCCCCTTCCATTTCATTTGTTTGGTACCCTCTTAAGGTTTCATTAATTTCTTCCAGGGAACGCGGGATGAAAATCAATTCTGGTGAAGGTAATGGGTTATTTGAAGGAGGTCCTTGTGAAGACTCTCCAGGCCCTTGGTTCCTTCACATCCTTACCATTTTGATTTGTTCAAAATCTGCACGATATCTAAGACTTATTAGCACTATTCCTAACATTTTCTACCACACTCTAGATAGTCCAAAGATAACCCAAGCAATAGATCAATTCAAGTTATGCCAAGTGTTTGAAAGATTTCCTGAACAAAATATTGTGTCATGGAATCCCATTATTATTGGTTATTTATAGAATGGCACAGAATCCCAATGTTTTGTGGTTGAAAGATTACCCACACAACCCATATTATCTCATGCTTCATGAGAATTTTATGTCAACTCAGATTGTTTAATAATATTGAAAAATTTGTCCTCATTCAAGGTGAAGAGTTGGTGCATTTCAATAGGTTGCATATATAGTTCATGGTCCACTTGCCCTTAATTCATATACGATTATTCTCCTGCCAATCCATAAACTTAAGACTCTATATAGGCATAACTTTTCTATAGCCAATCCATAAATTTAAGTCATTGTACATGTAGGGCATTTTTAATTTTACTCCATCCTTGGTTTTTAGTTTTATGCATGGAAAGATTTCAAGCCCTTAAAGGAAAGGAGTCCTAATTATGGAGCCCATCTAGGAGCATCTCACCTATGTTTGTGTTTCATAGTTCTCTCATGATGCAAACCATTATGAATGTTCGCAATATATTAGAACCTAAGTAATGGCACTAATAGTTTAAGTTATAATATAATAAGACTCCTCACAACCCTCTTTGTTCTTCTATAACCCTGCAGAGGTACGAGACTGCTGAAGAGAAATTTTTAAATTTATGCACCTGAAAGTGTACTACCAATGGGCACATAGCGTTTTAAGCTTTATGCTTTGTCTTTGGGTATATACCATTTTAAAATTTATCCTTTTCCTTTAGGATTATGTAAAAAAATTTCCAAATGTTGATGGTAAAGGATTCAGACTTTCTTCAATGTATTTCCTATTCTTTTAATGGTAAAGGAGATGGAATTTATTTAGTGTATTTTATAGTGTTCTAGGTAGATGGTGGCATGTTTTGAAGGCATCTTTCTAGTTCATCAATGTAAATGTTTTTAACACACACAAATTTTTTTTTGTAAGCATCACTGCAGAAGTTTTTGCAGATTAAAAGTATAGAACCATATATCATTACAACTCTAGCATTGTCACTTCCTAGAATTTTATACAGGCCGCAAATCATAACCCCAAGTCATAGTAATCATTATAATAATTAACTATAAATGAAGTGTGAAGAATTCCAAATGAATAATATGATGTATTTAGATATAAAATTATGCAGTATTGTAACTACATACCATGTACCCTAACAAAAGAGAGTGATTATGGATAGTATATTATGAAGTTGGTGATTCATTTTGCATTTTATACAATCTCTAATCATGTTGATCTGGAAGTGTTATATAACTATTCTACTTATCACAGACTTGATAGATGGGAGACCATAGAAACTCAACAATTATGTTAGAAAAATGTGTTCATAGAAACACAAGGGAAAGGTACATTCGAAAGTAGTGGACCTCAAATATTGATCATCGTGCAAAGCACAATACAAGCACAACAAAATATTTTATAAGTAGCACACAATCCATTGAAGGGAGATGTCACCATGGATGTAATTTTTTTTTAGAACGGTGCCTTGTTGCCTTCACTCATAGAGAATGTATGCAGTATGGGGTGATGTGGACAAACAACTTGACTTCTAGAGCAACGACATTAGAGTTTCACATTTAATTGAATACCTAGTAGGGTCGTTGAATCCATGATATTCAGTACACTCATTTCTGAGTATAAGAAAAAATGTTATTGGTTAAATCCATAAACTCTAAGTAATGACAATGTGAAAAATAAAATGGCACCGAGCCCAACTCTACAGGTATTTCTCAAAGAATATGTAGAACACAGAATATGAGAAATATAAAACCTTTAAAGAGTGTCAAGTTCCCGAGCCAACTCCATTGCAACTTTCATTGCGTTTAGGGAAATATTAAAATCTCTGTTTGGTTAAGGTTGTGTCTCATATGTACTTAGTTGTGGTGAGGTCAACACTCTTAGTGTGTAATCAACATGACCCACTTTTCAACAAACTACAGATTACAAAATGCATTAAGAAACCATGGTAGTTCATCTATGAGTGTCTGTAGATGGACACTCCAAATCAGATATGAATGTGGATGACACATTATACTGGCCATTTCTCTAGATGGTCTCACTATTTGTTTGTCTTTTTTTGGATTCTTTTAAGTTGAAAGGTGCTCATAAGTTGGATATTTATGAAATGGGACTGTGGCCTTGAATGCAACCTATATTTGAGGAAATTATAGAATTGCATGCTTCCCAGAACAACATAGAAGAGGACCATGGTCCTCATAAAGATAATGAGGCCATGATTGAAGAAAAGATCTGCAGTCTTATGATGGAAGATGAAGAAAATAACCCAAAATTGAAAGGTGTTCAGAGTCGTGAGTCTAAAGATGATCAAGAAGCCATTATAAATCAAGAAATTGGCACATCAAGCCCCTTGGAAATCGTGGAAGAAGCCATGGATAATTCCAATTTTTGCAGATATGTCAAATCCTAGATTTGAAGGTAATAAATCACCTATTGAAGACGGAAAAAATGGCAACTCAAAAGAGATTGTTTCTAGCACTTATATGGAGATTTGCAGGCTCATGTTTGAATATGAAGAAATAATGTTTATGATGAGTGCCTGGATTTGGAAAAGGGTGAGATTTCACCTGTAATCACCATCATGGACACAGGCATGACATATCCAATCAACCTATAACAATTTCAAGTGTGCCAACATCTATCATCTTAGCCCAAAAGACATTAGGTGGTCCAAATTTATTGTCCAGATCATTGTTGAATATAGATGAAATGTGTTTTGTTGCTGCCCTTGAATCTAAAGGTGACAAAGAAGTAGCCAGCCACGAAAATATTGTTTCCAACACTCTATCTCGGGATGATGAAATCAATATGTGAAAAGATATTCCTTGCCATGCATTTATAGCAATGAAGCAAATTTCAATGAAAACATTTTCGTCCTTGCATTAGAAAGTGATGAAACTAGCATTAGAAAGGACGTTTACAGTCTTTGTGTTGATAGAGATCGCAAAGTTCTTGAAAAGGAATTGTTTGCAGTTTAGGTTGGCATTATGGATATAACTTAGAATTTTTTTTTGCATAACTAGTTACTACTTCTAACCCTCATATAGACAAAATCAAATCTGGCAGCAGTGGTAATCAAGCTATTATTGAGGAAGGTGGTCAATTGGGTGATAAATCCGCAGTCATTCGCAACTATTTTCTCTCTGAAAATCACAAAGAATACATGAGAAATGGTCACCCTATTAAAGTACATCTTGATCAATTACTCGATGTGAGCTTACCGTCAAATTTTGTAAGGAGGAATAGTAAAACGTATCGTGTACTTTGAATTATTTCCTATTTATGACACTAGAAATGAGTTAACCCATCACTCCAATGCTTGAAAGTCAGAAAATAGTGAGCTTAATGCCCCTTTGGGTTCACTACGATGAGAAATTCGTCGTGTGGCATGACTAATCGACAAAAAGAAAATGGGGATACCCATGAGCATTTCCTGGTGCAATTTGCCTTAAATGAGGTTACAGGAGGACACAATATTTATCGAAAGCCTATCACAAGAGCCATCAACGAGTTGCAAGTGATTTGTGGCATGTTGTGAACCATTTATTGGAGTTCATCCACTTTTTAGCAATGATGTGGGCCAGGATCCTAGGTATGACAAAAATCAAGCTGCAATTCAAGTCACTAGTCATGTGCACCCTCGATCAAAGCAGCACCTAGAAATAAATCCATGCAATATCTGTGATTATTAGTAGATCATTATGTATATATATGTCTAGGATTCACCCTCTCAGTTATGGGGTCAAAATTGTGAATAAATTTTCCCCCAATCCGAACCATATGTTGACACTGGATAGAACCTTGTGTCTGTTAAAAATTTGGGTAAAGTATGTTTTCAACAACATTATAATCAAATTCAAGACTTACCACCTCAAGGTAATGAGAAAGGTATGTTTTATGTCTTAGATGGGATCCTTCTAGAATATGCAGCAAACTATATTCATAGAAATTCACCAAAGTTGTATTTATCAACAAAGAATCATGTTCTGATTTAACTTGAGTGGAGAAACAAGGTGTCTGATGAATAGCACTTTCATTTCTTTTTCCGAGAACAGAAAATTTTCTTGTTGCAACAGAAAATAAAACGTTATTTTAGCTTAGATGGAAGCTTCTACATGATTGCAAGGAAAATTTTATAGTGCAATTTACAGGTTAGTAATGTATTGGTATTCAAAGATTCAACTAGATTTGGAAAATCTCTAGTAGGTAGGCTTCAAGGTCCAGATTTTGAACCAAAGCTCTGATACCATGTGTAAGAGCCCTATCCTAGGGTCTTCTAATAGATCTATTTCTCATGAATTTAAATGCAATAAGAGGCAACAGTTTACTTTCTTACAAGACTTTTAAACAAATAAATTTTACGATTTACATTCTAATCCTTATAACTTATCGTGAACATTTCAATTTCATAAATTTACATGAGTAATCTATAGAGGAATACCTTTACCGGTGCCCACTAGAGTTTCCTTTGAGCTACTGCTCTTGCTAAATGTTCCTTTTGGCTGACCCAACTGGATCTACCTCCCAGCCAACTAGGAAATAATTCCTAGCCCAGGAAACCTCCATGGGTTTCCTAGCTCTCCGAGCCCAAGTCGAACCAGATGTAGTTTGTGTGTCTAAGATGAATGATCTAGAGCAAGACCCCACATGCTCTCTTCTCCCTTCCCCCTTCCCTTTTTATACCCTCCCTCCCTTCTCCATCTCCACGACCTCTCGTTAATGTCATTAACTTCTCATCCATCCTTACAGTTGACTTCTCTTCTCCCAAGTAAATCTGGGAGTACATTTGGAAATGTGATATGAATATAAAATTAGGAAATTAATGGGTGACGACCATGTATTCTCCTGGGTAAATATGCAAGTACATTTGGGAATGTGAGATGAATATATATATATATATATATATATATATATATATATATATATATATATATATCATATATGAAGATTTCCGAGGAGGCGAAATGGCTCTGACGCCGTTCGCAAACAAAAACCGCGAGGGTTTCGGTTAAGCAACAGTTCGCAGTTACAGGACCATAAGATCAGGGTTTCGGGTGCTAGGTTTTCGGAGCTGCTGTCAGATCGACGAATATCGGGGAACTAATGTCGCTGTCCGGCATGGAGGGACAACGGGAAACAGACCTCGTGGATTATTCCGAGGATCCGTTGGTTGGTCAGACGATATTTGCAAACCCTAATCTAGCTTCTTCAGGATATGCTCCACCGACCACAGAGGCTTCACGGGACTGGACTTCTTGCCGGTGGTTTCATTGCCGGACCCTACTCTATCTTCTCTCGGTCTGGAGGCACCACCACTCTCGCCTGGTACCGCCTTTCTCCTCGCCTCCTGACCTCCTGATTCTCTGACCCTTGATGAAATTCCATCGCCGCTACCTGATCCACAAATCGCCCGAGAAGAGCCGAGGGTTCTACCGCATAAGAAGGTTAATTTGACAAATCCCCCCCCCCCCCCCCCCCGAACAATGGGGCAAAACCCTCAGGGTGCTTCGAAATGCCGGTCAGTAATATAAATCCCAAAAATCCAATACTGGCTGGAACATCAAACCCTCTCTCTGATCACCCGTTCGCTCCACGCTCAAAGAAGCAGAAATCGAAATGTGTTAGGGCTATCAGGAAAGACATCACTGTCACTTTCGGTAACTCTTCGAACTTTGAGGAAACAATGGCTTTAGATTGCACAGTTTTGGTGGGTCACGTGCGAGGGCGCACTTTCACGGCGGATCGGCTGTTACGCTGGGTTAAAGAGATCTGGGGAACCCTGCTCCCACAGCTGCCGGAGGTACAGGTTCTCCCACGAGGGTGGTTCTCCCTCTACTTTGCTAGTGAAGGGCACACGAATGTGGTTCTAGAACGATATTGGCACATCGAGATGGCTCCTGTGCTATTAAAAAGATGGACCCCTTTATTTGATCCTGAGAGAGAGCAAATTGTTGCAGGGCCACTGTGGGTAAGACTGCCGGGGCTTCCCCTTCAATACTGGAGCGAAGAAGCCTTCATCAGAATTGGAAATGCTTTGGGGACTTATTTGGATCACGACCGATCCTATGTTGACACTCGCAAGAGAACAGTGGCTCGCATTTTGGTACATCTTGATACCAGGGAGGGATTAGAGGAGGATATCACTTTGCAATGGGGGAGGCACAGGTGCATCTAGATCTTGGACTATGAAGGAGTCCCATTCCGGTGCAACCGGTGTCACCAAGTGGGGCATCTATATAAGGATTGCCCATTAATCAAGCGCCCGAACAATTCTCCAAAGATCACACCCATTGCCACCAGAGGGACCGCGCCATATATTCCACCGCCGGTGCAAGGAGTCTCGGCACCCCAAGGAGCTCAGCATAGTCCAGCGTTGATCAACAAGGACACAGCCTCTCCCCCTATGACGCGGGCCAGGGCAGCTGCTGCAGCAGCTCAATATTCGGGTACAAATCTCTCTCTCTCCTCTATCTCACCTACTCTTTCATCAGAATTTTTAAATTCTATTTCATACACAATGGCACAATGCACTATTCCACCACCCCCTCTGATTACCTCCACTGTTCCACCTTCCCTCTCTACCGCACGTTCACCACCCTCATCTCCTCCCTCTGAGTCTCCTACCAGAGCAAAGCCCCCTCACCAATACTCCCTCCGTCCCCGAACCTCACACTCTGCATCATCCGATCCCCAGTATGGACTGGGCATTGTTCCTTTAGGCCCGGGACCCTCCTCCACCAGGGGACGAAAATCAGATCTAAACAAAGCTATCAGACGTGCTGGGGCGGAAGTCACTTCTGGACGTCAATCCACCATTGTTGGGGTCCTTAGAGCATCAAACCCCCCACAGCGGGGTCCCCCATGAAGTGCCTTTCCTTCAACTGCAGGGGTTTGGCTAGTTCCCCTAAAAAACTAGCACTCAAATGACTTTTTGAGGTCGAGAACGCGGATATCATTCTCCTACAAGAAACCCTAGGTTCTGCAGAGTCCTTAACACACTCCCTGAGCACTATATCGCCTAGATGGCACTTCATTGGGCTGGACGCCATGGGCAGATCAGGAGGACTGGCTATGGGCTACAATCCAAAATCCATTAGAATGGACTCATCCTGGGGAGGACAGGGTTTTATGGGAACTGACATCTTCTCTATGGACCTGGGCATGTCTCTGCGCATCATCAATATCTATGGGCCTTGTCAGCAGAGAGAAGGATTTTGGAGAAACCTACTCAGCAGGAGTCTGATGTCACTGGAGCGTATAATCCTGGGGGGTGACCTAAACTTCTCATTAGGGTTTCAGGAGTCCTGGGGCTCCTCCGCGCAAGCAGATCCCATAACAGATTATATGAAAAGATTGCTAGAACAACATGATCTAATCGACATCCCTATGCAGAACCCTCTCCCAACATGGAGAAACAGAAGGATTGGGACTGCAGCAATGGCTCGAAGACTAGATCATTTCCTGATGAAAGGAACGTTGGTACAACAACTACATCATTATAAGCAGTGGGTAGGTTCTGGGGGTATTTCGGACCACTCTCCAATTTTAATGGAGATCATGGGCCCCCATCCAAAACCAAAAGCTCCATTCAAGTTT